>JAZAYU010000302.1:176266-531266 GCA_038501625.1 Corbicula japonica
TCAATGGCCATTTTTTGTATATTTGGAAAGGGAAAAAAAGGGAAGTAACAACGTTAATACCGCGTTAATCGATAAAGACAATGACGCTCGTTCACTAACGTACCGAGAATCGTTGAAACAATTGTAAAATGTTTCTTTATGAACTGTTGATTGTTTCCTACATTTATTAAAATATCAAACTGTCATAAAATTGTTAAGTAATAAAATGTTGTAAAAACACTGGGGCACCTAATCACATACGCGAAATGGTTACTGAATGGTTGTTTTTCGCACCTACTGCAGATAGCATGACAAAGGTGTTTGATGTTGTTAATTGGCTTCTAATTTGAGAAGCTCATGCCTACATTTGACATGTTTTACAATATTATTTTAGAAATGATGATTGAAGATTAAAACAATAAAGATTAAAACTGCAAGGTCAAACAAATACATGAGTTCCTCATTAGAGGAACGCCCGCAGTATAAACTTTTGTTGTTAAATTCACAAAGTAATAATTTTATAGCACCTATTAGATAATAACAAAACAACATGCAAACAAAGGATTTATTTTCAATAACCGATAAAATGTTACGAGTAATACATGTACTGACCTAAGAATAGCATAAGTTCTTTGTCCCACGAATATCGCGGATCCGATAATAACACGATTTGAGGGGATGGACCCCACGGACCGCGATATAGCGGAGCCCGACTGTATGTAGGAAAAAATTCAATTGGCATCTCCTTTTAAAGTGCTTGATGGGTTTTTACCAAACATTACAGGAATAGTCCTTGGGTTATCCTCTTTCAAAACTATTAAGATGGTTCCAGTCCAGTGCATAATTACATCACAGGACCATAAAATAGATTTTCAAAATGAAAACTTAAACAATCTTCGTCTGCAACCACAATATGTCTTCAGTTTAAATAGTTGGTATTAAGCATAAACTAGTAGTTTCTTAGAATGCATACTGCCCCAGAGGTCAAAATCTAGTTCTTAGTACAGGTGTACTGAAAGCTCAGGTGACACCTAGGACCCTCGGGTCCTTTTGTCTTATGTATTTTTGCCTATTGAAAACAAATTTTAGGAGGTAAAAATATCTATATATACATGCTAATTTCCAGGGATTGGCTTAGGATTTCAGAACAGGGAGAAGTTTTTCCAATTTAAGGAAGAAGTCAACCAGGATCTTGGCTTTATGTATGAAACATATAGGAAAAAAACTTCTCCATTGGCTGATCAGAGGGAAAAGTTCTAGACAATTGAGAGACTATTTCTCCCAAGTCTCCCTCCAAGCCATTCCCTGATTTCTTTTTATAACTCAGATACCTTCACAACATTTACACAATGTGTTTTACTGGACATGACTTCGGGGCATATGTCTGTTTACATCTACAGCTCATGTTTCATTTAAATTGTGGGTATTTCGGCTATTAATTTGGTGGAACCTCTACAAAATGATCAAAAGACCCTTGAGATTCAGCAGCTAGTGGAACCTCAGTGGGTGCCTGCAAAACATCCCCCTCCCCTGATAGGAGATGGGGAAAGGTCATGCCTCACGTACAGGAAAATTTTTTTATCAGCTGTAAAACTGGGTTGCATTCCCTGCTTCCTCTAGGTTCGTGTAATATGGGATTTTGCTGACAATTCAAGCAATTCCAGCTGTAATTAAGTCTCCAATATGTCTGTTCACATCCTCTTTGCAGATTTTGGTGCCCATTGACAATTTATTGGTTTTAGAAACAGTTACCTTAAAAGTGTTGTCCCATATGCTCCGTAGATTATCAAGAACCGGCAGTATACATGTTTCGATAAAGAAGAAGTGGTTGTTTTTGTTTGTTCTTTAGTGAAAATCAATTTGCTTAGTGCAGAACTGTTGTGAATGAATGATGAAATTGGTGAATCTCTTGCTTTATAATACACGTAATAATAACAAAATTATTGCATAGACCTTCTCCTTTTGTATTGGAAACTTGTGAACTGGTATGCAGAATTATCGATACGAATTGATATTGGAATTAGTGCCGAATTGATATTTGTGTTATTGGATTCATTGGGAAAAAATTCATTATAGGATGTAAATGATCTAAATGATACGATTGGTGGTTATGTTCAATGCGAATATATGTTCACGCTTATGACATATTCAAAGTGAAAGTTGTGTGAAAGGATATTGATATATATTCAGGCAAACCTGAGATAAATGCCCAGGCTAAAGCAGTATTTGTTGAAAAGAGATCTTTGAATGAGGGCTGTCAATATCAGAGATTGAATGATGAATTTGGTAAACTGGTGCAGAATCACTTCTCATCCCTCTTCCTGTTAATTTTGGCTTGTTTGTTTAAATGTTGTATAATTTGGTCTCTATTTAACTACTAATGCCATTGGTGATGAACCAATATAGCAGGGGTGCATGTGATGGGTTCAAAATATAAGTGATATCTATAAGTTGTTCATTATTAAAATAAACTCATTAATAAACAACTTTTGAACCCCTTGAACAATTTTAAAATGATATGGTAAAAATGTTAAGCATAATGACACGATGGGCAGAGTTATGCCGACCTTCTTTAAGGTCAAGGTCACACTTGGGCTTCCAAAGCTGTAGGCTTCAAAATCATGTTAGCTCCTTAACTCTTGCACCCTTGAATAATTTTTAGATTGTTTGGTAGTAATGTTAGCATAATGGCAAGATGGGCAAAACAGTTATGCTGGCCTCCATTACTGCCCACAAACAGGCTCAATCAAGCCAGGCTGCAATATTTTCATATTTGTCCTGTTCAGTAGCTTTCAAAGTTCCCTTTTCATCTACTTCATTGAGATCAAAGTCACTCTTGGGCTTTCAAAGTCACAGACCCTAAAATAGTGTCTTCTCCAAAATTCTTGAACCCCATGGACAATTTTACAATAACTCAGTGGAAATGTCCAGCATAATGGGCAGAACATACAGTTATTTTGACCTTTTCTACAGAAACTAAATAGTTTCAATTAGGTTAATTGCTTTATATTTAATGTGTATATATTTTTTTCCAAATTCAGTAATAATATAGTTATGGTCAGCTGAAACAGTGACATAAAATTTCTGTTTTTGATATAGAAATTTGAGTGGTATTTTGAACTAACCACTTTAACAAATACAGAGTACACATCACAGGAACGCACATATAATGTCCATGTAGTGTGTACTGGTCAGTAACATTTCTTATTTATAAGAAGTAAGACTCTGAACATATTTGAACCATTTCTTTACGTATTTTACAGGTCTTTATCACATGACATTATTTGTTTCTAAATTCAACATTGTTTTGTTGAAACATGTACCTTTGAGGGGGGTGCATTTGTCACATCCCGTGACACTTTTTGTTATAAGTTGAAAACACTGAAGTCTGCCTAGTACTGTACATTAAAACTTTCTTCCATATATATGCATTTTTACACAAAGTGTAGATCCAGATCGGCCAGCACATCCATGCCATCTGATCAAGATCTGCACATTTTTCATTTTGGTTAAATATAACCTAGTGAATCAAAAAGTAAAAAGTGTAGATCCTGATCAAATGCAACTGATGTTCCAGCTGATCTGGATCTACACTGTTTGCCCATGCAATAATGGCATATATTTGGAGGAAAAGGTTAAACAGGGGTTCCTCTAGCTGCTGAATCTCAAGGGTCATTTTGTCGATTTTTAAGGGATTCTCTCGATTAAAAGCCAAACATACTCCTAATTTAAGGAAATGCTAAAATCCTAAGTGTTAAAATAAGGCTTTCTGGAAATTTCAAGGGTCAAAGGGTCGTCCCCCGGATAAAATAAAACCCCTGTTAAATACTGTTCTTCTTGAATATTGTAAATGTGATCTAGTACAATTTACATGCTGCGTGACATTCTCGGTGATCACAGGATTCTCGTTGGAAATAAAATGTCATACTGAAATAGCTTTCTCAGAACTGTCTGCCAACAAACAACTTGGATCATTTAGCTTTTTTCTAATTATAGGTAATTGAATTACTGTCGCATCACGTTGTTTGGTGCTAGGAAAGGTTTTACTTATTTTGATGACAATTTTCTTGAGGTTATATAACCATATATATCTTCTCCATATAATTTGCCGTCTGATCAGGATCTGCTCTGTTTGCCTTTTTAGCTCACCTGTCACATAGTGACAAGGTGAGCTTTTGTGATTGCCCTTCGTCCGTCGTCCGTCATCCGTCCGTCGTCCGTTCACAATTGTTGTCTGCACTCTAGCGGGTGTAATTTTTGTCCAATCTTCTTCAAACTTGGTCAGAATGTTTATCTCAATTATATCTAGGTCTAGTTCAAAACTGGGTCATATGACCTTGAAATCTATGTCACTAGGTCAAATTATAGAAAAAGCTTGTCCGCACTAGCAGTCTTAATTTTGGTGTGATCTTCTTTAAACTTGGTCAGAATGTTTATCCCAAATATATCTAGATCAAGTTAGAAACTCGATCATGTTACCTTGAAATCTAGGTCACTAGGTCAAATTATAGAAAAAGCTTGTCTGCACTGTAGCAGTTTTAATTTTGGTGGGATCTTCTTCAAACTTGGTCAGAATGTTTATCTCAATTATATCTAGGACAACTTTGAAACAGGGTCATGTGACCTTGAAATCTAGGTCACTAGGTCAAATTATAGAAAAAGCTTGTCTGCACTCTCGCAGTCTTAATTTTGGTGTGATCTTCTTTAAACTTGGTCAGAATGTTTATCTAAATGATATCTAGATCAGGTTCATAACTGGGTCATGTGACCCTTAAAACTAGGTCACTAGGTCAAATTAAAGAAAAAGCTTGTCTGCACCCTAGGGGTCTTAATTTTGGTGGGATCTTCTTCAAACTTGGTCAGAATGTTTATCTCAATGATATCTAGGTCCAGTTAGAAACTGGGTGATGTGACTTTGAAATCTAGGTCACTAGGTCAAATGATAGAAAAAGCTTGTACGCACTCTAGCAGTCTTAATTTTAGGGCCATCTTCTTAAAACTTGGTCAGAATGTTTATCGCAATGATATCTAGATCAAGTTCGTAACTGGGTGATGTGACCCTTACAACTAGGTCACTAGGTCAAATTTAAGATAAAGCTTGTCTGCACCCTAGGGGTCTTCAGTTTGGTGGGATCTTCTTCAAAATTGGTCAGAATGTTTATCCCAATGATATCTACTACAAGTTAGAAACTGGTTCATGTGACCTTGAAATCTAGGTCACTAGGTCAAATTATAGAAAAAAGCTTGTCCGCACTCTAGTGGTCATAATTTTGGTCCGATCTTCTTCAAACATGGTGAGAATGTCTATCTCAATGATATCTAGGTCATGTTCCTACTTGGGTCATGTGACCATGAAAACTAGGTCACTAGCTCAAATAAAAGAAAAAGCTTGTCTTCAGCCAAGCAGTCTTAATTTTGGTCCGATCTTCTTCAAACTTAGTCAGAATGCTTATCTCAGTGACATCTAGTTCAAGTTTGAAACTGGGTTGTTTGACCTTGAAAACAAGGTCACTAGGTCAAATTATAGATAAAGCTTGTCTGCACCCTAGGGGTCTTAATTTTAGTGGGATCTTCTTCAAACTTGGTTTATATCAATCATATCTAGGTCAGGTTAGAAAATGGGTCATGTGACCTTGAAATATTGGTCACTAGGTCAAATGATAGAAAAAGCTTGTCCACACTCTAGCGGTCATAATTTTTGTCGGATCTTCTTCAAACTTGGTCAGAATGTTTATCTCAATTACATCTACTACAAGTTCCAAACCGGGTCATTGGACCTTGAAAACTACGTCACTAGGTCAGATTATAGAAAAAGTTTATCTGCACCCTAGGGGTTTTAATTTTGGTCCGATCTTCTTCAAACTTGGTCAGAATGTTTATCTCAATGCTATATAGGTCATGTTGGTAGCTGGGTCATGTGACCTTGGAAACTAGGTCAATAGGTCGAATTTTAGAAAGAGCTTGTCCACACTCTAGCGGTTTTAGTTTTGGGCCGATCTACTTCAAGCTTGGTCAGAATGTTTATCTCAATGATATCTAGGTCAAGTTCAAAACTGTGTCATGTAACTTGAAAACTAGAACACTATGCCAAATTATACAAAAAGCTTGTTCGCATTCTAGCGGTCTTAATTTTGGTCCTCTTTTTCAAGCTTGGTCAGAATGTTTATCTTAATGATATCTAGGTCAAGTTTGGAACTGGGTCATTTGACCTTGAAAACTAGGTCACAAGGTCAAGTTATAATAAAAGCTTGTCTGCACACTAGTGGTCGTAATTTTAGTCTTCACTTTCATTACCATAAGATCTTGGTTCCTTTCTTGAAATTGCCATATTGCATTATAGGTTCCAGAGTTATGGCCCCCGAAAGTGCCGAAATTAACTATTTAGACCTTGTCTGCACAATAGCAGCTTCATTTTTTATTTGAATTTAATCAGACTTGTACAATACTTGAGTTACTATAAGATCTCAGTTCCTTTCTTGAACCAGCTTGATACCATAATGGGTTCCAGAGTTATGGCCCTTGAAAGTGCCAAAGTAAGCTATTTTGACCTTTTCTCCACAATAGCAGCTTTAATTTTTGACTTGATTTTACCACACTTGCACAAAACTCTTGCAGGCATTGAGCAGTTGTTGACAGGTGAGCGACCCAGGGTCCTATGGACCCTCTTGTTTATTTATTAGGTTATTTCTGACCAAAAAGCGAACAGTGCAGATCCTGATTAGATGGCATGTATGTGCTGGCTTATCTGGATCTCCGCTGGAAGCACATGTGATAAAATACATATATATGGAGTGAAGAGTTAAGGCTGAACAAAGCTGTCACAATTCGTTTCCGCTCAATAACTCGAGTACCCTTTGACCCAGAGCATTCAAACTTCATAGGGTGATAGCCCTTATTAAGTAGAAGAACCTTTTTGATTTTGGGGTCAGTAGGTCAAAGGTCAAGGTCACAGGGGCCCAAAGAGTGAAAACCATTTCCGCTCAATAACTCGAGTACCCTTTGACCCAGAGCCTTCAAACTTCATAGGGTGATAGCCCTTATTGAGTAGAAGAACCCTATTGATTTTGGGGTCAGTATTTCAAAGGTCAAGGTCACAGGGGCCTGAAGAGTGAAAACCGTTTCCACTCATTAACAGGAGTTCTATTTCACCCAGAGCCTTCAAACTTCATACTATGGATGACCCGAAGAGTGAAAACCGTATCCGCTTGACCCAAAGCATTCAAACTAAATAGGGTAATAACCCTTATTGAGTAGAAGAACCCTATTGATTTTGGGATCAGTAGGTCAAAGGTCAAGGTCACAGGGGCCAGGGCGCAGGGGGGGGGGACATGTGTTTTTCACAAAAAACATCTAGTTACCATTAACTTCACTGTGTTAATGATTTTCATAAGGTTTTGAAGACATTGAACTGTTCCTTAATGACAGTGGTATGTGAATATTTTCAAGTTGTTTAAACGCAGATTTCCAATATATTTTTTCTCTGTCATCTCAGGGGAGATTCTTTGGTAATTTAGTTGCTTTGTGATAATATTAGAGACCACTTAAATTCTCATTATTTAATGGTTATAATAGACAGATTGGTTGGACAATCATCGTTGGAAATGACCTTTGAATTACTAGCTTTTTTATTCCTCTAGCTATATTCCACCATCACAGAATTGTTAGCTCTAGCAGAAATATCAATGGTACAAGTTTTAGCTTTCCAAAAAGCTAGTCGGCCATTAGCAAATAAATTAATAGAAATAGTAGTGATGTGCCGATGATCGGAAGACATCGATTAGCGACGTGTAAATGCTTCTCGATGTCGATGATCGATGTCATTCTCTCATAATCGATTAACAGTCGAGACATGCGCAGTGTTAGAGACAAAATATAAAGGTACGGGTTCCGGCTTTTACACCGGCCATAAAGGGAAATCACTTTGAAAAATTGAAAATTAAAATGGCGACCCGAAAGATTTACGAGAACCTAGGCAAAAAAATTAATCAGAAGCACTTTAGATTCTACAAGATTAACGAAGAACTTCCACCGCACAGAAAAAACCTAGACCTAATAATGGCCTTTGCAGAATTTGTTGCAAATAGTACAAAAATACAGGCAACAAGCAAAAACCCAAAATGGCGCCGATTTTGTCGAGCGTCTGAGTTGCGTAGCTATATGACGATGGTAAAAATTCTTCGAATTAATATGTTTTGCATTAACTAGACCTCTTATCTTGTGTCTTCAGCCTTAAAATCAGTATATTATTCATAGGAAAACGCAACATTTTTGCATTTGAGAATTCATGTGGCGGATCTAGAGGGGTTCAGTTCAGTTTCACAAACCTTTTTGGGCAGCAATGATTTTGATTCGGTTTTTGGTCAGAAAGTTGAAAATTATTAGTATCCAGTAATTATGTAAGCTACTGATCTAAGACTATTTGTAAACCTAACACTGCGTAAATTAAGAAACCGATTACAATCGTGAAATTGCATCGGAAAGGGCAACCGATTCCAACCGATGATTGATTATGATTTGCAACCGATTTCCCAACACTAAGAAATAGGTATGTATTCGTGCTTGCATTTACTTTTGGACCAATGGAAGCCAATGATATGGCCAGTTTTCTGTCGATCAATGTCACACAGATTGTATCTGACAAACTATTTGTGAATTTAGTTGATGTTTCAAGTTTATTTCCATTTACATTTCTCTGTATGTGCAAAACATAAACAAGAGAACATATATACATTGTACAATGCTGTTACTTTAAAGCATGCAAATAAAGTTGAACGGCTAATGTTTGATTTATTGAAACATGAAGAAGATGTTTACCGGCAAAAGACATTAAGATAAATAATTATGTCTCTAGTAGACGTAATTTATTATTTTATTCAGGACGTGTAGAAATAATGACGTTGTTTAAGCACCAGCTAATCGGATGAATATGTTACATTAACGCGAGTGCTCAAAGAGGTTCCATAGAACTTTCCACAATCGATGCTTATTTGTACATTGAGCAGAAAAGCGATGCTTATACTATTCAGTATTCATTACCAACATTCATAAAGTGTAGTTTTAGTTGGGTCAGCAGATCTCGTCAAACTTGAAGTTGACGAACGTTACAAGACAGTTAACAATAAATTAGGATGCTGATGCATTTATTATTTTCACTTACGCTTTATGCTGCTCATATATTTTGTTCTTGTTTGAACGATTTTCTCTGAAACTATTACAGAAACTCAAGAAGCACTATTTGTATTTAAATTAATCTATCATCAAAGAAATTGTCGTTATGCCACTGTTCTGAAAATTCTTCACACTATTTCTCTACTTTAAAGGCTGGTTTTGCATTGCTTGCAGTATATTCTAGTAGATTGCCCTTACATAGAAATGATAGTGCTTGTGTTGTCTACCTTACTGTACTTGTCAAAATAATGTTATTGTTTAGTATTCCAAGACCGAGTCCAGATTCGTTATATTGCATGTATATGGGGAAGCAGACATTGGGGTCAGGGGTATCCCCAGAAATCTTTTACAAGTTAAACTCAATTTGGATTGCAACTGCGACGAGTCCAACCGTTCACTATAGATCCCAAGAAGAGAACGCATGGATAGATGCGGTTTTGAGAGGGAATAGGGGAATCAAAATAAATCAATTCGTATTTCGTTAATAATGCATTATTCAAGTGCAAGTTTTGAATATTATGGCGGCGGAAGTTTTGTAACAGAAATCAAATAGTTAAAGTTTAAATGATAAAAATACAGATGCACGTATAGAATGGTTACCAAGTTTCTATTTTAAAACAATCGTTTAAGTTTGTTTTTTTGTGTCGCCTGCGATAGCAGGTAGACATATAGGGATGCTATTGTCCGGCGGCATTGTCGTCATCGTCGTCGGTGCCGTCGTCCGG
Organism: Corbicula japonica; assembly: GCA_038501625.1. Lineage (NCBI taxonomy): Eukaryota > Metazoa > Mollusca > Bivalvia > Venerida > Cyrenidae > Corbicula > Corbicula japonica. The sequence goes on from JAZAYU010000302.1 coordinate 186,139, forward strand.
TAGTCCCCCAACTTTAATCTGAATCTTAATGTTGCCTATAATTTTGAAAGTACTTGTCCTATTCACTTCATACTTGGAATATATCATCAGCATGAACAATGCCATCTGTGACGACAAGAATGATAACTCCAGTTTCAATATTTTTTTAGTTATGGCCCTTTCAAATGCAACTTTAATCTGAAACTTAATGTTGCCTAAAACTTTGAAAGTACTTGTCCTATTCACTTCATACTTGGAATAAATCATCAGCATGAACAATGCCATCTGTGATGGCAAGAATGATAACTCCAGTTTCAATATTTTTTTAGTTATGCCCCTTTCAAATGCAACTTTTATCTGAAACTTAATGTTGCCTATAACTTTGAAAGTACTTGTCCTATTCACTTCATACTTGGAATATATCATCAGCATGATTAATGCCATCTGTGACGACAAGAATGATAAGTCCAGTTTCAATATTTTTTGAGTTATGCCCCTTTCAAATGCAACATTAACATGAAACTTAATGTTGCCTATAACTTTGAAAGTACTTGTCCTATTCACTTCATACTTGGAATATATCATCAGCATGAACAATGCCATCTGTGATGACAAGAATGATAACTCCAGTTTCAATATTTTTTTAGTTATGCCCCTTTCAAATGCAACATTAACATGAAACTTAATGTTTCCTATAACTTTGAAAGTACTTTTCCTATTCACTTCATACTTGGAATACATTATCAGCATGATCAACAACATTGGTAACAAAAAGAATCATAACTCCTGTTTGATTATATTTTGAGTTATGCCCCTTTCAAATGCAACTTTAACATGAAACTTAATATTGACTTTAACTTTGAAAATTCACTTGATACAAATCGTCGCCTTATTATTACAATGTTCTAAGTGATATTTTTCGAAAAATGAGATTTTTATACCGTTGTAATCGTGGAAAAAAGACCTATCTGAATATGGTTTCAGAATTGGTTGATTCACTTTAGTTTTTAAAATTCCCAATCACACAATGTTCTATCTTGCGGTTTATTCACACTCGTGTAAGGATTACACTGTTCTAAGTAACTGTAAAAAAGTAAGTTAGAACATTGTAATAATAAGGCGACGAGTTACTTGCGGAGAAAATAATGGTTAGTACTGGTTAGTCCAAGAACACTGGTTAGGTTAAACCGAAAGTAGAGAATTTTTAAAAAGTTAAAGATAAAGACTAAACACAAACTCATGTAATTTATAGACTTCATCAAAACACACACGCTGCTGTTTTTCTGAGCAAATTCGATGGAATATGAAGGTTTTAGAGAAATCTGAAACTTTGAAGACGATTTTCTCCAAACTGTAAAAAAGTAAGTTAGAACATTGTAAGGCGACGAAATGTATTCGAAATAAATCATCTTCATGAACAGCGTCATTATGAAGAACAAGAATGATAACTTTGAATATTTTATTAGTTATGTCCCTTTCAAATGCAACTTAAACATGAAACTTAGTGTTGCCTCTAAAATGGAAAGTACTTGTTCAATTCACTTAATACTTTGAAAAACTCATCTGCATGCACAAACCAATTTTTGAAGATGATAACACCGTTTCACCATTATTATAGTTATTACCCTTTTAAATGCAATTTAGATGACGCATGTGTTCTGTGGTGTAGTATTGAATTCAACTTAAATAAAATATTTCTATTATATATGATTAAACATAGGCCCACATTTCAACTTTTTCCATGCAGGCGACACATGTGTTCCGCGGAACACAACATTCTAGTTCTTAAAATAGATTAAAAGGTCACTTTGAAAAATGTGAAAATATTCCAGGCTCGGTTTCATTGAGCCTGTTAAAGACTTTTAAGCATTTCAAAAACATAAAATACCGCATCGTTATTAGTGTTCCAACTTGGATATCAAAAGGGCAGGGAAATAGATAGATCTCAAAAACATGGAAGTTTTTGCGCAACAAGCTCAAAACTAGGCACTTATATGCAAATCTTTGAGAAAGAGCATATTATATAAATGTCCCTCAAATGAGTAATTGCGAATAAAAGATAAAATGTAATGTTCATAACTAATGAAGAGTTTGGTAGTCATCAAACCAACTAGGTTTAAACAGCTCGGGTTTTAACATTCCAATAGTGCACTCGTGAAATGCAAAATTATGAGGTTGATTAGCTGATAACAACTACATTTGTTATTATGGATTTAAATGATTTTTCAACATACTTGACCAACGAAGTACTTGTAACTGAGGTAACATGTCACCATTTATCCTATAAATTGATATTACACAAGTTCAATAAACAAAATCATTATTGATGCTACCACGCTGAACGTGTAATCATATAGTGCAATTAACCTCCTGTGGCCATCCTAGTCGTTTATCGCCCGCAGCTAATTGATCGTATTGATGACTGCCTTTTAGCATACCGCCGCCCCATTGACTACGCTTGTGATATTAGATAAAAATATTGCCCATGCTGATCTCCTATGTTTACTTTAAACAATGGTCATGTCACATTCGCTAAATCTCCGGTAACTTCTGAGAACATTCACCGAAATTGCACTGGAAATCGCAAACAAATTGCAAAATCGCTGACCTCTTGTTTTTACTTCAAACAATGTTAACCTCACATTCGCTAAACTTCCGATAACTTCTGAGAAAGTGCAAAAAAGCAAAATCTCTCTTTAAAAGACAATATTTTGACAATTAAGCAAAGTTCTGAGGATTCGATTCGTCCTAATGCTTGTTTAAAACATCTCCTCTTCTGCTATAAGCCTCTACTATTTCACGACCATATGTTTGGTGATTTATACCACAAGAAAGAAAATTTTTTATGTTAACACATGGGTAGAAGTTTTCATCAATTTTCGAAGTCAACGCATGGACATGAGTTTTTTTTTTAAACCTGCATTATTTCATCTAAATTGACATACACTGAAATTGACATCATTAAAACAAACAAACAAAAACAGGAAAATGTGCGAGAACCATCAATAATAAATGTTGAAGTTCAGCATTCTAACGAAATTGTTGAATATCAAAATAGTTAATATAATAATTTGAGTCCCTGTCAGGCTGCTCACCCCCCCCCCCCTCCCACCCTCCCACCTTAGGACAACGACAAAATTTTGTTGTTGAACATACACTCTAGATTTTGGAATACATTTTTGGTTAAAAGTGTATGATAATGACCGACTAGCTTTTTGTAAACTTTTGTTTACTGACAGCCTTTCTTGCCAAAGTCGGATATTCATTAGTCTCTAAGAAAAACATAAACTATGTCTTGCTTTTGACCAACAAAATCAATATAATGGATCGAATCTATTTCATATATGGGATCATCCTTAACAGTTGTTTGATTCAAATAAAGTATCAGTTCAACTTATAAGCAAATAATATTTTGCTATGAAGGTTAGCATCACGTGACTTTCTAAAAAAAAAGACGCATAACATTATTTCTACACCCTGTAGAAAATACAACACACGTATGTTTATATAATTTAACATGTCGTTATTGATCAGCTCTGAATTTCTGATTTGATGTTTCTACAACGTCCAAATATTGTTTCATCAACATTTAGAAGACTTTTCTTGCAAATAGGGGGAATGGAATAGCATTCTCAAGCTTTAGCTGGGCGGCTTTGTCTAAAGTGACCACGTCCGGTGCCGCTGTTAACCGGTGTTACCCTTCAAAGTTCAAGTTTGGTCCATTATAATATGTCGGTCATCAGGATGACTAACAATAATAACACTTCCAGAATACTGTGGAAGCACTTATATTTGTGGGCATTAAATTTTTGTGGTTTTCCATTAGACATCATGTTCTCAATTTCTTATTTCATGGTGGTTTTAAATTTGTGGATTCATCTGTCCAAGAAGTCCCTGAAAATTATTATGCCACGAATATTAACAATTTCTCAGTAATAATTCTAAACAGACCATTTCTTTCGTCATTGAAAAGAGTACAATATATATCCAATAAATTGAAAAAAGTTATTTTTCCTTCCCAAGTAAATTAAGGAAGTATCATATCATAACCTCCCATTCTTTATCTCTGGATGAAAATTTAACGAGTCTTATATTCAGGAGATGATGGTAATTTAACTGGTGGACCTCAAAACTTTGAAGGTTTCCCAGTGTTATGTCTCATTAGTTTCAAAGATGGCTTGATTAACTCTTGTAAGAAATAAAAGAGATAATGGACTCAAAAATAAATAAGTCTCTTTCTTAAAAATTTTAATCAATAATGTTTGTAGTTTCATTACCAGGGGTGCTGAGAAGTGCTGGCTTGTCATCTTCACTGACCTCGACCTTGATATCACTGCAACCAATTATATAATCTTTGTTTTATATTAACCCATTACTCCATAACTATATTTACAGGTTTTATGTCATGTGTGGTCAGTGTAGATCCAGATCAGCTGGCACATCTGTGCTATCTAATCTGGATCTGCACTGTTAGCTTCTTGTTTAGAGATATTCTGCTGAATTTCAAAGTAAAAGATCCTGATCAAACGGCATGGTTGCATCAGCTGTTCTGGATCTACACATTTCTGCCATGCAATGAAGGTTGTATCTAAGGAGTAAAAGATTAAATAAGTTCAAAATAAATCTGTAATCATGAGATAGTGGTAATTAATCATTTACTTGCAATGACAAAATAATTATTTGGTTGTTCTAATCTACTCTTGTGTCCTATATCGGAACACATTGGCCCAAGATCATAAAACTGAGATTTTAGACCAGTCTCAAATCTCAATCATCTAATTGGCCGAAATGGCGGCCAGTTGCCATTTCAGCCAATCAGATGCTTGAGATTTGAGTCTGGTCTCCTGATATAGTTTTATGATCTTGGGCCATGGTTACATCCTGGTAGTTAATGAGACTGGTGACAATAACTGTGCACGTTGCATATTCCTGGAAAATCCAAGAATCAATAAGGTCTGCCTTTACAACAGGTGCTGCAAAGTCCAGAATTTTCTAAGTGAAAGAGAACTTGACCATTAATGGACTTAATGTGACAGAGTCTCAAACAATAACTTCTGTTCGCATTGAAGTTTTTATGTTAAATATGTTTTAGCAGAATGACAATAATTTCTCAACAAATTCCTGGGAAATAGAAGTTATTAACTTGATAACTGGTGTGAAGTGCGGAGACAAAGGAGACATATTTTTTTGCCTCTTTTTATACATGATGTTATGAAATGAAATTTGCAATGGATTATTGCAGTGAGGATGGATGTGACATTTTCTCAAAAGACATACGTGACCTGATGAAAGTGTCGAATAGTGTATGCCTAACCACAAATCAAGTTAGGAAACAGTTTTGAAACATCAAGATAAATATACCAATATAGTTATTTTGAGGAATTAAGGTGTGAACCTTGTATAAAGAAGCATGTCTTTTGGTCGGCGAAAAAGTTGCGGAGGTACTAAACATGAAATTTCTCCAATTTACAGAGTCTTTGTTAACAGAAGTCTCATGATGGAAAAGGTCAAGTTCTTCGGGTTCGATATGGACTACACACTGGCAGGTAGGTGGCTCCTCATTTTATGAAAAACTATGTCAGGTAGGTTGTGCTTCTTCCTTCTATGTATACACAATGGCAGGTAGCTGGCACTTCCTGATAATGGACCTCAAATTTAATACCTTGTTGTATATACACTTTGAAATGTATAAGCAATTTAGTATGTTAAATTCATGTTCATGCAGTTATGGTCCTTTGATAGCTACATGTCGTAGCTTAGCAACAAGTAATTGCACCATAATCCTGTGTCCCTGGATCTGGATCTACACCGGTCGCCGCTTAGGCAGAAATAACCAGATGAATCTAAAAGTGAACTGTGTAGTTTGTGATCATATGGCATGGATGTACACTGTTCACCCTCATTGTAAAGGTGTATTTATGCAGTAAAGAATTAAAAGATTAGAATTCACTCAATTACAATTTCAAGAATAATTATGCTGTTGGACTTAATCTTAAATATTACTGAAGTGATTGACACCAAACCCAAATAAATTTTTCCCATTAAAATATAGTGTATTTCAGACAAGAACCAAAAATCTTCCAGAATATTTTCACAGTTATAATTCACTAATTACAAGTCCCATAACTCTTAACTTTCAACATGTTGCCATTAAATTTTATGATCACTTTCGATTTTGCTTAGTGTTTGTGCATCTACTTTTTTACCACTGATAAATGGATTCTATCGATACTTGAAAAAAATGAATGAAGTTCATAAATCTTCAATGAACATAGAAATTTTACCGCCATATTTCTTAATAGCTAATAAGTAATGATTTTAGTATTCTGTGTGCATATGCTTACGGAGCATGGCAGTGCTACAAAAGATAACCTGCACTGGTTATTGGACAACACATAATTAAAATCTCAGTTTTTATCTTTTTGTTATTGTTCTTCTTCTGTGACTGCTTTAATGTTTCTACTGGGCTTATTGGATTTGAGCCTCTTTTAATTATTACATCTAGCTGACAACAATGTGGAAACAGGAAACAGCTGTCACAGTTTATTGATGTCACAGTGTTGGTTATTACTTACTGCATTTTTTTTCTTTAACAATATGGATGTTATCCGTGGGCAATCTATTATGTTATTTCTGACCAAAAAGCGAAAAAAGGGTAGATCCTGATCATACGGCATAGATGTGCCCGTTGATCTGAATCTACACTGTTCCCAAATGTATTAAAATGTGTAATTATATCATACATTTAAATATAATGATGGCTGCAGTGACCTTGACCTTATATTAAATGTGTCACAAACATAACTGAGTTTACACTGACGGTATAAAGCACCAAATAAAAAATTTGATTATGTAGATTATTTTGACGCAAAGCACCCCTTGCTTGGAACTTAAAATAGAATCACCCAAATTTGACAAGTCCAGAAATGTACAAACCAATAAGCTACTTACTGGATGTATCTCATCCCCCACACTCTCTTCTCAGCATTATTGGCAAACTGTGTCCAAGGTTATAAAACAGAGCATGGAAACCAGTCTCAAATCTCAAGCATCTGATTTAGTCGCCATTTCAGCCAATCAGATGCTTGAGATTTGAGACTGGTTTCCATGCTCAATTTTATAACCTTCAGCCCTGTTCCTGTAATGAACTTGGATGACAATGATTAAGCAGTATCAAAACCTTTCATTAAAGGAGACTTAAAGTTAATGGAGTCACTTACAGTCTGTAATGTCCTCAGATTGCTTCCATTTCCATAAACAACAATATCATACATTTGATACTTTGCATTTTTACGGACATTAATCAAAATTCATATAATGATGTATCTGGAATATAAGACACGTAGAAAATTATATTTTTTTGAGATTAAATTGATAATTTTTCAATTTTGTTGTTTTCAAAACTTCTCTCATTTGAATTTATAAGCAGTTTTCCCAAGTACATGTGATATTTTTCCATATCAAAAATTTAATTATATATTATCGTATAGAAAGATCATCAACAAAAACCATTTTATGATAAAACTGGGAATGAAGACACTTAAAAAAATATTAAAACTTCATTAGTCTGTCCCAGTCAATAACAAACCAATTAAAGAATTGTATTAATATAAAGACAGACTCCCATGGTTTAGCTTTAATACAGCTCTATACCTTTACATCCCCTATCGGTTTCCTGCCCACAAACTTGGCTAATTGGCTGGACACCCTGTTTGCTTGTGATAACACTAATTTCTGTATGGCCCCAAACACTTTTATACAAATACGGAGGTCCTTAATTAAAGTTTGATGCTGAAAATTAAAATGTAGAATGATAAATCGTAGGTCAACTGGCTCAGATTAATGAAAGGTCATTTTTTGACAAAGATGAATGGCCGACGTCCTGCCATGTTTCCCTTTTATGGTGATATTTGTTTTTTTAGCTGCTGGTCATTTCCTTCAAGTATGGCGGTAAACTTTTGATGTATACCCACATTGATTTATAGTTTTAGCCCATAGGTATTTAGAAAAAGATTAATTTAACAATGACTTTTTTTTATTAAAATATTATTGTTTCTTCGTCCTTTGGCCAAGCTATCAGTTAAATCACAGCAGTTACTAAAATTTTGCAAATTAAAAGAAATTGGCAGTTTTAGTGAAATACTTACGTTTTGATTGTCACAATTTAAATACTTACACTTTTTTGGTTGTCATTAACAGCTAAGGAGTAAAAACTGGTTAGATATTCCATGACGGCTAACATTGTATATCTGTTTTAAAAATATTTTTAGTTTATGTATTGTCTGAATTCTTCTAGAAATTTAAATCACTCAATGTCATCATGAAATATTCTAGGAATTTCATCACCTTAATGTCATTTTATTAGAGCTCAGTACTTGTCATTTATGCTGAATACAATTATTCATTCAAGTTCTTAAGTTTTGTATTGACATCTTCAACATTATATTGACTCTGTTCATTAGTGTAAAAACTCTTAAATTTTTTATGTAACGGTGTTTACTAATAAAAAATAACAGGAAGTTAGCAAATTGGATTTTACATCTGCCCCGCAGTTTCATTTTGTATTCTTGAAATTAATGATAACGGGTATTCCTTAAATCGTCTGTTGTAAGTTCAAATATCACTTAATTTCCAAAGTTTGAATAAACTTTTTAATGTATAAACAAGTTTATTGAAATTTGAAAAGAGGTTATATGGAGATATGGGTGTCTAAAGTTTAAATTTAAATCCTGCATAATTCTGTTGCTAAGCTACAGTAAATGACACTATTGTGAAGTAATCCCCCTAAGAGTTGTATGTTTTCCCCAAACAAATAAAACATGGGGTGCGTGCATTAAATGCAGGTTTTCAATAGGGCAAAGAGTACAGAATATGTTAGTTAATGTTAATGTTATTCCTTTGCACATAACATCTCAAAAATTATAAGTGGATCAAGAAGAATTCTGTACTTTAACACTACTCCATAGATACACCTTTATTTTGTGTGCTAACAGTGTAGATCCAGCTCTGCTAGCACATTCTTGCCACTGATCAGGATCTGCACTGTTCACTTTTAAATTCATTAGATTATTTCTGACCAGGAAGCAACAGTGCAGATCCAGATCAGATGGCACAGATGTGCCAGCTGATCATGATCTACACTGGTTGCACATGCATTAAAACACATAACATGGAGTAATTTGTTAAGATATGGATTTCAGACTTGGAATAAATATTAACTATGATAACTTTCTTCATTCCAGCAAGTTCCATAACTCTTGTTAAATAATGTCATAAATCTGCACATTGTTAACTCACATGTTTGGTTTCAGTTATTATGCATTTTCTATGTCAAATAATTCTTTAGAATTTTATCTTGGTATTGGCATGAAATTCCTTAAAAAGTTAAGGCCCAATGCATCATGAAAGCTTTCAACAGCTATAATGTTCAACTATGCTTTTTTATTGAATAACAAAAACACAAAGAAAGAAAGGAAAAGAATGAATTTGAGCCATGTTCATCAAATCAAATAAAATCAATTTTATTGTTTATAATTTAAACAAAACAACAATAGAAAGACAATACATATAATTAAAGTCAATTTTTATCAAAATTTTAAACACAGTATTTTCACATCAAGCCAGAATATGTTTAGAGCTGATATCAGCTGATTGTAGCAAGAAAACCAAAATTTCAAATTGAAACCTGTTCAAAAACAGTGATTCATATCAGACAGCATTAATGTGCCTGCTGATCTGGATCAACACTGTTCACCCATGGGATAATAGCCATAGTCATATCCCATGGAGTTATGGGTTAAAATGTGTTCACACCCCTTATTTTATGACCAGTCTGTTGATTGATGGGCAATGTAGTAGCAAAACATAAAATCATTCACAGATTTTCTCAAGATTTTTGTTATGTATGTAACACATTAACTGGGCAATGCTCTTCAGTTTCTCAGGGAGTTCAGTCCCTATAATGATTGATGGCTCACAAGTTAAGTGTCCAAACCTCTGTACCCAACAGCTATAATCCTTGTAAATCAAAGAGCTAAACCTCTCTAACCAATTAGCTTTTGCTTTCCTTTAATTGTTGATATGAAGTACCCTTTTAACTCAAGTGGGTGGTTATTTTGGTCATTGCATAGTATCTTTTAATTTTTACCCAAGGCTTGTGTGATGATTTCCAAAACCTTCAAGCTCTCAGAATTATTTCCATGGCAATCTGTTCATTGATGAAAGTTGAAAGTCAGTTTCAGTTTTCTGATTATTTTTTGTGGAATATTAAGTATAAGACCTATTGAGGATCATATAAAGTATCTTCTCAATAATTGTTAAGATCGAGAAGGAAAAATTTGTTACCAAGGGTGACTGTAATGGCCATAACCAGGATCTTCTGAGTTACTGTGAAAACAGTTATCCAGCCTGACAGAATCCTACATCTTAACCAATCAGTAACTCCCCACCCATCCCCTGCCCCCCCCACCCCCCCCCCTTCGGCAATTATGATCATATGTTATAACCTGCCAATTTTTAGTAGTAATAAAGGATGCAGTTTAAAAGGATAATGAAGTCTATGCTTGTGTTTTACACACATTTTTATGCCCCCACAAAGTGGGAGGCATATAGAGTTGCACTCGTACGTCCGTACGTCTGTATGTCCGTACGTCCCCAAATCTTGTGGCATCAACTCCTCCTAAACTATAAGGCGGATTTCTTTCAAACTTGCACAGATGATCAAGCAGGATGTGTAGATGATCGTAAAGAAAGGATTTTTTCCTGCGACCATTTTTACCAGAGTTATTGCCCTTAGTTAATTTCAGTTATAAAATCTTGTGGCGTCAACTCCTACTAAACTACAAGGCAGATTTCTTGCAAACTTGCACAGATGATGAAGCAGGATGTGTAGATAATCGTGAAGAAAGGATTTCTTCCTGCGACCATTTTTACCAGAGTTATGGCCCTTTGTTATATTCATTAATTAAATCTTGTGGCGTCAACTCCTCCAAAACTATAAGGCAGATTTCTTGCGAACTTGCACAGATGATGAAGCAGGATGTGTAGATGATCGTAAAGAAAGGATTTTTTCCTGCGACCATTTTTACCAGAGTTATGACCCTTTGTTAATTTCAGTAATTAAATCTTGTGGCATCAACTCCTCCAAAACTACAAGGCAGATTTCTTGCAAACTTGCACAGATGATGAAGCAGGATGTGTAGATAATCGTGAAGAAAGGATTTCTTCCTGCGACCATTTTTACCAGAGTTATGGCCCTTTGTTATATTCATTAATTAAATCTTGTGGCGTCAACTCCTCCAAAACTATAAGGCAGATTTCTTGCGAACTTGCACAGATGATGAAGCAGGATGTGTAGATGATCGTAAAGAAAGGATTTTTTCCTGCGACCATTTTTACCAGAGTTATGGCCCTTTGTTAATTTCAGTAATTAAATCTTGTGGCATCAACTCCTCCAAAACTATAAGGCAGATTTCTTGGGAACTTGCACAGATGATGAAGCAGGATGTGTAGATGATCATAAAGAAAGGATTTTTTCCTGCGACCATTTTTACCAGAGTTATGGCCCTTTGTTAATTTCAGCAATTAAATCTTGTGGCATCAACTCCTCCTAAACTACAGGGCAGATTCCTTGCAAACATGCACAGATGATGAAGCAGGATGTGTAGATGATCGTGAAGAAAGGATTTTTTCCTGCGACTATTTTTACCAGAGTTATGGCCCTTTGTTTTTTTCAGTAACAATATCTTGTGGCATCAACTCCTCATTTACTTTTGGACAGATTTCTTTCTAACTTGCACACATGATCAAGATGGCTGGGTAGATGATCATAAAAAAAAGATTTTTTTCTGCTGCCATTTTTACCACAGTTATGGCCCTTTGTTTATTTCACTTACAAAATTTTGTGGCATCAACTTCACATTTTCTAATTGGCTGATTTCTTTCAAACTTGCACAGATGATTAGACATGATGTGAAGATTGTTGTAAAGGACATTGTCTTGCAACAATTTTCACCACAGTTATGGCCTTTTGTTTATGTTAGTTATTAAATTTTGTGGCACTTACTCCTCATTTACTAATCATGATCACCACATGTTGTTAATACCTGGTACAAAATTTTGTAACAAATGTTATTGCAGCAGTGGGGGCATCAGTGTCCTGTGGACACAGTCTAGTTTGTCATGCATATTAATTAGTTGTTATATAATTTGTTGTAATTGTAATTTCCTTATAAGACATTCTCTGTAAAGTAGCAATCTTTTGCACACACAGTCAAATACTAGTAGTTGATGATGTGACATTGCTTAAGTGTGCACAGTGCATCTTTCCGCAAGGTAGACATGCAATTGTCCTTCCCTAGCAGAACACATGGAAGGCATATCAGTTGTGAGAGAATTATACATATTTTGATTGAGAAGTAAGTCGTGTCAAAAGCACTGAAGAGAATAAATAAATCTGATTGTTTATTATGTACTGAAAATGAACGAATGAACTGATAATGACTTTTTTATTTATTCTTAGTGTCTGTAATATAATAAAAGAACACTAGAATACTAGTTTGTTTGCCAACCTTATTACATTTATATCACTGCCACCGACACTTTTCACACTTTCACACTATGTAACTGTAAGTCATTATATAAGAAGTTGAAGATACATATATAAATAAAATGAAATTGCTGATAACTTTTATTGTTTTATGATTTTTCAGTTTACTTTGGTCAGGTTATAAACCTGCCAGTCCTGACCACCTCTTCTCACATACAAAAATTGCCCACAGTTCACATCAACTTTGTTTGAAGTGACCACTCCAGAGTTATTGCTCCCTCTTAACACTTCTTCTTTGGTCACCCAGTGGTCAAGACTCATAATTTTTAATAAAAATTGTGGCCACTTTAACGATCACTTGAAATAACACTGGTCCCAAAACGAACCCTTGAAAATTGAAATAAAATGATCTTAATTGGTTTCTCGCAGGTCCCATGTGGACCCTTATGTAGTAAAAGTTTGAGCTAGGTATGAAATTTAATTTTAAATAAATTGTTTAAATAGTGACATTTATTTAGCTCAAATTGTTACCGCTTTAGAAGCTGCAGAGATAACCAGTGGAGATAGCTTTAACGATTTCTTTTGATGTTAACAGACATATTTCTGTTTGATTAAAATCAAAGAGGCTAATTGAAATTTTGATAGATTTATGAAAAGTGAATGAAGTTTTCTGTAAATGTTGTTTTCAAAATATTGTTGATGTTCTCTTTGTTGATAAATGTTTACAGTCTATTTGCTTCAGTCCACTTTGTCCCGGTCTGTTGGCTGATGGGTCGGTTGGTCATGAGAAGATGCTGTGAATAATATTTGGGGCAGGTCATGGGAAAAAAATGGTGTCTTGTCGGTGATTTTTTAAAATAAATAAATAATAAGAAAATAAATCAATAAATAAATCAATAAATAAAATACATAAATGAAAAATAAATTTATTTAATAAACAATAAATAAATAAATAAATATTTGTTAGCAGCTTTTTGCTTATAATAACTAATCAACATAATGCCAGATTTTTAAAATTAAACAGAAACAAAATTCAAATCTTAAAAAAAATTAATTGATTAGTTAGAACATTTTAAAATCAGCCATATATTTATGTTATGTATTGATCAACAGTGGCTGGCATTGTTAATTTAAAATATTGATTTTTTAATTATTAAATTATTTCGGCCAACTTCTTTCCAACTGATAATCTTATTAAAGTAATAGAACTCAGAAAAGTTATCGCTACTCTTTACTGGTCAGCAAAACAGTGATTTGAAAATTACTGATATTGTCCAACAAGTTTGCCTGGCACTTCATTAATTTTTGTAAAGGTCATTGAATAAACACGGATATCAGCGAAAACACCGATATATTATTCAATTTTCACCTCAGTGATGTGTGAAGTATTGGAATAGATGCCGGACTACCGATACATTTACGAAAATTAACGAATATGGGGTCAAATGCAAGAGTGCCAGGTCAATATTGTTGGACTATACATAGTTGACACTGCAATGGACACAATATGGTCATTCTGTTAACATAACAACTGTCAGAAAGTGGACATCAGATTAGCTTTGGGAAAGGCATATTGTGTCATTTATGGATGTCAGGTCGCATCTTTATTGGTCACTACTGACCCATGAATGACCATAAATTGCTATTATTTCGCCCCTAATTTGGCAATTACAAATTGACAAATAAAACACATCCTGCTTACGAGGTGGACATCTTTTAAATGTCACAAATCGTAGGAAGTATCCATCAGTTTTGCTCATTTTCACTCAATTTATTGCTCCATCTTGCCACACCTGGCCACTATTGTGTGGAGTCCAGCAAAGTAATAATGATATCTGTCAATTTATGAGTTTTTTTCCTCAAAACCTTGGGGCACTGTATAACTAATGGTAAAGATGAACTTAAGGTGAATAGAATTGATCATGATGCAATGAGTTTCTTGGTGGTAGTTAATATTATATAGCTGGGTTGCCCAGGATTGATTACAGTGTAAATGTTTTTAAAGCTCTTTATTAAGTACATTAACCCATTCCTGTATAGATACACCTTTAATGCCAGGGCGAACAGTTTAGATCCAGATCAGCCGGCACATCCGTGCCGTCTGATCAGGATCTAAACTGTTTGCTTTTTGATTCATTATGTCATTTCTGACCAAAATGCGACCAGTGCCCATCCTGATCAGACGGCACGGATGTGCCGGCTGATCTGGATCTACACTGGTCGCACATGCGTAAAAATACGTATATATCCAGGAAAGGGTTTAACCACTTATTAAGAGCACTCCAGAATTAAGTCCAACTTGATTATAAGACCACTAATTTTAAGTCCCTTTTCACAGTTTTGCACTATTCTCCGAACCAAAATAAGACCACCTGGCTAGAAAGGCCAGTTCTGTCCAGTGTCAGAGGTGGTCTTAATAGAGAGGTTTTACTGTAGTCATTTCTTATCAGCCCATTACACTTAAAATTGCAATGCAGAAAATGTGTTCTTTATGAGGACAGTTTTTTGTTTAAAGTTTTTACATGAAAACAAGCTATGGTCATCAGGTTGTTCTAGTTATGCTGTCCTAGACAGTGTTAAAATGTTAATTATGGCATACTCCATATAATTATACAATCTTGTTTTTGGGATGTGCAACCAGTGTAGATCCTAATCTGCCTGATCTGGATCCACATTTTTCACATCTAAGTCTGTGCCCAAGGTTATAAAGCTGAGCATGGAAACCAGTCTCAAATCTCAAGCATCTGATTGGCTGAAATGGCGACCGGTCGCCATTTCAGCCAATCAGATGCTTGAGATTTGAGACTGGTTTCCAATCTCAGTTTTATAACCTTCAGCCCAGAAATAGCCTTATGAATTCAAAAGCAAACAATGTAGATCCAGTTCAGGCAGCATCATTTCTAATCTGGATCTGCACTGGTCCGCAATCGCCTAGGGACAGCCAGATCCCATGGAGAAAAGGGTTAAAGTACATACGTTTATTTAAATCACATACTTGACTAGGAAAGATACAAATACTCAGACATACTAATGTATCATTCTTAGTCCAGTGTTTGAAGTTCAGACTTGGAATAGGGACCAAAGATTGTAAACCTTAGATTAGAGACCAGTCTGAAATATCAAGTCTCCATTTCAGCCAATCACTGATCTTTATTTTTGGTTTATAATCTTGGAACCTGATGAAACATGCTAAATTTTATATCCTCATAGTAGGTTGTTTGCTCATTTCTATGCTAAACTATGTTTTCTGCTTTCAGAGTACAAATCACCGGACTATGAAGCCCTTGGGTTTGAGTTGATCAAAGAACGTATGGTAGTGATCGGTTACCCAGAGAGTCTCCTGGAGTTTGAATATGACCCAACCTTTCCCATCAGGTATGTCTGTAGCAGTGTGGCAGAAGTAAAAGTCACCCTGTACTTAGCTATGTGGCAGAAGTAAAAGTCACCCTGTACTTAGCTATGTGGCAGAAGTAAAAGTCACCCTGTACTTAGCTATGTGGCAGAAGTAAAAGTCACCCTGTACTTAGCTATGTGGCAGAAGTAAGTCACCCAGTACTTAGCTATGTGGCAGAAGTAAAAGTCACCCTGTACTTAGCTATGTGGCAGAAGTAAAAGTCACCCTGTACTTAGCTGTGTATCAGAAGTAAAAGTCACCCTGTACTTAGCTGTGTATCAGAAGTAAAAGTCACCCTGTACTTAGCTGTGTATCAGAAGTAAAAGTCACCCTGTACTTAGCTGTGTATCAGAAGTAAAAGTCACCCTGTACTTAGCTGTGTATCAGAAGTAAAAGTCACCCTTTACTAAGCTGTGTATCAGAAGTAAAAATTACCCTGTATTTTTGCTTAGTGTTGATTTTTAGCTCGACTATTCGAAGAATAGGGGAGCTATCCTACTCGCCCCGGTGTCAGCGTCGGCGTCCCCGTCGGCGTCCGTTAAACAAAAAATGCCTTTTGGTCCATAACTTGAAAACTATTTATGATATCAACTTGAAACTTGGAATATATATTCACCAGCAAATTCTACATCATTACCAACAACACCCATAACTCTGCTACAAATTTTTTTCAAGTTATGCCCCTTTTTCACTTAAATTTTGCGTTAAGGCAAATATGCACTTTGGTCCATAACTTATAAACTACTTGAGATATCAACTTGAAACTTGGAATATATATTTACCATCAAATTCTACATCATTACCAACAAGACCCATAACTCTGCTGTCAATATATTTCAAGTTATGCCCCTTTTTTCTTATATTTTGTGTTAAGCAAAATATGCATTTTGCCCATAACTTTAAAACTACTTGAGATATTGCCTTGAAACTTGAAACATATTTTCACCATCAAAATCTTCATCATAACCAACAAGACCCATAACCCTGCTTCCAATACTTTTTTTAAATTATGCCCCTTTTACACTTATATTTTGCGTTAAGCAAAATATACACTTGGTCCTTAACTTTAAAACTACTACTTGAGCTATCACCTTGAAACCTGGAAAATATATTCACCATCAAAATCTAGGTCATTATCAACAACACCCATAACTCTGCTACCAATATTTTTCAAGTCATGCCCCTTTTTCCCTTTTTTCTTAAATTTTGTGTTAAGCAAAATATGCTTTTTGCCCATAACTCTACAACTACTTGAGATATTGCCTTGAAACTTGAAATATGTATTCACCATCAAAATCTACATCATACCCAATGACACCCATAACCCTGCTTCCAATAAATCTACATCATACCCAATGAAACCCATAACCCTGCTTCCAATATTTTTCGACTTTTGCCCCTTTTTTTCACTTAAATTTTGCATTAAGCATATATTACTAACAAGTTTTTCAACTCTTCAAAAAATATTTCATAGTTATTTCCCTTTTCAATTCACTATTTAAGGTACATTAAGGAATTATTTCAATTTCCTCCCTTACCACTTACTTCTTAACATTATTCCTGTTTGCACATAAATGTTTGGCTATATTTGTTTTGTTCTTTTAATCTATAAATTGCATTTATTTCAAATAAATTGAATAGTCGAGCACGCTGTCTCCTCTGACAGCTCTTGTTTAATGACTGAACATTCTTCTTCAAGCTGTGCTCATGGTTACTGTTTTCCCATCTGCACATATACTCTTCTCCCATCTGCAAACTTACTCCTCCCTTCTGTGTAAGATGGTTTGCCATTATCATCAAGTCTGGTGAAGGAATCTAAGAGCTTGGTTCCAATCCAGCATACACCATAGTAGTATTTTCCTTTAGAATAAATGCTTACATGAATTGGGGGTCTGTCATAATTTGACTCAAGCTATCTTTTATGGCAGTCACTCACTAGAAGTTGGGAATGGCCATATACTTATAAAGGACAGTTTCTGAACATCAGAAAGACTCTTCACATTGTATGACATTAATGTTTCATATTGGATCGCATCTATGTAATACAAAATTAAACAAATGTGTTTCAATTCCAAGTCATTGTAAACATTAATAAGAAAACAAAAAAGTTTTTGAAATATTATTTAATTGTTTTCTAAGGCAGATAGTGAATGTTGCTAATATCCAATAGAGTTTTAAGTCTAGATCCAATCTCCAGTAAAGATAGCATTCTGTCAGCTTCAATGAAAAGCATAGCCATTTCCTGTAATGGAACAAATCTCTGAAGGATAAATATTCTCACTTTTTCCTGATAAACATAGACATTTGTCAACTCCGGAAGGAGAGATGTGCCCACCTCAACAAATATTTATTGTCTGTGACAAGGAGATGATTTTTTCTGGCTTGAAGTCAGCTTTAGGTCAGAGATCGTCCAGTATTTGGTACTTTCTCATGACAAAATTTTTAGGGTTGTCCGCAATTACTGGAGAAAAGCACTGCACTGGCAAATAAGATGGGGATAGTATAAATATTAGGTAATAAACCATCAGCATTTAAGGGAAATAACCAGCTACTGATTCTTTGGGACATCCCTCTAACTTGCTTGCGGAAGCTTGCCGGTACCTGCCACTAGGTGGAGAGACCTCAAGCTGGCTTCAGAATCTAGACTATAGCTGACCACCTGTCTTTCTCAATATCACTGAGCAATCTTTTCTGTACACTTACCATCACAAAGTGCCAAAAACACAGTTGCTACCAGTTTACACCCAGTGATGCTAGCACATCAACATGGTACTCCATGAATACACCTTTATTGCATGGGTGAACCGTGTCAATCCACATCAGCTGACACATGAGTGCCGTCTGATCTGGATCTACACCATTTGCATTTTGATAGGTTTTTTCTGACTAGTGTAGATCCTGATCATATGGCATGGATGAGCGTGCTGGTCTGGATCTACACTGGTCATACACCCGTAAAAATGAATGAATTCTGTACCAAAAACAAAAATGTGAGGTTCCAATACCTAAGTTGCCATAGGGGCATTACATTTACTATCAGATTCTGGAAAGACTGCTGTGTAAAGCTGACATAAAGGTGCCACTGGAGGCTTTGACAGAACTAAGATCAGATAAACATTGAAGATTTTAAAGTATTACTAAGAATTAAATTGCTGAAGTAATGTGTTGACACTATATTACACTCAAGTTAAACAGCTTATATTTTTTTTTATCTTGATCATATGGAAACCAGATTTTCTGCTGGAAGTCTTTGTGGCATGGATAGTGTGACATTCATTGTTCTCAATGTTATTTCCAGTAGATACTCACATCTGGTTCTACACTTATGTGGCAGAATTATATTAAATGAGTTGAATTTTTGCATATAAAGCATTTGGAACTGTAAGTGCATAAAATTCAAAGCCAGTAAAATTTAGCAATATTAAATAGCATACCAGTTGCATAAAGTCTTCCGAAAGGGTAATCAGTAATAACTCTAAAATAAAATGATAATATTAAAATGGATATACCATAAGTTATAAAAAAAATAAATATTTTTCTTGAAATTTGGGCAATAAGTGATTAATAAGATTAATTCTGACCAAGTAGTGAACAGTGTTGATCCTGATCAGAGAGCATGCCATGCCGGTTGATTTGGATCTATACTGTTCACACTCACACATGTCATAAAACCTGAATATAATTATGGGGTAAAGGATTAAATTTGTGTAATTTTTAAATATTTTCATGTGGACATGATTTGCTTAATATTTATATTTAGAAGATATTGAATGTCCTTTTTATTGAACATTTTCAGGGGTCCAACATTTTGTCGGTATGCTTATGTTTCAGCTTTTAAAAATTGTGTTCAGCTGTTAAAAAAAGTGTTAACCCTTTACTCCATAGATACACCTTTATTGTGTAGGCAAACAATATAGATCTATTTCAGCTAGCACATCTGTGCCTTCTGATCAGGATCTACACTGATTACTTTTACTTTGATTAGGTGATTTCTGACCAAAATGTGACCAGTGCAGATCCTGATCAGGCCCCATCATCACAAACAATCTTATGCTCAAACTCAGTTTTTGACTAACACATTTATTCTGAGTAAATGTTGGTTGATTACTTGGAATACTATATTAAAATAAAAAATAATTTATTTAACCCTTTCCTCCATAGATACACCTTATTGCTTGGGTGAACAGTTTAGATCCAGATCAGCCAGCACATCTGTGCTGTCTGATCAGGATCTAAACTGTTTGCTTTTTATACGCCCGTTTGAAAAACGGGACGTATTATGGGAACACCTGCAGCGGGCGGGCGGGCGGCGTCCACAGGGTTTCCGCTCTCTAAGTCAAAGAGTTTTCATCCGATCTTTATCAAACATGGTGAATATGTTGGTGGGCATAATATCTCGACCAAGTTCTATAACCAGCCAAATCCCCCCAGGCACTCCTGAATTATGGCCCTTGAATTGTCCAAAATTACTGTTTCCGCTCTCTAAGTCAAAGAGTTTTCATCTGGTCTTTATCAAACTTGGTGAATATGTTGGTGGGCATAATATCTGGACCAAGTTCTATAACCAGCCAAATCCCCCCAGGCACTCCTGAATTATGGCCCTTGAATTGTCCAAAATTTGGGTTTCTGCTCTCTAAGTCAAAGAGTTTTTGTCCTGTCTTTATCAAACTTGATGAATATGTTGGTGGGCATAATATCTGGACCAAGTTCTATAACCAGCCAAATCCCCCCATGCACTCCTGAATTATGGCCCTTGAATTGTCCAAAATAAGGGTTTAGGCTCTCTAAGTCAAAGAGTTTTCATCCAGTCTTTATCAAACTTGGTGAATATGTTGGTGGGCATAATATCTCGATCAAGTTCTATAACCAGCCAAATCCCCCCAGGCACTCCTGAATTATGGCCCTTGAATTGTCCAAAATTTGGGTTTCTGCTCTCTAAGTCAAAGAGTTTTCATCCGATCTTTATCGAACTTGGTGAATGTGTTGGTGGGTTTATATCTCGACCAAGTTCTATAACCTGCCAAATCCCCCCAGGCACTCCTGAATTATGGCCCTTGAACTGTCCAAAAACTGAATTAGCGGTATCTGCTCTCCAAGTCGAAAAATTTTCATCGGATCGTTACGCAACTTTGATGATCAGCATTTTGACGGGCGTATTTTGTGTCAGTTTGGCACTCTTGTTGATTTGTTAGGTTATCTCTGACCAAAATGCAACCAGTGCAGATCCTGATGAGATGGCCTGGATGTGCCGGCTGATCTGGATCTACACTGATTGCACATGCGTGAAAAGGGGTATATATGGAGTAAAGCGTTTAATCTTCCTTGTATCTTGGAAACATTTCAAATAACTCTAGAAATAATGTTTGAGTACTAACTCAGATTTATGAGTTTCTCCTCCATTTTATTTTTAGAAATAGGTTTTCAGAATATAACAAATAAATCAAATAATAACAAATTTTTAAAGTTGCATATAAAGCAAGACATATTATAAAAAGTTATGTTAAAACCTAAATCAATCAATAAAGTTTTGTTTCATCAGAATTTTAAAATTATTAATTTGAGTTGAGTTTAAAATCTAACTCGAAAAATTTGCCCGATATTGGGTCCAGATGGCGCAGATGTGCTGTTATGGCTCTACATTAGTTGCACATGTACAATGCATATAAAATATAAAGTAAAGGGTTAAAAAATGTTAACACTGTTCTTGTTTTGTTCTATGGATATTTATTTCACTGTAAAAGTAAGTAAAATTACCCAACAGTATTTTTTCATGGGGCAGAATGTTTATGCAAGAGTTATTTCATGATGGCCTAAGCAAGGTGGTTGTGGGGGACAGGGCAGGAGAGTACCCTCAAATGGAGGATTTATTGGGTGACCTAGCCCTGAGTGGAGTCTTATGTAACTGTAACAGCAAGTGGTGGGCTTATCTCTCAGAGATGCATATTTATGCATCCAAACAGTGCAAGCAGATATTCGCTATTTCAAATATCAACACCAATTTGCAGAAAACTGCTGAAAAATGTTGGCATTTCAGCATTTCTTTGCTTAGTTTTTCATGCACTTTACGTTGAAACCTCAAATGGAAGTGAAATAATGACCTATAGATTGATATGCATAATCTTGAAAAGATTTCCTTGTAAGTTTATGGTATGGTAGCTGATGGTCATCTTAATTGCTTAGGGTTCAATGTTGCATCATTCCTCTCTTTTCATTATTAACCCTTTACTCCATATACACCCCTTTTGATGTATGTGCCACCAGTGTAGATCTAGATCAGATGGCTCATTGGTGCCATCTAATCTGGATACACAATGGTCACATCTTGATAATAAATAACCTAATGAATCTAAAAGGGAACAGTGTAGATTCTATGGATGTGCTGGCTGATCTGATCTACACTGTACAATGTATATTTGGAGGAAAGAGTTTAGTTAGCAACATCCTTATGCACATGTTATATTTCTTTTAAACCCATGAGTATAGTCAATTTTTAGTTTTTACATGCAAAGGGATTTACTCTGGTAGAAAAGTCCTAGCTGAATTGTAGATAAGAGACCATAATCAAGAGTCTGAATTCTTATTTAGGGTCAATTTAACCTAAGCTAAGGAATTTAAAAATGAGCATGATCTGAATCTACACAGTGCCCAAGGTTATAAAACTGAGCATGGAAACCAGTCTCAAATCACCATTTCAGCCAATCAAATGCTTGAGATTTGAGACTGGTTTCCAATCTCAGCTTTATAACCTTCAGCCCTGGTCATCCGTGAAATAAAAGTCGTATCCATGGAGTTAATTTTTAATTCATGGATGTTTTTGTATATTTCAGAGGTTTATGGTTTGATCAGCTGTATGGAAATTTGCTCAAAGTGGATCCATTTGGCAACATCTTGGTTTGTGTGCATGGCTTCGAGTTCCTGAAAGGGTAAGTAAAGAAACAAACATTACAAAGGAGGATAATATAAAAGTGAAAGCCCTGAATGTGTTGACAGCTAAGATGGTAAGCTTGTCTGTTGACAGCTAAGATGGTAAGCTTGTCTTTTGACAGCTAAGATGGTTGGCTTGTCTGTTGGCAGCTAAGATGGTAAGCTTGTCTTTTGACAGCTAAGATGGTTGGCTTGTCTGTTGACAGCTAAGATGGTTGGCTTGTCTTTTGACAGCTAAGATGGTTGGCTTGTCTGTTGACAGCTAAGATGGTAAGCTTGTCTTTTGACAGCTAAGATGGTTAGCTTGTCTGTTGACAGCTAAGATGGTTGGCTTGTCTTTTGACAGCTAAGATGGTTGGCTTGTCTGTTGGCAGCTAAGATGGTAAGCTTGTCTTTTGACAGCTAAGATGGTTGGCTTGTCTGTTGACAGCTAAGATGGTTGGCTTGTCTTTTGACAGCTAAGATGGTTGGCTTGTCTTTTGACAGCTAAGATGGTTGGCTTGTCTGTTGGCAGCTAAGATGGTTGGCTTGTCTGTTGACAGCTAAGATGTTAAGCTTGTTTTTTGACACTTATGATGGTTGGCTTGTCTTTTGACAGCTAAGATGGTTAGCTTGTCTTTTGACAGCTTAGATGGTTGGCTCAGTTTCGAGAGCCATAGCTGGAGTGACAATTCTACATGTTGTCTGTAAAATGGTTTACTCACTGGTTATAACGCAAGCAGATTAGAAGCTTTATTGTGACAGCCTTTGCTAGTTTGCTGCAGACAGACATCCCTAGTTAATAGAATTCACTCCATGTTGCAATTTTCAAAAGCAATTACTGTATTCAGATTTCATTGGCCTTCACCCTTGCTAGATTCAGAATAACTCTTGTTCAGGAAAATACCATTAATATTGGATATGGTGAAGTCACCTTGAATATAGGTAGAAATTCATTGATATTTCCTTCGGGATCTTGCTATCTTTGCATGCATTGTTCAAGAGTTTTCTTTAAGTCTCATTGGGTTTGTTCAAAACATAATAAAAAAAGTGATATCAGTTGATATCACAAATTGTTTTCCTGTAAAAAGGGACAGGGGCTAATTGAAAAACTAGTGAACATGTTCTTGTCAACCCAGTTCTGGAGCAAAATAGTTAATTATACAAATATATGGAGTAAACTACTTCTACATTTTTCAAGAAACTTTGTTGAATTGGTATTTTGTATCAGCAATAACAGTTTTTACAGAGTGGTGTAACTGATGACTGATTCTGTGTTTGGAGCAGAGTTACTAATACTGACTGTAGAGTGGAGCCCCAAAGATTCATCTTTTTTATCTACTGATAATTGAGTATCTTCAAAATTGTGTGTTAATTAAGTGCCTTTATTGTAATCATGTGAATTTTTAGTGCCTTTGTTGTTTTTGTTTGATAATTGAGGGCCCTTGTTATCTTAAGATAATTGAGAGCCTTTGTTGTTATTTTGAGATAACCAGAAGCCTTTGTTGTTATCTTAGGATAACTGAGAGCTTTTGTTATTATCTTGTGAGAGCCAAGAGCTTTTGTTTACCTTATGATGACTGAGAGCTTTTATTGTTATCTTGAGTTAACTGAGAACCTTTGTTGTCATCTTGAGATAACCGGAAGCCTTTTTTGTTATCTTGAAATAACTGAGAGCTTTTGTTGTTATCTTGAGATAACCGGAAGCCTTTGTTGTTATCTTGAGATAACTGAGAGCTTTGTTGTTATCTTGAAATAACTGGAAGCCTTTGTTGTTATCTTGAAATAACTGAGAGCTTTTGTTGTTATCTTGAGATAATGGAGAGCCTTTGTTGTTATCTTGAGATGACAGGAAGCCTTCATTGTTATCTTGAGATAACTGAGAGCTTTAGTTATCTTGAAATAACCGGAAGCCTTTGTTGTTATCTTGAAATAACTGAGAGCTTTTGTTGTTATCTTGAGATATGGAGAGCCTTTGTTGTTATTTTGAAATAACCGAAAGCTTTTGTTGTTATCTTGAGATAATGGAAAGCCTTTGTTGTTATCTTGAGATAACTGAGAGCCTTTGTTGTCATCTTGAGATAACCGGAAGCCTTTTTTTGTTATCTTGAAATAACTGAGAGCTTTTGTTGTTATCTTGAGATAATGGAGAGCCTTTGTTGTTATCTTGAGATGACAGGAAGCCTTCATTGTTATCTTGAGATAACTGAGAGCTTTTGTTGTTATCTTGAAATAACCGGAAGCCTTAGTTGTTATCTTGAAATAACAGAGCTTTTGTTGTTATCTTGAGATATGGAGAGCCTTTGTTGTTATCTTGAGAAAACCGGAAGCCTTTGTTGTTATCTTGAAATAACCGAGAGCTTTTGTTGTTACCTTGAGAAAATGGAGAGCCTTTGTTGTTATCTTGAGATAACTGAGAGCCTTTGTTGTCATCTTGAGATAACTGGAAGCCTTTTTTGTTATCTTGAAATAACTGAGAGCTTTTGTTGTTATCTTGAGATAACTGGAAGCCTTTGTTGTTCTTGAGAAAACTGAGAGCTTTGTTGTTATCTTGAAATAACTGGAACCCTTTGTTGTTATCTTGAAATAACTGAGAGCTTTTGTTGTTATCTTGAGATAATGGAGAGCCTTTGTTGTTATCTTGAGATGACAGGAAGCCTTCATTGTTATCTTGAGATAACTGAGAGCTTTTGATGTTATCTTGAAATAACCGGAAGCCTTTGTTGTTATCTTGAAATAACTGAGAGCTTTTGTTGTTATCTTGAGATAATGGAGAGCCTTTGTTATTATCTTGAGAAAACCAGAAGCCTTTGTTGTTATCTTGAAATAACCGAGAGCTTTTGTTGTTATCTTGATATAATGGAGAGCCTTTGTTGTTTTTTTGAGATGACAGGAAGCCTTCATTGTTATCTTGAGATAACTGAGAGCTTTTGTTGTTATCTTGAAATAACCGGAAGCCTTTGTTGTTATCTTGAAATAACTGAGAGCTTTTGTTGTTATCTTGAGATAATGGAGAGCCTTTGTTGTTATCTTGAGAAAACCGTAAGCCTTTGTTGTTATCTTGAAATAACCGAGAGCTTTTGTTGTTATCTTGAGATAATGGAGAACCTTTGTTGTTATCTTGAGATAACTGATAGCCTTTGTTATTATCTTGAGATAATGGAGAACCTTTGCTGTTATTTAAGAAATAATCAATAGCTTACGGTGAATTATCGCAGGATA
Source organism: Corbicula japonica (assembly GCA_038501625.1). Lineage (NCBI taxonomy): Eukaryota > Metazoa > Mollusca > Bivalvia > Venerida > Cyrenidae > Corbicula > Corbicula japonica. The sequence continues at coordinate 212,184 of JAZAYU010000302.1, forward strand.
ATTAACAGGGGGGAGTTCAGATGCGTAAGGATATATCACGAGGGGCGTAGCCCCAAGTGATATATATCTAAGCAGCTTCACCGGAAGCTGTTGATTATTTCAATTCTAACACGACACATTTGACTGAATAAGCGAAATAATCATAACTCAATTTTAGCGCGTTGTAATAAACGCAAGTGGGTTATAAGATCGGCAGTTAGTGTTTACTCCCTAAACATCTCCATAATTCAAAAACTGATAATAATTAAAAGATTGAATAACAAATTTGAATACATGTCCATCCAACAGCCCATCCAGCACTCTCCAATCCTCGTTCAAACCGTATTTGAAGTTCCAACGGTTTAAAACTGCTCCAGGAAATAACATGTAAACAACGGAAATGACGTGACGTCGTTCAAATGGTGCGTTAACGTCACCTTAACTTTGCCGCAAAATAGCGGATAATAATTATAGTATTTTATCTAAATATATAAAATAAACATTATTCTATTACTGTGGTATCACCATATTACGCGGGGGTAAAAAGTTCGCTTATTATGTGCTTTCTGAAATGCGTGAAATTAAATCCCAACGAATAATACAATTGTCACGTGATAAGTTTAAACCGACATGTATTTAGTAATAGCCGTGACAACGCGCCCTGAATTATTGTGTAATAATTCACAGCAAATTCAATGGGAAAAGCGTCAAGTCGTGTTAGAATGTGAAATAACCAGAAGCATTTGTTGTTATCTTGAGATAATGGAGAACCTTTGTTGTTATCTTGAGATAACTGAGAGCTTTTGTTGTTATCTTGAGATAATGGAGAGCCTTTGTTGTTATCTTGAGATAACTGAGAGCTTTTGTTGTTATCTTGAGATAACTGAGAGCCTTTGTTATTATCTTGAGATAATGGAGAACCTTTCCTGTTATTATAAAATAACCAGAAGCATTTGTTGTTGTCTTGAGATGAAAGAGAGCATTTGTTGTTGTCTTGAGATGAAAGAGAGCATTTGTTGTTATCTTGAGATGATAGAGAGCCTTTTGAAATAAGGGAGAATCCTTCTAGTCATCTTGAAATAACTTTGTTATTATCTTGAGATAATAGATAACCTTTCTTGTTATCTTGAGATAACTGTGAGCCTTTGTTGTTATCTTGAGATTATGGAGACACTTGTTGTTATCTTGAGATAACTGAAAGCATTTGTTGTTATCTTGAGATAATGGAGAGCCTTTGTTGTTATCTTGAGATATCTGAGAGCTTTTGTTGTTATCTTGTGAAAATGGAGAGCCTTTCCTGTTATTGTGAAATAACCAGAAGCATTTGTTGTTGTCTTCAGATGATAGAGAGCCTTTGTAATTATCTTGAGATAATGGAAAACCTTTCTTGATATCTTTAAATAACTGTATTCCTTTGTTATTATCTTAGGATAACTGAGAGCTTTTGTTGTTATCTTGAGATAATGGAGAGCCTTTGTTGTTATCTTGAGATAACTGAGAGCCTTTGTTGTTATCTTGAGATAATTGAGAACATTGTTGTTATCTTGAGATAACTGAGAACCTTTGTTATTATCTTGAGATAATAACAAAGCTTTGTTATTATCTTGAGATAATAAAGAACCTTTCTTGTTATTGTGAAATAACCAGAAGCATTTGTTGTTGTCTTGAGATGATAGAGAGCCTTTGTTGTTATCTTGAGATAATGAAGAACCTTTGTTGTTATCTTGAGATAACTTAGAGCCTTTTGAGATAATGGAGAACCTTTCTTGTTATAATGAAATAACCAGAAGCATTTTTTGTTGTGTTGAGATGATGGAGAGCCTTTGTTGTTATCTTGAGTTTTTGCCACTTGTGAAAATACAAATTCCAGAGCTCATTGCCAAATGTATTTCTATCTTACACTGGTTAAAACAAAAAGCCTCTATATAATTTTAACATAATTACAAACAAACAATAAAAACAGATAGTTTCATGATGTCAAATCAAATTTCAGGAAGAATTCACAATAAATTGGCATTATAACTGCCAATTTTTTGTCATTAAAATAGTAAGATGAATGTTCTGTGGTGAAAAGTGCTTCATTATTTCCATTCATTGAAGTGGTTGTGCAGCGTATTACCCAGCGGGGTAGAGATGCAATATGTGGTAGGCATCCTTGAAACAAACTCATTATAATTTATAATGATGATTTTTGCAAACAGTTCAGTTTGAATACTGCATTAATTTTAAAGATAACTGCTCTTACTCTTTCTATGCTATTGCTTTACCAGAATTATGGGAAATAAGGGTGGGTTGCTTGCAATAATTAAATGCAACATAAAGATGGGAATTGATGAAAATATGTTAAAATGGAAAGAAAAGTTAATGATTAAGTCTCCTTGAAATGGTATCATACATTTGTATTGGAAACAGAGGTCTGATACTATGAACTAGAATGTGTTCTATATGTGACATATTTGAAGAGTTAACACTTGACTCCATCTGATATGACTGTTACCCATCTCCAGATCAGCTGGCAAATCAGTATATATAAATCAAATATCCCATGAGCACACTGTAGAACTTGATCGTTTGTCTGATCAGAATCTGCACTGTTGGCTTTTTGATTCCTGGGCTATTTCTGACAAAGAAGCAAGCAGTTTAGATCCAAAGATCAGATGGCATAGATGTGCAAGCTGATCTGGAGCTACATGATTGCACATGCAATAAAACATTATATTTTGAGTAAACTCAGTTTGCAAAAAAAGGTAACATCAAAACATACTCTGATGGAGCTACATCCACATGCAATTTAAAATGACTTATTTTAATATTTCTGATAATTACAAAATCATTTTTAAGAGATCCAAACTCATAAGTTTAAATATAAGCCTTAAATAACACATGTGAGATGTGAAATTTAATTGATACAGAAAGAAATTATGGTTACTGGTGTTTTTATATTAGAAAACATATTTTGTTGGTAATGAATATACTAACATATATAAATATTGTTTTTAGCTTAAACCCTTTACTCCATATAAACCTTTTTATCACATTGCGAACAGTGTCTGTGCGGTCTGACCTTAATCTGCACTGTTCCCTTCTTGATCAGAAATTTTCAAATGAATCTTTAAGTGAACAGTGTAGATCCTGATCAGATGGCAAAGATGTGTTGGCTGTTCTGGATGTAGACTGTTCACACTAGCCATAAAACCTGTATATATTGAGTAAAGGCTTTATTTCATTGTCAGGTTTAACAAATTAGTATTATAAACTGGTGGAAATGGAGGTTCTCTTGGTTGCAGCATGGTCCATTCTGTAGACCACACTTACTTTACAAATTTAATCAAATTTCAACTGTCACAAACACCATTTATTTTAATTTTGTTTTAACAAAAATTAAATATTGTTATTTTAAATTGATGCATGGTTGACACAGGCCAGTGAAAAACAACTGACCATGAAATGATGTTTTTGCTCAATATGCAACTTCATGCTACAGTTGTTGAAACTGACCATTTCCTGTGGTCATTTCTCATTAAAAGAAGGATTTTCGCTAGATTTAAGACAAATTGAATGTTGTAGGGTCGGCTGAGGAAATGGATATTTCACATGAGAAAAAAAAGATAATTGGCTAAAAAAAGCATGAAAAGTGAAAAGTTCATGAGAAATATTTTGATTTTCATATTTTATAATTATTTCCTTAAACTGAAATTACTTGCCTCTGTTTGATCTGAATGGCTCGTTTAAACAATTATATTTGTGATGATACAGTATTTTTTTGTCAATTTTCAATCTATGAATAATAACCAGCTACACTCTGTAGCTAAATTGATTTTGCTTGAAATAATCTCCTCTCAATAACTTTGCAGAATTTTAAAATGCATCAATCAATTTCTGCACACATGACTTGTTAAATATTCTGGGAAAATGTCTCAATATTTAATGAAAACTTTATGTTACATATGAACATACAGTATTTTCATTTTTTTTGTATTTTATAATAGATCCTGATCAGGATCTACACTGTTAGCTTCATGGTCAGAAAAAGACCTAACAAATCAAGAAGTGAACAGTGTAGATCCTGATCAGATGGCAGGGATGCCCAGGCTGATCTAGATCTACACTATTCGCCCGTGGATAACAGCCATATCCCATGGAGTAAATAGTTATTGTTGTTTTTAAGTTGGAATACATTTACCATTCCTGGGCAACCTATTTGACGGGGCCAGGTGATTGGATTAAAAGCTGTATAAGTTTGATTGCATTTTAGGTTTAAATTTTAAATTTCTAGTATTTAAATTTATGAGGATGAATTGGGGCACTTTTTGAATGAACAAGACCAAGCCTGTGTGGTATGAGACAACCAGTCTAGATGTTTATGACTGGTTCTGCTTTCTAAAATCATTTTCATGTACTTCAAAGTTGCACAACAGAGAACCAGACTGGCAGTTTACATCTAACTACTTGAAGTACTTGCCAGCAGAGCCAGAACAAATGCATAAGAGTGCTGCATGAAGGCATGTTCACATTTTACCTCATTTATTTCACAAGTGCTTTAAATTTTCCACTTCTGAGTTCTATCTGCTTGACAAACTGCACCATACTGCCAATACATCATACAATTAACACTCCAGGGACCAAACAGGGTCTGTAAAAATGTGTTTTGTAAACTAAATCAAAAAGCTGATTTGTTTTATAAAAAAATTATACTCTCTGCATTGAAGATCTGCCTTTAGTTCACTTTATATATCAATAGAAAAGATTTGAGAAAGGCATCTACTAATTTTGATTTTGTTACATTATTTCTGAGACGATTTTAACAATTCTTGATTGTGATGGCCCCTTTAGCTTTTTTGATTTCCTATACATTTGATGAATTGAGATTTATCTACATGTATTTAAAAGTGAGAAATCTGTTGACTACATGTCTTTTAGGCAGCCAGTCTAGTTTTCATGACTGGTTCTGGACTGAAATTGATAAAACTGAGATTAGAAACAAGTCTCAAATTTCAAGCATCTGATTGGTTGAAATGGTGACCAGTTGCCATTTCAGCCAATCAGATGCTTAAGATTTGAAACTTAATTCCATTCTCAGTGTTATAATCTTAAATCATTTTAAAGCGGCATTACTTTAGTTTAACCGCCCTTGTATGAAATATCACATTTATTTGGAACTATCGGCACAAATTTGCAGCATTAGTTCGGGCTAAAAAAATTTAATTTACTAAAATAAATTTGGTCCACGCAACTAAAAGCCAAAGTTGGATTTCCGAAACGTCACAGAAATCGAGATCGCGCATGAAGTGGTCTCTTCGTCAAAAATAGGTTGCTAAATATACCTCCTGTATATATTTAGCTTCTTAAAAGTTCGTTAACGATAATTTAACAATATCATTGAAAATCCTGTCTATAAGAAAGAATTCGATCGGACCGTTTGTGTTCTGATAGAGAGTTTATATATTGGAGTCTATATGGACAAATATGATTTTTCAATAGTATATTCTTACTTAAGATTAGGGCTGGGGCTTTAATGACTTCAAAGTTGCACAACAGAGAAGCAGACTGCCAGTTTACATCAAAGTACTGCAGGTTTAGCCAGAAGAAATGCACAAGTGCTGCATGAAGGCATGTTCAAATTTTACCTCATTTATTTCACAAGTGCTTTCAATTATAGTGCCTTGTGCCGTGCTGCAAATTCATCAGTCTGTGAGTTAAGACTTGGATTACACTAACCAGGGTTTTATAAAATGATGTGTTTTGACAGTTAAGATTAAATAGTTTTCATTGATTTAAATGCTCCACCAGAGTTCAACTTCCTGTGAAGAATCCTTAAAAGTTTGCACTGATTTCACATTGCTTGTTGTGTGTTTTGAATGTAATTTTCAAGACAGAACTGAATCAATGTATTGTCATTTTCTAAATTACTGTAATGTTACATAATTTTACATAAGACTTATTTCTGTTTCAATTTTGTTAACCCCTTATCTTCATAATATATGGGGTTTTATTTCATGTACGACCTGAGCATAAATCCAGATAAGCAGCCACTTCCATTAGAATTAACCTAATAAATCTAAAAGGTAACAGTGTAGATCCTGATCAGCAGTAAGGATTGAATGACAAGGATGTACCAGCTGATCTGAATCTATACTGTTTGCCCATGGATAACTGCATTATCCCATTAAGTAATGGATTAAAGAGAAACCAAATAGGCCATTGGGATAAATGTTCCTACTGCTTAGATAATTGATAAATTAGGGCCAGTGGATTGTTGACTTCCTGTCGCGAGCCCCTGCACACTGGGTGTTCCAGTCCTGTGATATTCTTATGTGAAAAAAACTGGCTTGTAGAAGGTATATGCTTGCCCAGGCATGAAAATGCTCCCAGTAGAACTTGGATTCCTTAGTAAATGCACCTTGCATAAATTCAGGAAGCTGACATATGACTTGCTGTTGGTGGGGTGTTCAATCCTATAAAAAACAAACATTTCTTAAGTTAACTTGCCCCAGTGAGTTTGTTGTAAATTCTGTCTGTTTGATAGAAAACATAATGTCATGCATCTCATTCCAAGTCTTGTTTATTTTTATTTCATTTGATAGTGCTTACACCTGGTTTATCTTGGTAAAGTTTGAGACTGGGTCAGGAAGGTCTTGATTTAGTTTAATACTGGGTCACAACGATTCTTGAAGACCTGTGCCCAATTTCATAAAACTGAAATGGAAGCCCAGTCTCAAATTTCAGGCATCTGCTTGGCTGAAATGGAGATTTGATTTAATCCAACAAATGCTTGTGTTTTAGACAGGTCTTACACATTTTAATTTGATCTAACAAAAAAAAGATGTTTGTATTTTCTCTTTAGCTATTAAGTCTAAAATATTATATTTTCAATTGTTTGGAATAATTTATTAACAGTTTTTAAAAGATATGAAATAATTATGGCTGAACAGTAAATATTACAAATTAAAAGAGATTATTCTTATGTTCACTTTCTTGAGGGCATCAAAGGTCAAGGTCACAGAGGATATGAAATTCGTATCAGTTCCCCCCCCCCCCCCCCCCCCCCATGATATATTCAAACCTATTTTTGAGTAGATGACCCATTTGGTTTCTTGGTCACTGGGTCAAAGGTCAAAGTCACATGTCTTAACTTATCATTAATAATGGTTTTTCACCTAAAACGAAGCACTGAGGACGACATGCTCTTAAAAAAAACATTATACAAAAAACAACCTTAGGTTATAATTATAATTTTGCTTAGCTGAAGTCTGTTTTATAAAACAATTGGGATCATAAACAATGTCAATGCATCCAACTTAATGTTTAAAAGCCTATGAATATTTCTTAAGTATTGCATTATATCATTAGTTTTGACAGAGAATGTGAATCTAATTTTCATCTTTTGAACTTTAACCTTGCAAGCAGACGGCCACCTATAATTTGTCTATGAGCCAGACATTTTAATGTCTTTCTGTATAGGTTGAAATCTGATTTATGGCCATGTGTTTTTTTCAATTGCCATTAATTAATCTGTAAATGAATTCACTCCTTGCCAAACTTGCCCAGCTACCATAAAAACAAAAGAAAATTGAACCTTTGATCATGTTTATGTGAAAGTTAATAAGAGAGGCCTGTTTCTGAACCAACTGTTCCACAGTGGAAAATGCAGGTCCTGCTTGTTTAAGCAGCTCCGTCTTATTCTAGATAACACATAGTTATGTTCTTGCATCCACCATTTATTGTATATGAATAACTCATGGGTTATGGCTGTTACCTATGGGCAGACAGTGTAGATCCTTATCATCTGGCACATACCTGTCATTCGATCAGGATCTAAATTACACTTTTAGATTTATAAGTTTATATCTGACCAATATGCAGCCATATGTACCAGCTGATCAGGATCTACACTAGTTGCAGATGTGATAAAACTGGTATATATATGGAGTAAACGGTTAATCTTACTGCTAACTCAAAAGTTAACAGTTTTTCTTCCCTTTTAAGTAGACAACTGAATGGTTTTGTAAGAAGAGAACTGGGCTTACAGACCCATTTCAGACATTTACATGGCTAATTTGTATGTTACTTAACCCTTTTCTCCTCCATGGGATAGCTGTTATCCATGGGTGAATAGTGTAGGTCAAGATCAGCTAGCACATCTATGGCATCAGATCATGATCTATACTGTTCGCATTTAGATTTCTGATAAGTGGTAACCTATGTACATACAGATCAGACAGCACAGAATGTATTGGCTGATCTGGATCTACACTGGATGCACATGTAGGAAAACCAGTATATACTGATATATAGCATGATAAGGTTTAAGTGTAAAAATAATCGTTATCTGTTCTCAGAAAAGTACCAAATATAATTTATATCAAAAGTTGTGAAAGGTCTGCTTTGAGGGACTTTTAAAGGTGTAGGCTTGGCACAGGATGTTTGGTTAAACCAGAGAAATGATAGGACAATGTTTATAAAGATTAAAGGTGTTTCATATAATTAAATACATTTTTGTGGTGAAAAGAAAAATCTTTTGCTACCAAGATGAAAGTAACCTGTCTACTGCCAACAGACAGGAACCAGTATTGTCTTGGAATATATCCAACCTATTTAGATGTCCTTCTAAGGTCACTGGACACATATTTTCAAGTTGACCAGAGCTGTACTATATTTAGAAGCGCTACCGTTGTGCCCACCATTTTACCAGAATCATTCACATGTTCATGTATGAAGGACCCAGTTCCCTTTATTTGACATTCTTATGTAATGTTACTGTATTTAATCCCTGAGTGTAACTGGTTACAGACTTAACCCTTTACTCCATAGATACGCCTTAATCACATGGGCAGACAGTTTAGATCCAGATCAGACAGCACATTCATGCCATCTGATCAGGATCTACACTGTTCACTTTTTGATTATTTAGGTTATTTCTGACCAAAATGTACCCAATGCAGATCCAGATCAGAAGGCATGGTTGTGCTGGTTTTATGAGCCGTTATATATTGTCAAGTCTGAAAGATATGTAACACTTTTAATCCTTTGAAATGACATCATCATTTAATTATCTGTAAACCAGTACAGACTTCGTAATTTAGAAATCGCAGACTGACAGACATTTTACTGGTTTCAAATCAGTATTGTACTCTTTGAATAACGATATATATTGGCACAATTAAGAGAAAGTTTCGAGCTATCTTGGAGCAGAGTAAGTTGCTGTGCCAAATCCACTACTGTTTTATCATGACTCAAGTTTATTCGAAAACCTGTGTTGTCTGTTTTAATAATGACATCAAATTTGGCAGGTGTGTTCATAAGACAATTGCCAAACTGAAAATGGACTACAGTCAATAAAAGAAAATATATATAGACCACCGTGCCTGTATGAATTTATTATCTTAATATTTTGTACATAACATTCAAATGTTGATGGGTTATGTAATTGGCAAGCCATTGAACAATCATATAATTGATTAATTAATTCTGTCTATTTTCTCAGGTGAGATGCATGATTTTGTTCTCTAATTCCTCCCTTCTGGTAGCTATTTTAGAGAAGGTCGGAAGTTTATGCCATAAAAACAAACAGTTGTATATACACCATATGGCCTATTTGTGAAATTATAGAAGATGAAAAACGTACAAATGAGGGATTTCTTGTGCACTAGTATAACAGTTGTCATTAATAAAACAATTTGAAATGTTTTTCTGTGCCAATTAACCAATGTAAAAAATACAACTGAAAAAAAGAGTAAATTGTATCCATTAAGCTATAAATCCATTTGCAAAAAAACCCACTTCACTAGGAGTTCATAAAACACTCCTAATCATTGGGGAAAAAAAGCAAGAGATTGTGTTTTTTAGGGGGAATGCAACAGATGCAAAACTTCATGGTATTTCAAAACGAATTTGAGCTAATACAGGTAATATATTGCTTTAGTTGAAGATATTTGATTCAAGTGCCAGTTTTTTGGCTGTTATGTGGAATTCATTAAGTTCTCTTTGTGTTCTGAATTATTCAGCAAAAGGGAACTACAATCAAAAGTAATTCCCTCATTAACCCTTTCCTCCATATATACACATTTATTGCATAGGCGAACAGTTTAGAAAAGGATCTAAACTGTTCACATTTTGATTGGTTAGATTATTTCTGACCAAAATGTGACCAGTGCAGATCCTGATCAGACGGCATGAATGTGCCGGCTGATCTGGATCTACACTGGTTGCACATGCGTAAAAATGTGTATATATTTATGTAGAAAAGAGTTAAACCTTATAATACATGAAGTGATTTTGGTTGCATTGGTAGCCTGCAGTTTAACCCATTACTCCATAATAAGCCTTTGAATGCATATGCAACCAGTGTTAATCCAGATTAGCCAGCACATCCATGCCATCTGATCAGGATCTACACTGGTAACCTCTTGGTAAGAAATTACTCTGCGAATCAAAAAGAGAATAGTGTAGTTATTGATCAGATGGCATAGATGTGTAGGCTAGTCTGGATCTACACTGTTCGCCATTTGATAACAACCATATCCCATGGTGGTAAGTGTTAAGCTCACATGGGACATATATTATCTAGGTAAAACAAAAACACTGATTTAAGTTTGTTAGCATGGGCAATGAACACTGGACTACAGTATTTTAACAATTTATGCTTATTTATAAAAATTCAAAACATTTAGGGTTTTTCTTTGGTAATAGGCAGAAGCATGGCAATCAAAATAATAAAATGCTGAAAGTTATCATGCTGCACAGTACGAGACAGACAGCCAGTGATAAGACGGTGATTAAAGATGATGTAAATTGACTGTTGTGTGATAAGTCTTTGATAAAGTGGGATATATCAATTATACACTGTCGGAGAGGTGACTGGCTCCTGATTAATCGAAACCTACACCTGATTAACTATTACTATAGTTTCATTTGAATAAAATAAATTTCAATGTCGGAGAAATATTAAGAGCCTGAGTGGGGAAATGTCTTCAAAATTGCAGAATTTCTGTCAGATTAACCAATGCTGTGATTGCAGTTGTGTGTAGAAGATGATGAATGTTTGAAGTGCCAAGAGAGGCTTGCGATGGAAACTGATTTCTTAAAATATACTGCTGTTTAACAGTGAAATAAATTTGACTGCCAAAAAAATGGTAGATATAATGGTTGATAAAAACAGTAAGGTTATTTATCTTAAGTGTCACTAGTGAGCTCCGCTAAATGCATGTTGGTGACCTGTGTAGACCCCAAGCAGTCTGCCACAAATGTTCTTGCTAATTATGCCCTCTTTCATTCAAAGAAGTAGTGCTTTGCACATGTTGGTTGGTCCATAATCAACCTTGTCTGATCAACTATATAACAATTTGGCCTATAGTCCTCAGATTTTGGTACACAGAAAGAGATGAGTGTGTTGCTAGTTTCAAATAAAAAAAACATTATGTGTAAGAAAATAGCTAAATCAAGGTTTTTGTAAATATTTAAATAAAGAAGACAGCCTAAATCAATGAAATTCATCAGATAATTGTTAAAGTATTGAATGCATGATATCTTCTACTTTGTGAGAACTTTTTATCTGACTTATTGAATTCTTTGGCGTATCAATTTGTTGGTTTATCAGGTATCAAAGTCAAGACATAGGCTGTTTTCGACAGTGATTGAATTATTACTGGGTTATAAAGTACTATTCATTTTTATTAATTTAATATACAAGTTTGGAAACAATTAAACAGGGAGTTAGATAGGTGCATTGCACAGATGGTTTAAGTCGGATGTCAGGACGAATTATGGGTCGTGTAAATCACGCCTATCTTGTTTACAACAGTTATGTAAAATTATTGTGTCTGGAAAATTAGCAGATAACAGACATTACAAACATGGCCCAATATAATGAAAGTAGACACAGGCGCTTCCGAAGGCTTGCCAGAGTCCACTAATAAATAATTCATTTTTCCCAACATTAAGGGAACATATCGACTCCAGAAGAGCCATACCTTGTTCTGTCATGTTTCATAATTTGGTGTGGGCCAGTTACATAATTTGTGGTTAAAATATGACAACAATAAATGCCACATTGTCTTTGGTAAAACACTGACATATCGTCTTGACATAATCACAGTGACATTGTAGCTGATAAAATGGGTCAGACATTGGCACACATCTTGGTACATAGCTGATGCAATAGTGCTATATGATCAGTGTTCACACTGCTACTCATGACTAGTTAAAAAAGTTTTGGTCAAGCATAATGTCTGTATTAATCAGACAGTGTAAAAGTGTCAATGTTTATGCCTTTGATCAGTGAAACAATGTCTTTGGTCATACATTGTAACAATTTATTTTATGCTTTTCAGTGAATTATAGAATTTTCCTGGTGAAATAAAAGTGGTATTTCACTGTTTTCAAACAGTGGAATAACATATTTATTTTCACTGATTTTTTCACGTTGGTACCCAAACGCACATAACATACAAAATGAGAACGTTTAGAAAAGGGCTCAAATTAGTACAGTTGACATCATGACGTCATCAACAAGCAGTTTTGATGCCATTTCTTGCAATTTTTCTATCATCTTCACGTAAATTTTGCACTAAAAGCATAAAATAAAAAGAAAATTTGTTTTTACCAGTGAAAGATAGAAATATATTTCACTCCTGAACTCCGGAATTATGTATTTTTACTCGTGGCTTCGCCACTTGTGAAAATATGAATTCTGGAGCTCACTCGGTGAAATATATTTCTATCTTACACTGGTAAAAAAAAATATCCTCTATGTCTTTGGTCAGTGAAACAACATCTTTGGTGGTCATACAGTGATACAAAGTCTTTGGACATTCAGTGAAACAATGTATAAGGCCATACTGCAACACAAGGGCCTTGGTCATACAGTGTAACAATGTCCTTGGTCATACAGTGATACAATGTCCTTGGTCAGACCGTGACACAATGTCCTTGGTTATGGAGTGACACAATGTCCTTGGTCATGCCTTAACACAATGTCCTTGGTTATATAGTGACACAATGTCCTTGGTCATACCGTGACACACCAGCCCGGTTAGCTCAGTAGGTAGAGTGTCCGCTTCCGGACTGGGAGGTCGTGGGTTCGATCCCCGGCCGGGTCATACCAAAGACTTTAAAAATGGTAGTAATGGCTTCCCTCCTTGGCGCTCAGGGTGTAAGGGTTAGCATTACGACCGATTCGGCGGGTGTCGGTATAGGAGGACCCGCAAGGAGATCTGAAGTCGGAGGTGCTGAGCCTGCAATATGGCGGTCTCCTATCCAAAAGCGCAGCACCACGCTTACACGCCGAAAAGGTGAACGCCAAAAAAAAAAAAAAAAAAAAAAAAAAAAAATACCGTGACACAATGTCCTTGGTCATACCGTGACACAATGTCCTTGGTCACACTGTGACACAATGTCCTTGGTCATACTGTGACACAATGTCCTTGGTCATACCGTAACACAATGTCCTTGGTCATACTGTAACACAATGTCCTTGGTCATACCCTGACACAATGTCCTTGGTCATACCATGACACAGTGTCCTTGGTCATACCGTAACACAATGACCTTGGTCATACCGTGACACAATGTCCTTGGTCATACCATGACACAATGTCCTTGGTCATACCGTGACACAATGTCCTTGGTCATACCATGACACAATGTCCTTGGTCATACAGTGACACAATGTCCTTGGTCATATGGTGAAAAAATGTCTTTGGTAATACAGTGAAGAAATGTTTTTGATAATACAGTGAAACAATGTCTTTGGTCATACAGTGACACAATGTCTTAGGTCATAGAGTGACAAAATTTCTAAGGTCATTCATTTAAACAATGTCTAAGGTTGTACAGTGAAACACTGTCTTTGATCAGTGAAACAACATCTTTGGTGGTCATACAGTGACCAATGTTTTTGATCTTACAGTGAAACATTGCTTTGGTCAATAAAATGAAACAATGTCTTTGGTCAATTAGTGACACTCTCTGAATATGAAGTGACAAAATAACTTTCATCATAGAATGACATATTGGCTGTGGTCAGTTAGTGACACAATATTTTATATCAAGAAGTTACACACTGTTTTGCCAAGTATTGACAAATCTCGCTGAAGTCAGATATAACAAAATGTTAGATCTGACAATGGCCTGCATACATGGTATGTAGGCTTATAATAGTGGTTTTCCCTGACAGCTATTTTTAGAGTCACTAAGCTAGCAAGCAAAAAAGGGATGACAGGAGAGGGATGACTTAAACTCTCTGTCAAAACAGGCTTTGATGCTCTGTTTTTGTTTGCATTTCATGAATGTTTGAGGTTTTGTAAAACACTTCCACATAACACTGGCAGCAGACTTTTTTATACATTCAAGAAATTTGTATTGCTCAAGACGCCTTTAAGTTTATCATACACTGGCTGAATGAACCATTACAGTGAGTGGATTTCACACATATTCTGCTACTTGAATATCTCAAGAATTTACTTATACAGATGAAAACCCTCAAGACGTAGAAAAAAATCATATCCAACCCTCGAAGCTCTGGAAGCATTCCAATCCATTTACGTGAACTGTGCGCGTCGTATGCCAGAGAGGATGCCTGAATTTACAAACATTCACTGATAGAATTTACATTTGAGGGCAATCTGCTTTAGTTCAAAGTCTGTGAGACTGCTTTCATAAAAAATTGAATGCTTCAAGTGTTTCCGCATGTTTGTTTAAGAGATTTTTTCAATCGTAATTGCTCGCAGACGCAAGCCTCATAGTATATGCCACAATATTCCGAACATGTGATTCCACTGTAGATGTTTAATGTGTTTTAAATAGTTCTGAAATTAAAACTTGCATCATTTAATGTTTTATTGACATGTTTCAAGATAGATGGATGCAGATAGAGAAAAAGTTGATAATTGGAGAGCTTAGGGTCCTGTGATGGAGTGTTGGAAAAAAGAGATCCTGTATTATGTAAGGGATACCCCCTAAATTTTTAAGCTAAAAGACTGACCAGAATTATCAGTATAAATAATACTGTTAGATAAGGGACACACACACTGTTTGCTTTTAGTCAACTCTAAAAATCTACTTCTCATAGTTACTAGTTAGTTATTATGGTTCCCTTATGTTTCAATATGCAATTTTCTTTGATATTTGGAGATATTGGCAAAACCTACGAAAACTTTTATAATGTTCGTTTGTTTTTATGCAGGTTAGTATCAATTAATAAAATTAATGTGGATCTACTAAATCGCCTTTATTCATTATACCAGAGTATGATAAGCTTTTCTATACAAGAAAAAGTTGTATGTATCACATTTTTACACTAGACTATTCAAAATGTTGATTGTTGGGGGCGTTCTGAATTAAATGGTTTTGTTTTATGTTGTTTTTGGGAGAAAAATGAGTGTGCAACATTTTTTGCTACTTTTCAAGGAATGTTTGCATAAATTAAATTTGTCATGAAATAACAAAAACAAAAAAGATAATATTTTCAACTAATTATTTGCTGAGTAATGACATACTTAAGAAATAACAAAAACTCACAGGCACTTGACCTAAGCTCCCCGCCCACACCTCCTTCACCTGTGCATTCTGCTTACAATATATTTAATTAAATAGAATAGTACATGAAGAATAAGTAGATCTGGCATGTACTCCATACTGCATACCATTGCAATACTCCTTACTCTGGTTACTGTAGCAAGTTGATAGATGGGTCATTGATAATGGCCAAAGGGGCTGCACTAGTAGAATAGGTGCACATTTTCAGTTATGGAAAAGCATATTAATTAATTGATACTTCTGACTCTTTATGTTCTTGACATTCCCCCAGCATGTGGTGGGTAAGGTGCCAGTGCCAGTGGGTCAGGTGCCAGTGCAAAACATTAATTCTCTGGAAGCAATGTATTTTAGGACATTGTGTAAAATTTCTTATTTCACACTTTGGAGCCCTTGAATTTCAAAATTAAAAAATTCTAGGTTAGAAATATACTTTTTAAAAAGTTTCAGGGGCAGATCCAGGATTTCACTTGAGAATGGGCTGGACAGTAACTGTTGTTAATGGTAACATAAAATTTGAAAACAAAAGTGAAAAATTACAACATGGGATATGGCTGTTATCCAAGGGCAAACAGTTTAGATCCAAATTAGCTTGCAAATCTGTGTCATCTGATCTGGATCTACATTGTTCACTTTTTGGTAGAAAATAATCTCATTTCAGCAAACAGTGTAGATCCTGATCAAATGGGATGGATGTGCCAGTTGATCTAGATCTACACTGTTTGCCCTTAGGATAACTGCTGTATCCAAGGGGGGTAAGGTTAATCATTTTAAGCAGCATTATGTGTTGAAGTCTGCAATTGTGTGCAGTGCAGTGATCCACTACACTATTCTAAATTTTTCTGAGTATGAAAAAAGAAATGGTCATAATTATGATAGCATATAGTTGATGCATTGTGTAATAATGTGTTTTGTTAAATACATGTTGGCAAATATTTTGTTAACACTACCAAAAAAATTATTTGTAGAATTTTCCCACTGAAGTACTTCATGTAACTAGCTTTTTTTTCTTTTGGAAGAAAAAACTATTGAGCTTTGAAGCAGCTTTGTTGTTTCAATGGAGGGTAATGAAGCAACTTAAAATACTCAAAGATTTTGGTTTCTTTTCCTTTGATACAAAGACTCATAATAAATTAGGCACTAATTAGTTAATTACTTGTTGATACAAATGTCAAAATGTCAGAACATTTTTACAATGATTGTTTACTACAAAGAATTAGGTGGTTGTTTTTTCTTGTATTTTGATTGAGTGGCATTTTTGTAGGGTTTTTTTTGTTTTATGTCTGTGTTAGTAACATAATATTTTATGTTTTCACGTTTCTTTTTTCTTCATTTATTCATGTGTTCTTAAGATGCCGGCTCTCAGAAATTTAGGATTTACATTTAACTTCATTTCCGCTCATCAAAGAAATGTAAGACTCAAGTGGTTGAGTGTTCTCTTTTTATATAGAACTATGTCTGTTTTGAAAATAAATCTCATTTTGTTGGTAAAATAGATGCTTTTCTTTGCAGATTTCATGAAAATGTGTATTTTAAGAGCAACTGTTGGAAATAAATACCGTATTGTTTCTATTTTCTGTTTTCCCTTTAACCTTTTACTCGATTTATATGCATTTTAACACATGAGCGACCAGCTTTGGTCAGAAATAACCTAATAATTCAAAAAGTGAACAGTGCAAATCCCACATCAGACAGCACAGAATCTGATGTGCCCTGTTCACCATGGGATAACAGCTATATCCCAATGAGTAAAGGGTGAACTTTATATGCCTTCACTTTACAGAGCAGCAGGTTGCAGATGATTTGTAAAATCAAAATAAATGATTACCTTGCTAGTGACATATACAGCTTACCTGCAGCCTGACCGAGGGACACCCTCCGCTCATTATTTTGGACATTAAACTACCATCAGTATTGAGTCCAGTATTGTTCAGTGTCCCAGTGTCAGCAGATGTTAGCAAGCAAGTAGAGATCAAAACAAACATAGGACTCTTTTTATGGTTTTTCACCTTATGCCACAGCTAATTATCGAACTATAATCCCTTTCATGTGGTCATGAATGGTCAATATTGGTCAACACAGACTGACTGGAGATGGCATTGGTCAGTGTCCATGCTAATTAAAGGACCATTTTTAAAGCCTTTTAAACATCCAGGTGCAGTTATTGTATTATGGTTCAGGGGAAGCAAATCTTGCCAATGATTTAAGGGAGGCAACTCTTGGAAATGGATCACTCTTAGCTTACAGCTGAATTTGATAAGCTTGGATGTGCAGACTGCTGATCATGGTGCTCACTGGTCACTCCACCCATGCCCCTAGCATACTGGGTGGGACATATTTCTTGCATTCTGGATAGGGATTTCCCAGCTCGCCATTGCTGGGAAAAGTCATCTCACACCCTTTCCACCCCATGTAAGATGACCCTTGTGTGCAAGCCAACATTGTGTATTCTGACATCTATTTGTACATTTTGAGATCATACATGAAAATTTTACCTTTCCAAAGAGAATATGACAAACATATGTCTATTACAGTCAATATGCAAGAAAAAGTTTCTTGCATGAGACATTTCAGGTTAAGATATGAAAATCTGTCCTGAACTGTAAATTGTTTTCAGCAGAGCCTTGTTCCCACTAAAACAGTTACCCAGAGTCAGTGCCAGATTTTTCCATCTTCACCTCATGCTCATGAAAGATATTTGAATGTGTTCACATTTTAAATTCCACTCAATAACATAAAATCCAGAGTCTTTATAATTTATAGAATAATTGAACTTGCTGAGTAGGAGATTCCTTACGCTATTTTTTGGAGTCACTGTGTCAAAGGTCAAAGTCACATGTCATAGCTTATCATAAATAATTTGTTTATTTGCTATGCAATGGGGGAACATGCACTTTTATATAAAAAAAAGCAACTTCAAGTGACATACTTGATTCAGTCAGACATTAAAGCAGTTAATTGCTTATATCTTCTATCCATTAAGTGATATCACCAACTTTGAAAGTTTTTTTACTTAAAACTAGTTACTTGTCAACAATAGTTGTGCTTAAAGATCAGTCCTCATGATTTTAGGATTGATGTCTAAATTAAATGAAAATTTCATTAAAATGAAGATGAGATTCAGTGAATGGCACTGGTTAATTTAACAACTTTACTTTTTATAAAGACTGAAACATTACGAGTTTAGTTGGTTCTGATTACAGAGGGACCGACAATTTGCACCTCGAATAATGAAAAACATGTCACCGAACAAAAGTGTCAGGAGCCCGCGTAATCTGGAACAAATAAAGCATTCTCCATTTTGTCTCGTCAATTTCTGTAATAGCTGAAAAAGGTGAAAAGATTTTTTTCCGCTGACATGTTTCGCAAAGATTTAAATGTTGAACCAATTTCACGGGATTAAGAAGGAGTGAACATCCTCGGACATTCAAGCAGTTAATGTCATGATTATGTTGGTTGAGATTAGAATGCAAGAAAATAAAATTGAATATTTTGTGGGAAATTAAAACTGTCCGAACTATGGGGATGACTGTATCAATTGATTTTCAACTTTATTAGGTGTGAAGATTGATAGTTAGTTGAGAAGGGGCGGTCAGAAGCATGTATCAGTCAATTTAATCGACCCTGAATTTTGATGTAAGGTCTTCCCTGCATTGCAGCTGATGTGACCCCTTTTACAGCTTAAAGGACACAGTTGGGTGTCTAAGGTTATGGGGTTAGGGTTTAATATTACATTGATACCTGGTAATGTTCATCATGAGAGACAGACAGAATAAATGACCTATCCCATGAAACCCTTGTGAAAATGTAGAGCCCTTAAACTTAAATATAAGGGAATTTATTGAAACATGCCTGATAACAAAATATGTTTATCCTCACTAGAGTTTTGCTGTACCAAAAATATGTATTTATCTTGTTGAATGGCTCATTGAAGGGAGGGGTGGGGGCGGAGAGGAATATGTTTATGTGTGAACATTTATGTACTAATAAACTTTTGCAATTTATTCAATAAAGAAATATAAATTTTTGGTCTCATATTAGTGCCCCCCTCCACCCCTCAGTCATATTGTAGGTTCTGTTAACCATCTTTCCCATTAAGTTTGTTTTAGTGGTTTTAAAATGACCATAAAATATAAATATGGGCTATTTCGAAGATTATATATTAAATTTATAATACCCCATATTAACCATTTACTCTAAATATGAGTATAAAGATTTTATTGCATATGTGAACAGTGTAAATCCATATCAGCCGGCAGATCCATGCCATCTGATCCGGGCCTGCACAGTTCACTTTTTTGGTCAGAAATAACATAATAATAAAAAGTGAACAGTGCAGATCCTGATCAAACAGCACAGATGTGCGAGCTGATCTTGATCTACACTGTTTACCAAATCCATAAAGGAAAGGGTTAAAATACAGTCTGAAACCAATTTCCCAATCTTCCATTTCTCAATATTAGACTACACTTCTCTTGCAGAATTTCAAACTGAGAAACAAAACCTGTTGTTGAAGGCTTCAGATCGTGATATTCAGATTTCTCTGTGTCTCTTTTAATTAGTTAAATGGCTTCATTATGTCCCGGTATGTTAAACTTTAAAGAAATTCATACCTGGTTAACGCAGGCATCTTGCCAGTCTTCCAGAGTTTTGATTTTTTTGGTTTGAATGTTTATTGCAAAATTTGATTTTTAGTTGTTTGACTGTATACAACATTATTGAATGTCCAAACTTTGTATCAGAATACATTCCTGGTTGAAGGAAGTTGAAGTTGGTACAACAGCAAAACTTCTATTTTCAACACTGAAGCTTCAAAGATAGAATAATTAGTTTAGGAAATTACCTGTACTTCCTGATACAAAATGAAATAAGCTGTGCCCACTTGAGAATCAGGAATTAGTCAAAGGGAGGTAATTACATGTAAAATGCTGAAATTTTCACTCAGCCAAACAAATAAACAAAAAATTAAGGACAGCTTGAATCTTCATGCCTACTTAAACCTTAACTCAATGGGATATGGCTTATATCTCATGTGCCACCAATGTAGATCTAGATCAGCCTGCAAACCTATCATGTAATCAGATGTTTATGTATAACAGTAACTGTATAGCATGTTGTGTTAATGTAGAACACAATATTAATCAGATGTTTATGGATAACAGAAATAGTATTGCAGGTTTTGTAACTATAGCAATGATCAGATGTTTATGTTTAACAGTAACAGTATTGCAGGTTTTGTAACTGTAGCAACGATCATATGTTCATGTATAACAGTAACAGTATTGCAGGTTTTGTAACTGTAGCAATGATCAGATGTTCATGTATAACAGTAACAGTATTGCAGGTTTTGTAACTGAAGCAATGATCAGATGTTCATGTTTAACAGTAACAGTAGTGCAGGTTTTGTAACTGAAGCAATGATCAGATGTTCATGTTTAACAGTAACAGTATTGCAGGTTTTGTAACTGTAGCAATGATCAGATGTTTATGTTTTACAGTAGGGCTGTTTCAAAAAAAATGGCTGGTTTGGGTTTTCCTGTTATAAAAATGTACAACAAACAGTTACTTCCATGTTCCTACTTTGCAGAGGTGTCACATCATGCCCTTTAAAGATTTATGAAGTTTCAATAAAATAGCACCATCCGTTAAAAAAAATTTCTAAAATAATGGGCCAAAAATGTCAGGAGTGTGACAAAAAAAGTGTGACACTTTTCAAAATCACATTTGTTCAGACCATTATTTTACAAAAAGCTTGAGTAAAGACAAGATTTAGTGTTGTTTTAGTAAAATGTGCATTTATGAGGCATCAAATAATGATAAAATTAAGCATATTATACTTAAATTAATCAAAATTTATGCTATTAAGTCAAGCGTGGTAGATTAGAAAATACCTCAAGAAAATCAAAACATCTTTGCTTTATAAATTTATAGAGCTTTAAAGATTAATAGTACATAAGAAATGTTTTGTGTATCATTAAGTTTAATGTTTCTAGATGCAATAATAATAATATTATCACCTCTATTGAAATTATATTTGTCTGCAGCTCCCTTCAGAGAACGTCAGCTAAATTTGTCAGGAGTGTGACATAATGCACATATTGCAATATTCTGTCAACATATCCTTTACATGAAAACAAGAGCATGTTTTTTCCTAGAAGTCTATGTCATGTTTTGTTTTGTATTTTAACAGAAATACACATTTAAATAATAAGAAACAGTAATACTTGTATTTTAAGCACATAAATTAAAATTCTTTGATTTATTTAATATTGGTCAATAAAGCTCCATAAAATTTTTATTCTGCACATATGAGTATAACTTGATTGATTTTGATCACTGTAAAGACTGTACAAACATATGGACCAACCAGTTTGGACTTTTTATGAACTTAAATTCTTTACATTTTTTTCACTTCACTTGCCATTTTTCAAATGACAATATCTCAGCAACCAGTAGACCGATTTCAAAAATCTTTCAGTTCTATACTCAGTTTCAATAAGCAAAAAATACAAAATAACAAGTTTGGAAGTTTTATGAACTTTAATTTTTCACTATTTTTTCACTTTTCCAGCCATTTTTTTTAAACAGCCCAGTAACAGTATTGCAGGTTTTGTAACTGTAGCAATGATCAGATGTTCATGTATAAAAGAAACAGTATTGCAGGTTTTGTAACTGTAGCAATGATCAGATGTTCATGTATAACAGTAACAGTATTGCAGGTTTTGTAACTGTAGCAACGATCAGATGTTCATGTTTAGCAGTAAAAGTATTGCAGGTTTTGTAACTGTAGCAACGATCAGATGTTCATGTTTAGCAGTAACAGTATTGCAGGTTTTGTAACTGTAGCAACGATCAGATGTTCATGTTTAGCAGTAACAGTATTGCAGATTTTTTAACTGTAGCAATGATCAGATGTTCATGTATAACAGTAACAGTATTGCAGGTTTTGTAACTGAAGCAATGATCAGATGTTCATGTTTAACAGTAACAGTATTGCAGATTTTGTAACTGTAGCAATGGTCAGATGTTCATGTATAACAGTAACAGTATTGCAGGTTTTGTAACTGTAGCAATGATCAGATGTTCATGTATAACAGTAATAGTATTGCAGGTTGTGTTTCTGTAGCAATGATCAGATGTGAATGTTTTACAGTAGGGCTGTTTCAAAAAAAAATGGCTGGAAAAGTGAAAAGATAGTGAAAAATTGAAGTTCATAAAAATTCCAAACTTGTTATTCTGTATTTTCTGTTTATTGAAACTGAGTATAGAACTGAAAAGATTTTTAAATCGGTCAACTGGTTGCTGAGATATTGTCATTCGAAAAATGGCAAGTGAAGTGAAAAAAATGTAAAGAATTTAAGTTCATAAAAAGTCAAAACTGGTTGGTCCATATGTTTGTACGGTCTTTACAGTGAGCAAAATCAATCAAGTTATACTCATATGTGGCAGAATACAAATTTTATGGAGCTTTATTGACCAGTATTAAATAAATCAAAGAATTTTAATTTATGTGCTTAAATTACAAGTATAACTGTTTCTTATTATTTAAATGCGTATTTCTATTAAAATACATGTAGAAGCATCAAATAAAAGTGCAGCAACGATCAGATGTTCATGTATAACTGTAACAGAATTGCAGGCTTGTAACTGTAGCAACAATCAGGTGTTCATGTATAACAGCAACAGTTACTGTATTGCAGGTTTTGTAACTGTAGCAAGAGTATGATGTTTTTGTACAATAGTTCTAAGTGTTTCCTACATATGACACATTGAAGTAAGGTATAAGAGCTTTGACCAAGATCATAAAACTGAGACCAGCTCAAATCTCAAGCATCTGATTGGCTTAAATGGATACTAGTCTATTTCAAGCGTCTGATTTGCTAAAATGGAGACTATGCTCCATTTCAGCCAATCAGACGCTTGAAATTTGGCTCTGGTCTCCAGTTTTAATTTTATGATCTTCGACCCAGAAGTCAGGTATACCAACTGCATAATATTATAATAGGAAACGTGA
This sequence comes from Corbicula japonica, assembly GCA_038501625.1. NCBI lineage: Eukaryota > Metazoa > Mollusca > Bivalvia > Venerida > Cyrenidae > Corbicula > Corbicula japonica. Next base: position 235,708 of record JAZAYU010000302.1, read on the forward strand.
TGAACCGACACTCTGTTGTCTCTGCTTTCAGGACAGACATCCATGAGATGTACCCAAACAAGTTTGTACAGATGGATGAAAATAGATTCAGAATTTTCAACACCCTTTATGAACTGCCAAGTAAGTACAAATAAACTTAAACTGGAAACCAGTCTCAAATCTCAAGCATCTGATTGCCAGAAATGGCGACTGGTTGATATTTCAGCCAATCAGATGCTTGAGATTAGAGACTGGTCTCCAAACTCAGGTTTATGATCTTGGGCCCAAGCCCCAAAATCATAGGCTTAGGCCTTAGATCAGCAGACAATGATTGGAGCTCAGTCTAGAAGTCTTTACATATGATTGGTCATTTTAGAGACTGATGTAAATTTCAACTAATCAGCTGTAAAAGATTGAGGATTGGTTTCATGATCTTTTAGGCTTGAGCTCAGTCACTGGATTGGCAATGTACCCAGCCTCCAAACTGACCAATCATATTCTAGGGTAATTCTATGGTCACTGGGTTCAGATCATTATATTATGAATGTTTGCTTGTCTGAGAATTAATTGTTGACTTGGCTTACTATCAACACAGAATAGAGGTAATTATAGTTGAACCTGCCTAAGCAGCCACCTGCATTCAGCAACCACCTGTCTTAAACAGCCAGTTTGAATATGTCCTAAACTGACATTTTGTTCTAATTTTTACCTGTCTTAAACAGCCACATTTTGTCACTCCCTTGGGTGGCTGCTTAATACAGGTTTGACTGTTTACATTCTTTTTAACTTATTGGGTCATTTCTTGTCATCAGGTATAATGTGTAATTGAGCAGCTAACTGATATTAAAGACAATTACCTGTGCAGGTTAATGATAGAGCTGACAATATATCATTATTCTTGGTCTTCTTGGACTGTCTTATTATAAATCAATTATTGTTAAATGATCAGATGAGTTAAACAGATCAAATCAAATTAACCAGTATGATCATCTTTATTCTTATATGCTTTGCCGGAACAAAAAAATATAGATTAACAATAAACATTTCCTCCTTATGTTCAAACATCTTTAAATTTGTAAGCAGTCTCGGCCAGTAAGTTTGACCTTCTCCCCCAATACTTTCAAGGAGAATATAATGCCAGTCTGAAAGAAAAGGCACAGTCCCACACTTGTCTCTGTCTATAGCCATGTCTTCAAAAACAGAGTAAATCACTTCAGCAATATTTGATGTGACTTCAATTCTGAAACAGATCCTCATCTTTCTGCTGCCCTTTATTATTACCCTGTTACCCTCTGTAGATAGCTATGCTCTCAAAGAGAACAATAAATAGGTTTATGGTATTTATCAACTTCAAAGTTCCAGTCATTTGGAGTTATCAGGACTCCAAAATAAGATCATAGTTACATAATAACACTAAGTGATGCAAGTCATTACCTTGTATACCTTGAACAAGTGCATTCATCTGGAAACTTAATGTATTTGGTCGCAGATGGTAATACTTTCCATAAATTTTAATAAAATCTACACAACATTTATGCTTTCCAATATTTTTAATTACTGTCAGTAATCATTTGCTTACCAGAATGCTTTGTATTTTAACAAATGACAATTGCAGATTAAGGAAGATAACTCTGTATGAGGTAGGACAAAGGATAGATACAGCTTTACACACGGAAGCCTTGTGGCTTCGTTACCTATGTCTTTGACCCATCACTTTCATAGATTTGAGCACCTTGGCTACAGCTGGTCAAATAAACAACCAAATCATCATGAACAAAATTCCAGCTCTCCTTTAATAATGTTTAAATAATCCTTAATGCTTAAATCTTTACCTAGGTTTATGGATGTTTTCCCATGGTTGAACAATGTAGATCCAGATCGGCTGTATCTGATCAGGATCTGCACTGTTTTCTGTTAATTCATTAGGTTTTTTGTCACAAAAGTGACCAGGGATGTGTGGGCTGATCTGGATCTACACTGGTCACACACACAGGATAAAACCCGTGTTACATATAAGGAGTAATGGGGAGTGAAGATAACAGGTTGTTGTCAAAGGGAGGCTATCTCTATTATCACAGGGCAGTAAAGAGAGATAACTGCATTTACAAAGAAATTAAGCAAAACTAAAAACAAATCACTGAAATGTACCAGGCCTGCATTGATGTAGGTCATGCCAGAAAATCCAACAAGATGAGACTAAACAATTTATATTAAGCATTTAATGAGTTTGGCTTTCATATAGAAAAATCAACAATAATTTTCATGCGTGTTAATTGATGAAACTAACATGTACTCCCAGAAGGCAAAGCCATAAATTGTGGATCTATACTTATTTACAGATTAAAAAAATATCCAGTCTTGAAAATTTGTTTTCAGCTGTCGATTTCTTGTAAATCCTTGCAAAATGGATTGATGTTAATTTTTTATATATAAAAAATGGTCTTTCAATTCAAGAAAGTGTGAAATAAAACCCTCTAAAAGCATGAAGGCAATAAAGTGTATGAGTTTACCATACAAAAACATTGATCAATTAAACTTGGATTGCAAGTGTTATGTTTTTCTGATCTGTTAAATCTCGACTGTCTGAATTTAAACAATGTTTGCATTCACTTTCGACTTCCAGTTCAGACATATAATTACATTTATATTTGTAACGTCTTGAACTGCAGGAAAATTGTTGCATAGGTTTATTAACACTTCAAGCACTGATCACAAATTCTCTCTGTCACATTTGCAACCAGTGTAGACCCAGATCACACTGTATATCCATGTAAGTTGATGAGGGTCTACACTGTTTACTTTTTCGTATATTAAATTTATGCAAAATGAATAACGGGTTAAGGTTGATAGAAAGATCTTATACATTAATTTAGTTAGAATACCAAACAAACACTATCAAACCAAAGAGAAATAAGATTGTCTTAATATGGTGCTTGTCAAAATGGTTTCTCATTAATATATCAAACATATTAAAAAATGTTACAAGAATTCTATTGTAGGCAGTAAACAGTAGGAAGTTGTTGTTGGATTGGTAAACATGTCTATCAGAGAAATATATGTCTGGGTTGATTTAGGACATATGATGTGGCTTTTTATCACATTGTCAGCCAGTGTAAGTCAAGGTTAACCTAAACTTCCATCTGGTTGGATCAGGATCTACACTATTTGCCTTTTCACTATTTGCTTTAAGATTCATTCAGTTATTTCTGAACAAAAAGCAAACAGTTTAGATTCTAATAAGACAGCATGATGTGCAAGCTGATCTGAATTACACTGGTCACCCATGCCACATTCCTCAGACCCCAGGTGCCCAATGGGCAGAACACCAACCTCTCCATGACTAATTTTGTACCCCTACCTGTTAATGCTAAACTGTTAACATTGACAAAACCTAAATGACATGCATGATGTTGATTAAGCAAAATGTCCTTTACAAATGATGTTTAACAGAAAAAAAAACACTTGAAGGCCACTGGCTAAAACACAAATAGTGTACAATTTTGAAAATAGTTTAAAAAAGAAAGGAAAATATAAAACAAATGGCCCAAGCGTGTTTTATTTAATTGGATAAATGAGAGTGTCAGTATCTTAGACATTGTATCAATGTGAGTTTTTCGGAATCAAAAGCACAAGTTTTATCGACATTATATTATTGTATATTTCAGTTATGTACATCCTGGCAGTTGTTGTGGATATGTTCTGCCATGATCCTATCTACACGAAGTAAGTATAGTATAATGATGGGCCCCTGAAGGCAAGTCCTTTTATTATCCACTTCAGGATGGGATGCATGATTTCCAGAAAGCAATTTGTTTGTTAGGGTAGTTGACATGACATGATAATTTCCAACTTTCTGACCAAAATCTCTATGAAATTGAAAATTAAATATTGCTGACCAAAAGGGGTGTTCAAGCAACCCTGCTGAACCCCCGCTGTAACCCGCACATTCCATTATTACTTTTGCAAATATTGAAACAAAATTACTAGCATTTTATGACATTATGACATAATCAGTTCTACTTTTATATTGGGTGTTGAGTAATATGGAAAAAAACAAATGAAAATGTCATTCTACGTTGTGTATTCAGGTGGTAATTTTTTCTATGCAGTGTGTAAGTTTGTATCATATCTCATTGTGTATGTAAACAAAATCACACTCATTCTGTGGTGATATTGTTTACAAGCAACTTGAACAATACAAACCTACAGACTGCATACTGTTATAATATGATGACTTGCTTCTTGTTTAACCTAGATTTAGTATTTGTGAAAATAACGAGCAGGCAACTCAGGTTAGTGTTTACACCTGTCTAGTTCTCTGAACCCAAGCAAATGTTTGTTCTATCATTACAGAGTCCGGAGAGGTGTACAATCTGGCGACCTTACTATGACGTATTCTTCCATTTACCAAGATGTTATGGCTGCTACAGACTTCGTCCATGCCAAAAACGTACGATAATTTTATTGTATCATTGTGGCGACATTATGACTATTCACAAATGTATACTTCTTTATTCATTATTCAAATAAATGAGAAAAATAGAAAGTAAGTTGACTTTTGTAATTATAAAAATAGAATTTGTTTTTTCTTTGTGTTTCATTGATAATTGAACTGGCAGAATGTTAATTTTAACATTAAAAACTTTGGTTTTAATGCAAATAAGTAAAATATTCCTACAGCTAACATATCGATAAAATGCAGAATACCGTCTTTTACCCAAGTTTTAGACCAGTCAAAAATAAATATTTTAATGTGTTCAAACATTTAGAATCAAAAAAATAATTCAATAAAATTTTGGTCAAAATTTTAGAAACATCAGGTATATACTATTGTGATTTCGAGTAACGCTGTATCGGTTAACGAATGTACCTTATATTAAGCTGTAAACATAAATTTGTTGTGGTCGTAATTAAATATAATGTGTTGGCCTAAGCACAATATTGATTTTTTTTCAACATTTGAAAACAACATCAAAGAATAGCCGACGTGAGTCATCAGATAACATATAAGGAAAAGCCGATGCTTTGCAGGGGGTATACAGTGATGTCGCGCCAATTAACATGTTCGCCCATTACATAGTATCATAATAATTGACAAGGGTTTCATAAATGAAAGCTTGTTTAGCATGAACAAAAACTAATATTTTAAATAAATAAATAAAAACAAGTACTGATAAAGAAATATTGTTTATTTTATTTCAAGTACATAGCAAAATAAATACGACTATCATTCACAGCTTTATTTCATCATATTTTAATGCATATTCTGTCACTTCATGCACTATTAAAAACTGTTCAATATTTTAAAGATCGAAATTTGTTTTATTTCATCACAATTTATGCAAAAGAACACTTTCTATTCATATCATAATATATTCAATCACAGTGCGTTATCATAGGGCTGGCGCTTTCTCTTATGCATAGTATTTCTTTGATGTGATGTAAGCAATGTAAGATGACTGAATAAAATATGATGAGATATCTGATGTTCGTCGGCAAAGTTAACGTGTAACTCGGCCTCCTGCCAATAAAAATAATCTTGAAAATTCATATGCGATCTCTGACTGGTGGGAGGCGGAGTTTCTTTACGATTTGGTCATGCTTACTTGCTACCGATTGGCTAGAGCAGAGCTGTTAGACAATCTTAGTGTAGCAGAAAGTTGGGGCAAATTGGCAGGTGTTTTAATAATAAACTTCCTTTGTTATTCCGAGTTTGTTTTAATAGCTATTAGCGACTGTCGGCAAGAGTACACAGGAAAATTGGTATCCGTTATCAAATGTATTGTAGGAAAAACAACCTCTCGAACGGGGGTAGGGTTAGGAGCCGTCCCTGACCATTATTCAATTATATACATAGAAATATAATTTTTTTTATAATATGATTTTGACAGTGTATTTTCACATACTTTGATAGAATGGAATAATATTAGTGACTTGACACCATTTTTACAAAAAAAGGGCGTATAAATAAGGGTTGGCAGGGGATGGGGCAGCTGGTCAAGCGCCAGTGGTTACAGCGGAATGAATTCAATGATATTGATTAACAATATATAAAAATATAAATGACAATATGTTGCTATTAAAAGTTAATCATATCTCTAAATGTTTTTGTTTTTATTTATGTGTCATTCATTTTGACAATACACAAGTATTTCGCTCAGACAGCAATAATCTGACCAACAAGTATATTGATCGGCGAACACGTTTCACACAGGTAAAGGTTGATGACGTCACTGACACAATGTCGTCTGCTGCGTTATTTCATTCATCAAAATAGTGTTTCATTTTATTTTTAATGACATTGATTTAAATAATTTAGGCTTACAGTAAAAATAAAAAAGTGAAATTAATATGCATATAAGGAATACTCTGACATATCGGATAGATTATGTTTCAGGGTAAGTTTCCTGATGCTACTTTCACTTTCCTGCTATTGAATAGAGACGGTTAATAGACTTTCACAAATCCAAAATTAAGTGTGGTCAAAAATAAAGAGTTGAAAAAAACTTGGTCAAATTTGGTGGTCAAACTTTTAGGAACGAAAAAATAATTAATTTCATAACATGAAAACCATGGTCAAAGACTTAGAGTGGTCCAAGACTTAGGTACAAGACGGTAACAAAATTTGATTATTAAAAAAGTTTGAATTCACAGCAGACTGTGTATAATGTATGTTATCATTAAGCCACTGTTCACAGTAAAAACAAATAAGTCTGCTCTGCAGTCAGCAAATGTGTATTTTGCATAAAGATATGCAAGTCAATAATGAAACATTACTTATTGAATTAAGAGTGGTCTCCCTTACTTAAACTGTTGGCACTGAAATTGATGTTGCTTATGTTTTGATGACGCTTATATTTGATGTTATTTAGAATTGGTGCATTTGTTGCTGACCCCAATATAGCAAAAATTAAACCACCACTAATAAGTCAACATAAACAGTATTCCAGATGATGCTCACTTATGAGAGCATTACCAAAGACTTATCTTAGTTTGAAAAACATTCAGTAGATTGTAATTACAGGGTCCTCTCAAGACGGCAACAATGGAGAATAAGGAGAAATACGTCATAAAGGACCCCAGACTGCCAGTACTTCTGGACAGGTATCAGTATTCTACTTATATACAAAAAACGTACAGGTCATCATCTTAGTGCAATAACAGTATATCTTCTTTTTTATTTTTGTGTTACCCTTTTAAAGAAAAGGCTATACATAGGGATCACTTTGTCTGTCCGTTGGTCCATCACGAAAACTTAACATTGGCTATAACTTTGCCATTTCTTAATATTTCTTCATGAAACTTTCAAATTTTATTGCTTATGACAACACACTCGTGATGATGCCAAAGTCTTTAGGTCAAGGTCACATTTGATGGAGTTATGCCCATTTTTGTACTTGGATTTTGACATGAAAACTTAAAATATAACTGCAATTTTTCAATATTTCTTTATGAAACTTTCAAATTATATTGGTTATGACAACATGCCCGTAATGATGCCAATTTCTTCAGGTCAATGTCAAATTTATTGAGTTATGCCCATTTTTGTACTTGTATTTTTATTGCTATGTAGTAGTAAAGGGTGACACAAGTGTTCAACTGAACACCCATCTAGTTAATAGTTCTTATACTGTTTTATCACTAAGGTGATGAAGTACCAAAGAAAAAATAAGGCATAATGTTATTTCTGCTGTAAGTTGACCGCTATATTTCACCATATCTGAAAAGGAAAGTGACTGTGTAAATCAAATGACCACTAGTGCAATAAAAGAACAAAATGTCGGTCAAAGTATGACAATTTTCCAAGTTAATGAGAAATTAATTTGTGCCAAGGACTAACACCTTAGCTCCATTGGTAAAAGACAGAGAAGGGCAGAACTGAAATAAGCATGACTAGAACATTTTCTAGACTTATACAGTTACTGTAATAAGTGAGGAAAATTACTTAACAAACTATAATTTTGCCAGTAGTTTCAACAAACATATAATTATTTTGTTTAAGTCTACATGTAATTCACCTTTAAATGTCTTTGAACTTTCTAGACATGCTGTATATAGGTAAACCCTAAAAAAAAGAGGAAGGGGTTTATACATAAATTTTCCTTAGAAATTTAACTAAGAAATTCAATGTTAATGAGGTTGATCAAGATTGAACTAAATGAGGTAAAGAAAAAGGTATTTTGGGCATCAGTTATTCTTGAGAAGCTTCAGAAAAAGGAAATGTGCAAATTTTCAACACATTTCGTTTCGATAATTTTTCAAAAGACCTTTTTAATTTCTCTATTGTATAATATAAAACCATTCTTGTCCGTCACTATTGTATTGTGCTGATAGCCATGTTCCTGCAGTTACAAACTTTAATCATGGTCAGCATACTGTAGCAACATTTCAATCTGAATAATTTGTCAGATTCAACAAAACATTTGAAAAGAAGAGAACTTATTAGCAGAGATAATATAAGCAAGGCAACAAATAAAAGTTTGTGGTTATCTGAGTCATGGCCTTTTGATTTAGCTACATTCCTGTGTGCTGACTATACAAAGGGGAGCATCCATGAGTTCCACAAACATTGTGGTTGACATTGGGTGCAAGTATTATGGCATTGTGCAGCATATGTATGTAGAACTTTCTGGTAATGAAGCAAATTGAGTTTATCTTAAGAATCTCTTAACAAGTGTGAATACATGTTTGAAAGTTAAATCTTACAAACAAAATGGCAGCTCATTTGTTCAAATTATAGGGATGGCAATGAGAAGTAAAACTGGTACTCAAGTAATTGGTTAATCTTCTGATTGAGTACTCGAAAAACTATTACTGATTTTAGAAGAGATCATGTTCATTTTAAGTTTCCGTTCTTATTCTTTCATCCTCGAGTTACTCTGTATTCATGAACCACATACTCCATATAAATTCAGATTAAATTTGATAAGAAAATGATGTTTTGTTGTTGTTTTTTTGTGTTTTTTAATATTTTTGAAAGAATTCATAACCGATTTTCAAAATTTGTTCTCATTTAAAAAGGATTTCATAATCTCTTCCTAAAATATAGCACTTTTGTAGAAACATTTAGTTCATCTAATTGACAAAGTACTGTTCCTAACAGTTTAAATAGGGTAATCGTTCTCTAAGCAAAATTGGAGGGTTGTCCACAAAGTTCTTATTCATATACCTAATAAATACTGAATTCTACATCTTAACTAGACAATAAGGTAAACATAACTTCTTTCATTTTTATTATTAAAGTTAAAGGTCAAATAAAAGTTGTAAGGATTTCAAATTACAAAATGTAAAAACCATAACCCTTTAGGCTCTAATGCCCTAAGCTGCTTGACACTCATGACACTACTGGATGACATTTTATTCTTTGCTTAAGAAATAATAAATAGCCTCCAGTGATATATCGCAGGATTTATCACAGAATGGAGTTCAGATGCATAAAGATATATCACAAGGAACAACCATTAAGTAACCAGTAAGCATTTAAGATAGAGCTTTGATAGTACAGGTAGTTGTCTTACATCACAATAGCAATTATCAGGGCAAGTTTCATATCTCCTGACTGTATTTTGTCAGTTATTCCTCTTTTTCCACATAAAATTTTAGAAAAAAAACCTGTTTCGTTGCTTTAAGGTGTTTTTTTGTTGAAGTTAAGACAATCACTATGAGAAATGTTTCAGTTATGGGAAATTCTTTTATTAAAACTTTTGTACTAAATTGTGATATTCTTCTCTATGAGCTTATATGTACTGACTTTGAACGCACCTTGTTTAAGACTCATTTCTCAAGACTTTTATTTATTTCTGACAAGAGTGAACTCATCTGTCTCATTATTCACAATTATGATAGGAATATCATTGGTTCTTATCTTCTCTTTTTTAACACAAGGTGATATACTTTTAGGATTCTATCATGCAGTTGTTAATATTTGTCATAATTCTAGTGGTTTTAAAATAAATACCTGAATTTGCTGGTAAGATATACAAGAAATATGTTATTAAATTAATTCATTGAAAATAAGGATCCTTTAACTAGAGTATTTAAAATGATTTTGTAATTTACAATATCTTGAACACAACTTGAGTATAATTTTACTTGGAACAAAATATAATATTCAGGTAGGGAGTGTTAACTTTGACCAATCCTAACAGTCTGGGCTGTACTGACTAAACGGGACGTTCCTTTTCTTATTTGGTTTTCAGTACACATAAGTATATATAGGTTAATGATTAATAGTTCACCAGTTCTGTGCTAAATGCTTTAAGAACTATATTGCTTAATATAAGTCTTTCTTGGTCTGTGTCAAATGTTGTAGTTTAATGCATTACAGGCCACACTTTTCATCCAGTTGTCATTGAACTTGATCAGAATGTTTGTGTTGATGGTGTCTCAGTTCCTGTTAAACTGGGTTATCTTGGTTCAATAAATAGGTCAGTAGGTCAGATAAATAAATAATCGTGGTTACACACTTTTAAGGCCATTTTTTTTGTTCAATAATGATTAAAATTCTTAAACTGTAAATTTTTATTGTGCCCCCCCACCATGAAATGGTGGAAGGGCATATAGTGTTCACCCTGTTCGCGGGTGTGTGTGTGTGTGTATGTGTAAGTATTTGAAAATTGGGAAACCGTGTCCACTCTGTCACTTTGTTATTTCTTTTTGGATTTTAAAATAACTTGGTATAAATGTTCACCATATCAAGATGGTGTGTTGCATACAATACTCATGCCTGTAGATCCAAGGTCAAGGGCACTGTTACTTAAAATAGAATATAGGGCGTGAAGGTCGAAGGATTTGAAAAAAATTGTTTTCAGAGCATAACTTAGCAAAACCTTTTATCAAAGTGATGTTTGATGTTTCCTTGTATAGTCTATGTACTTGAAAACAATTTTACTGCTAACCGAATTTCATAAAAGCAACAAATAATCTCAACAGGTTCCAGAATGTTAGGGTCAAAAGTTATCTGTAATATAAAACTTCTTTTCTTTCCAGGGTAAAATAAATAACAGATGTTGATTTTTTTGTTTAATATAATTATCAGTAACTTATAATTTGTAGAAAAATTCTAGTAACAGGAGACTTTTGGACTTAATTTATATAATGTTCTTTGTTTTTCCAGAAAGATCTGAAATTCAATACCTAAAGACATGCTTTTATGTTTGAAAACATATTCTTTCTTCAAAAAAGGGAGTATAACATTCTTGGAACCAGTAATCAGAGCTAGTTTTGACATGTCATGTACTTGGTAACATGCAAACCAATTCTTACAATTTGGAATTTCTTTTTGAAAAGATTTATGTTCAGTTAAGATCAGCATAAGCATGTAAACAATATAAAAAATTAAGAAGTATGATTCCTGAATGGAAGTCTTTTTAATATGCCAATTTGAATAACCCTTTCCTCCATATATATGCATTTTAACGCATGTGCCACCAGTGTAGATCCAGATCAGCCAGCACATCTGTGCCATCTGTTCAGGATCTGCACTGGTTGCATTTTGGTCAGAAATAACCTAACTAATCAAAAAGCGAAAAGTTTACATCCTGATCAGACAGCATGGATGTGCAGGCTGATCTGGATCTACACTGGTCGCACATGCCTTAATAACGCATATATATGGAGGAAAGGGATAACAAAAAAAAAAAGTGGTAACAGTTGTGGGCTGAGGTTTTTCAATTTTTTAACATGAGTAAAGGTCATTAAATCTTCACCAAATTCAGTCACAATTTAATGGCCATTATATCTGATGTAACTCTGGAATAATTGCTCTTTAATAACTTGTTTTTGACACAAAAAAAACCTTTTAGCACTGTGGAAAAACCTTGATCCTATCTTCACCAAACTTGGTCAGAATCTTTTTGCCGTTATATAGAAGCTAAGTTTTCACCCAGATTGCTTCAGAAACTTGGGAGTTACGGTACTTTTATTGGTGAATTTTCCACCAAATTAGCACTGTCAACTCTCCATCATGAAATGCTCATTGACATGGTCAAGTATAACAATCAACTAGATTTCTATCACTGTAAGATTATGTCCCTTTTTATTGTTGATATTTCACAAAACAGGCACTGTCACTTTTAACTAAACTGTCCACACATGTTCATTCTAATATAGCAGTGTCTAAGAAATAAGGATGAACATCAAAGGTCAAGGTCACTATTTGACACATGTTTCATAGATATGCCATACAAATAACTAATGAACATCAGTCTTGGGCATTCTGCATCCTCATAAAATACAGGCATTCAACAATGATATTGTTTTCTGTTTCAGGATGAGAAAACATGGTTCAAAAGTGTTTCTTGCCACAAACAGTGATTATGTCTACACAAATGTAAGTAATTGGGTTATGATGGGCCTGGTTGTTACTGCCCAAGATCATTAAACTAAGATTGGAGACCAGTCTCAGATCTCAAGCATCTGATTGGCTGAAATGGCATCCTGTCCATTTCAGCCAATTGGATGCTTGAAATTTGAGGCTTGTCTCCGGTTAAATTTATTTTCTTGGGCTCTGGGGACATAGCTAAGAATGTCTGAAGTTTTACTTTACTGTAATGGATGTTGTTTGCTAAGGCTGAGTGACGCTATTCATGGTTTATAGGTGAGCCTTGCAGTAAATTTGACAGATCCTGATCAGACTTTGGGGACACAGTCACCACTTAAGAAAAAAATGAATCTACTGGATATTAACTGCCTTTTCAATTAGATTTAATATTTCCTTTTTATATCCAAAACTGACGATGATTTTCAGGTGAATGGTGTAGAGCTATTTTCCTTTTACCCCTTTACTCTGTATAAAGGTGTTCAAACAATGTAGATCCAGATCAGCTGTGCCATACGATCCAGATCTGCACTGTTCACTACTTGATCAGATATAACCTAGTGAATCTGAAAGCAAACATTGCAGATCCTGATCAGATGGCCCAGATGTGCCGACTGATCTGACTTTACACTGCTAGCCATGGGATAACAGCTATATTCCATAGAGGAAAGGTTACAATGAGCTATTATCAGTTTGTCTGTCTGGCTGCTCATCCATTCTTTCACAGTGGACCTTATAAACACATTGAAGGTTACATTTTCATTCAGTTATTATCAAACGTGGTCTAAATTGTCTTTGTGGTATATGGTCCAGTTTGAAACTGATAACCTAGATTAAGAAGGGCAAAATAAAGTTGGCTTTGTTTGAGTGCAAAGGCTAAATTTCCCACCAAACATCGCCAAGGTGTTTTTTTATGTTACCTTTGATAAGTTTGTCACTGTCAGAAACTAGGTTAATAGGTCAAAGCATATGAAAAAACTTGGAGAAGTATTAACTCTTTTATTGGCTTAACTCCATGGATATGACTTGAATTACACAAGTGCAGATCCAGATCAGCTAGTGCATACATGATCGACACTGCTTTAAGATTCATCAGTTTATTTCTGACCAAGATGCAAACAGTGTAGATCCAGATCAGATGGCACAGATGTGCTGGTTGATCTGGATCTACACTGGTTGCCCATGTAAATAAAAGGTGAATCCATGTAGGAAAGGGTAAAGGGCCATATTGCTATTTTCTTTTTTTCTTTTTTTATTTATGATGCCAAAAGTCACATAGTCAGCTTTTTTGTCCTTTGTGGTTATAACTTTACCCCATGGGTTTTATTGCATTGCTAGCAGTGTTAATTCAGATAATCTGGCATGTCAGAGCCATTTGATCTTGATCTACACTGGTCACTTCTCAGTCAGAAATAACCTAATGAATAAAAAAGGGGAACAGTGTAAATCATGGACAGAAGGCATGGATATGATGGCTGATCTGGATCTACACTGTTCTCCCATAAGATAACACTCATATCCCATTGAGTGAAGGGATAATCTGTCGAAAATATTTATTCAAAAAAGTTGACTCAACTCTTAACTTTCCATTATATCAAATTTCAAACTGTTCTCTATTTTTCAGACAATCATGCAGTATCTGATGGATTTTCCTACAACGGTATGTATCCTGGTGTTGATTATCCCTCTACTCCATACAATTATATGTGTTTTAATGCATGTGTGACAAGTGTATATCCAGATCAGCCTGCACATCTTTGCTGTCCGGATTTGCACAGGTTGCATCTTGATCATGAAAAACCTGATCAATCTGAAAGGGAACAGTGTAGATCCTGATCAGACAGCTCAAATTGACAGAAAAGACAGAGCTAGGCATGAAAAGGGAAAGGATAAACAAACTGCAAAAGATTACACCCCCCCTTATGTGGCAACATTTGATTTAGAGGCAGTTCTTTCAACTCCATGCTCTACAGTCAGCCAAATCTTTACAAAAGAAAACTCAACTGTTACAATCATACATTCTTTTCATTGTCAGATAAAAAAGAACTTGCTTTATTTGGAATGAAACACATGTAAACAGATACCCTACAGAGTAGCTTATATTTACATTTTCAGAATGGTGCACCAAAGAGGGATTGGGTATCGTACTTCGACTATGTTGTTTGTGATGCCAAGAAGCCGTTATTCTTTGGTGTAGGAACAATCTTACGTCAAGTGGACAGAGTAAGTACTGATGAAGAAATTACTGACACAGAAATTTGAAATTCAAAATTAAAGTCCTATTTTCAGATACATTCCATTATGTCAAGGGACTTCAGCCAAGCTTCACAAAAATATTCATCTAGGTTAGGGACATCATCCCCTGAAAACCGCTACGCTATCAGGATCTGACGACGAGTAACTAAAACATGCTTTTATCATTAACCCTTTAAACCAATCAGATTTTCGCCTACAATATCGCAAAAGTGAAAGTAAACATATACTCAACAAAAAAAGAAACCTGACACTGTAACTTTGAATAAGTATGAGGTGCATATTCAAAATCTATATATTTTTGCACCATCCAAAAGAAAATAACAACTGAATCACTTGTTTCATGCACCAAAAATATCAAAATGCATAATTAAGTTCAAAACATGCACAATTTTTATTACATACCACAATTCAATTAGCTTTAAATATGATTCCAGGAAAATACACCAAATATAAAGTGTCAGGTTTCTTTTTTTTGTTGATTATAGTATTGTAAACCTTTGAAAGTGTTGATAGCTTGTGTAAGACATATTTTACTGAAGATATATGTATTTATGTGGTGTTGCATTCGTTTCTAAAGTATTGACATCTTCAGATCATTTTGCGAGCGTTATAAATCATGCTTCATGTGTTGGCAATTTCAAAAATTGTAATCGTAGAAAACCACTATAACTTATGTACGGTATCTGCGGGCCGTCATCAGATCTAACATTTTGTTAGATCTGACTTTAGTTAGATCGGGTTAGTGATTTGTCATATCCAGTTATTATGACCTTACCAATGTCAAGGCCACAAAGAGTTTAAGGTCAAAATTGGTGCAAAACAAATCTTTTGTGGTTTGCAACTGATAAAGGGACACAAATCTTGTCATCTAAGTACAAAAATGGCAAAACTCTTCCTCATTTAAATGATACTTATGGTTACACTACAGTAATTCAGGTGGCTCGGGAACCAGTCAATTTTGTCTAGGGTTTGTGCGGGCCATTAGATAAAGTAATTCTTTGATTGGTTGAAAATGCAAAAGCAGAATAAAAAATATTAAATAGCTATGTGAAAATGCACAGTGTATAGGAGAAGTTGAAACAAAACATTTGCATTTTTATTTTGAGTGTATGAAAATTTTTATCTTTAAAAATGGGTAGTATTTTGGACAAAGTGAAACTGAAAGTGGCGCAAATCTGAGGGTGGTGGTATTCCAGTGCATGTCGCTAAAAAGTTTACTGGTTACGCTATATTTTTGTTGTGTTTTTATGATGTCTCTAGTTTAGTTTTATTTGCAAAAGTAAGATTTTAAGGCCTTGACCCAATAGCTAATTCAGAATAGGAGATGAAGCTATACTGGGAGTCTATGGGAAATGAATTACTGTAGTCTAACCTATACAGTTTTGCACTTGGGTGACGATATATATAAAGAATGTTAGGGTAACTGCAGAGCATTGCTACTGCACAACACAGTGTTCTTGGACTGGATTTAATCATGTTTAAAACCTTTGTAGATTCAGATTTGTGCTATCTGATCAGGATCTACACTGTTAGCTTTTATATTCATTAGGTTGTTTCTGGACAATAAGCAAACAGTTAAGATCCAGATCAGATGACATGTATGTGCCAGATGATCTGGATCTACACTGTTCGCACATGCAATAAAACACATATGGAGTAAATGGTTAAGGTAACTGCAGAGCCTTGCGACTGCCCAAACACAGTGTTCCCATCCAAACCGTGCAGAGCCTTGCTACTGCCCAAACACAGTGTTCCCATCCAAACCTTGCAGAGCCTTGCTACTGCCCAAACACAGTGTTCCCATCCAAACCTTGCAGAGCCTTGAGACTGCCCAAACACAGTGTTCCCATCCAAACCTTGCAGAGCCTTGCTACTGCCCAAACACAGTGTTCCCATCCAAACCTTGCAGAGCCTTGCTACTGCCCAAACACAGTGTTCCCATCCAAACCTTGCAGAGCCTTGCGACTGCCCAAACACGGTGTTCCCATCCAAACCTTGCAGAGCCTTGCTACTGCCCAAACACAGTGTTCCCATCCAAACCTTGCAGAGCCTTGCTACTGCCCAAACACAGTGTTCCCATCCAAACCTTGCAGAGCCTTGCTACTGCCCAAACACAGTGTTCCCATCCAAACCTTGCAGAGCCTTGCTACTGCCCAAACACGGTGTTCCCATCCAAACCTTGCAGAGCCTTGAGACTGCCCAAACACAGTGTTCCCATCCAAACCTTGCAGAGCCTTGCTACTGCCCAAACACAGTGTTCCCATCCAAACCTTGCTACTGCCCAAACACAGTGTTCCCATCCAAACCTTGCACATAATAACCTTTTTTCCATATAATCAAATTTATGGCAAAGGTTAACAGTGCAGATCCAGATCAGCCCTTCCATCTGATCAGGATCCACACTGTTGGCTTTTTGATTTATAAGGTTATCTCTGACCAAAAAGCAAACAGTGCAGATCCTGATCAGATGGCACTGATGTGCCAGCTGATCTGGATCTACACTGGTCACACAGGTGTTAAAACCATGTATCTTTAATTGTATTTCAGGAGACAGGAGCATTGAAGTTAGGTACACACACAGGAGAGATCCGAACTGGACAGATCTATTCAGGAGGTAATTATTGTTATTTCACACATTTGATTTTACAAATTTGCCACCCTGTGAGATGATATGATTTCAGAAATTTTTCATTTTGGGTGCACTGGTTTTTAAGGTGGGGAAGAGGCTCTGCTGAATTGCCTAATAAACAGTTTACTGAGAGCTTGGTTTCCCCTGTCAACCTGTCAATCATAACAGTAAACAAGATCAATTTCCAGAAGACTTAACCCTTTCCTCCATAGACCCACCTTTATTGCATGGGTGAACAGTGTAAATCCAGATCAGCTGGCACATCCGTGCTATCTAAACAGGATCTGCACTGTTCGCTTTTTGATTTGTTAGGTTATTTTTTATCAAAATGCGACCAGTGCAGATCCTGATCAGACGGCATGGATGTGCCGGCTGATCTGGATCTACACTGGTTGCACTTGCGTAAAAATGTGTATATATGGAGGAAAGGGTCTTAAAACTCAAGCATCTGATTTGATGGAATAAAGACAAGTCTCCATTTAAGGCAATCAGATGTCTGAGTTTTGAGACTGGTCTCCAGTTTAAGTTTATGGTATTTTGTTGAACTTTAAGACCATTCTCAGATACTTGAGATTTGAGAATGGTCTCCAGTTTCAGTTATATGATTGTTGGGCCCTAGCGTTTTCTCAGAGTTGATAAAGTGAGATAACAAATGTGCCTGTGTTTTCAGGGTCAGTGGAAGTGTTCACTGAGATTATGGGGTCCTTTGGGAAAGAGGTGCTCTACATTGGTGATCATATATTTGGTGATATTCTCAAATCCAAGAAGCTCAAGGTATGTGAATTAATAGCTACCTTTATCAGATTTATATATTTGAATTTGAGTACTGCATTCCATCTGATCAGGATCTACACTGTTCATTATGCCCCCACAAAGTGGGAGGCATATAGAGTTGCACTCATCCGTCCGTCTGTACGTACGTCCGCCCGTACGTCCCCAAATCTTGTTGGCATCAACTCCTCTTAAACTATAAGGCGGATTTCTTTCAGACTTGCACAGATGATCAAGCAGGATGTGTAGATGATCGTTAAAGAAAGGATTTTTTTCCTGCGACCATTTTTACCAGAGTTATGGCCCTTTGTTATTAAAAATTATGTTGCAGCAGTGGGGGCATCAGTGTCCGAGGACACATTCTAGTTTTTAGATTTAATGGGTATGGTCGACTAACAAGTTTTTGTGGTATAAACAGTTTTCGTGGTATTTTACATAAACACTGTTTACATCAAAGCGTGTGCGGATGTACCGGATGTTTTGATTCCTACTTTTGACAGTTTTACAGATAAAACTTTTTCACAAAATATGCGGTTGAAACAGGTGAAAAGATGCCCAAATAATAAAATTATTTTCAAAACCCACATTTCAAAGTTTTACTTTATAATTATGGTTATTTCCTTCTTGATATCTCTTCTGAAATGAGCTATAGGAACGCTTTATTTACTTTTATGAAGGATGTAAGCGATCATCACATGTTAGGGCGCTTCTCAAAGTAATAAACAAATGTTAAATTGCTGTCAGACTGATTAATTAGACCATATTATTCTTTTGAGATGACCCATGAAAACCTGTTGGTGACGTCATGGATAACATGGCGGGTAGTCGGGTTAACAAAATCGCTGGAAATACGATTTGGAAGGTCTTTGTTGAATAAACTCAACAGAAGTGAATAGATTAGTATCAGTTTAACAAAACTTTGTTTCTTTTCCACCCAACATGATTACTGATAATAGCAGTAGGCAGTAAATCTGTTAAATACCAAGAAAACTTGTTGGACCATCATAATTGCTGACCTAAAAATGGTCAGTGTAAATCAGACAGCATGGATATTCACTGTGAAATCTTTCTATTCACGGGTAAAAGCATGTTAAGTGCTGAGGTGAAATAAAATCCTCGTGTAGTTAAATTGTGTGAGTTCATGTCCACACAAACCTTATTTTCTGGCTTCTGTTCCATAATCAGTCATTTTAGACTTATAAAGCATAACACTGAATTTGTATGTTTAGCACATGATATATTGTTCTAATGTTTATTGACAGGGTTGGCGGACATTCTTGGTGGTTCCGGAGCTGGCTCAGGAGCTGTTGGTGTGGACTGAGAAGCGTAACCTGTACTCACAGTTAGAGGACTATGACTATCAGATTGGTGAACTTTACAGGTAAATACCTCGGTCTTCTGAGGGAGAGGGGGTGTACTCAGTACTGTTGGTACTCTAAACTTGAATCCCTGCTCGGAATAGATTCCATTATTTACTACATTTAAACTCCTGTACTAAGACCACCTCAATGACTGGACTGAAGTGGTCTAAATTGAAACACTAATAAAAAATGATGTTAAGAATCCAGGAAACACTATCCAGTCTATATTTATAACTATGGTTGTAATATCAGTACTTATTGCCGTCTATAAGTGACATGCAATGGCAGATCCAGAGTGTGTTCAGTGGGCTTGCTAAAAAAAACAACACTTTTTGGGCAGAAATATTTAATTTTCATGGGGATTTTGGCAAGAAAGTTTAAAATTATCTTTAACTACCTAAACACTGTCCCAAACAAACCCCTTTTCTGGAAATATTGTATCTGACCTTGACAGACAGGATGTGGCTTTGTATACACATACAAATATATACACACTTTAAGTATCTTTCACATGTGAGAAGTTTGGTGGTTATATTCAGCAGCTCTGGCAACTGTTTTAACCCTTTCCTCCATATATATGCCTTTATGGCATAGGCAAACAGTGTAGATCAAGATCTATGCTGTCTGATCAAGATCTACACTAGATTTATTAGTTTATATCTGATCAAGATGTGACCAGTGCAGATCCAGATCAAATGGCAAGGATGTGCCAGCTGATCTAGATCAACACTGGTCATACATGCCTAAAACCATGTATGGAGTAATGAGTTAAGATGGTATCTTAGCAGGGCTGAAGGTTATAAAACTGATATTGGAAACCAGTGTTCTCTATTTGGAGAATGTTTTGGACACAGATATAACTGTACTGCATAGAATTTACCTAAACTACTAAAAATATGTAAGTTTGTTATAAATTCATGTTTTATTTTTTTCTAAAGGAATCTGGACAGTACCTGTGAAAAGGGACCTGACATAAGCAAAATTACACAAAAAATTAAGGTAAGAATATCAACCCTTTCAACACTTATAATATTGCAATCATTGTAGATCCAGATCAGCTTGTGGATCTACCAAGTCTGATTTTTATCTATATGCCGTAAATAATATAGTATAAAAATAGTATGGACTGGATCAATTTCAAAGAAAGAAGCATCACCTTTAGGCAGCTACCATGCTTTCAGATATTTTTAACTTGGATAATATTTGTCCTGTTTGCTCTAAAAATGCCTGTGTTTTCATAGTGATAATGAAAGCTGTATGCTCAATGACAAATTTTCGAGGATCGACATCAAAGTCTCACACATTTGTTCTACAGATCAAGTTCAAATATGTTGTTATATGTTTCAGAGTGTAACACACGAGATGGACATGTCTTACGGAATGATCGGCAGTCTGTTCAGGAGTGGTTAGTGCAACTTTTTATCTTTTCATGTAGTGTTACACTGTAGTTAACTTGTTTGTAACTTTTTAAACCCTTTCATCTCCAAAAATGCCTGATGTTCATGAAATCAGTAAACATGTAAGCATTGTTTTAATTTTTCAAACTACATTATTAAAATTATTATTGACATATCTATGGAGCTAAGTGTTAAAAACCTATAGGCCTGAAGACTAGTTTAGAAAAAATGTATAAAATGAACAAAAGTGCATTCGTTTCTATACTTGTTAATCTCTAATGTTTTGGTTTGGCTTAATATTTAAAGGTTCATTATTATTAATTATACTGATGGTATAAGTGTGGTATGTGTTCATTTTTTGGTTCTTTGTTGCCTTTGATTTCTGTTTCATTTCCCTTCTTTAGTATAGACTGTTTCATAATAAATTTGTCTTAATAATGCACCATATTGCCAATTATTACAGAACATTTAATTTTCTTATTTGATAAACAATTAAAACTGTGTTAGAATTTAATTGATAAAACATTAATCTTACATGACAGAGTGATTGTGGTTGTTTGGTGTGTTTACCTCCCTTGCTTGATTGTAACAGTTCACCTTGACCTTTGACCTTGTTCAAATGCTAATTTTAAACCTTGACCTTGACATCATTCAGGCAGTTGGTTATATGAATCTGACTTTGAAGTGTATGGTAAGTTTCGATGTTTGCATCCCCTGTTTCTTGCATCCTTTGCTTGCTATGATTATATCGTCTTTTTAGAACTTTACATATGACATATTTTCTTGCTACAGTCATCCTTTCTTGTAGATCACAACAATGAATAGGCCACACCTTTTTTGGCATGTGTTATAAGAACAAATTTCCAGCTATAATTTCATTGGCTAAAAAGTTTTGTTTACACTTTGATGCATCCAGCATCAACAAATAAATTAACCCTTTACTACATGGATCTGCCTTTTATCACACAGATCCAGATCAGCCAGAAATTCATGTGATCTGATCTGCACTTTTTGCTTCTTGGTCAAAAATAATTAAATGATTCTAAAAGCGAACATTGTAGATCTTGATCAGATGAAACAACTATGCTGGCTGATCTGGATCTACACTGTTCACCCATGTGATACAAATCATATGTATGGAGAAAAGGGTTAATTCTAAACAGTTAATTCATTGAAAGTAGTTGATAACTTGGAATAAAATGTGTCATTTGGTATTATTACACCTCACGTGATTAGTTTACTATATAGCGTAATGTGACGTCACAGGGAGATAATTGCTACTGTCACATATGCGACAGCATCATGTCACCCTCGCGTGGATCTAAAAATAAATATCTTGAATCCGATTACAAATTAACTTCTACGCATGCGTAACTGACCAAGAGAGATAAACGCATTTTGATCATTATTTGTAGCCGCTTATTGAGCATTATTGATTGGACTTCCGGCGCTTGATTTTGTTCCCAAACGAAATTTGGTCATAGTCAAGATCTCTAAAAAAAACAAATGTTCGGTGTAATAAAATAAATATCACATCCCATTGGGGGAAACAGTACGAAATGTTAACCCTTGAGAAGGTAATGTCAACCTCGGCTAACGCCTCGGTTGACATTACTTCTCTCGGGTTAACATTTCGTACTGTTTCCCCCAATGGGATGTGATATTTATATATTATTAGAATTACATGTGCATTTTTCTAGGGTGGTTTAAGCATTTGCAATTTTCACAATTTCATAACACTGCTGAATAATGGACCAATCCAAATCTAAAGGACTTTAAACTTTCCTCCTTTTTACACATATGCGACCAATGTAGATCCAGATCAGCCAACACATCCATGCCATCTGATCAGGATCTGCACTGGTCACATTTCGTTCAGAAATAACGGAATGAATCAAAATCCGACAGTGCAGATCTTGAGCATATGCCAAGGATGTGCCTGCTGATCTGGATTTACACTGTTTACACATGCAATAAAGGTGTGTCTACAAGTTAACCCTTTACTGCATATATATGGCTTTTATCACAAGTGTGAACAGTGAAGGATCAGAAGCTAAACTGGATCTACACTGGTCGCACATGAAAAAAAACCCAGTATATATGGAGTTGAGGTTAAGTTTATTTCAACATGTGTGTTATTCAGCAGGGTTTGCCCATGCACAAACCTCAGAAAAATATAAAATATTAAAATGTCATCTGTTAGCCTTTTATTTTTATGTAAGTGACTCTAATGGCATGGGGAAACAGTGCAGCCAGCACATCCATGCCATCTGATCAGAATCTTCACTGTTTCTTGCTTCTTGGTCAGAAATAATCCAATGAATTAAACAGTTTAGATCCTGATCAGATGGCACAGATCTACAACACTGTTTTCCCGTGGATAGCAGCCTTATCCCGTAGAGTAAAGTTTATCTAAGGGGACTAACACTGTAAATATATTTGCTGTACTTCATTACTTAAAAAACTAGAAAAAAAACTGACATGTATAATAGATACCACTTCTACCTTTCTTTGAACCCTGGTAATTATTGGTAATCTGGGAATTTTATATTTATCGATCTTTTTTTTAAATGCTTTCAAATTGGTAGAACTAGGTAATAATGGGTGTCTTAAGGTTACCTGGCATGGTAAGTGATAAATTGTTTCTGGCCATCGGTAACTGCTGGCAGCCATTGGCAAACTTCAGTAACGCTGTGGTGGGTTGTGGTAACTTATGCTGGGAATAACTGAAAAGTTGATAGCTTGTCCTTAGGAAGATATGTGAGTATGTTGGATTCTGGAAACTGCTCTTTTTTACAATATTTTTTCTTCGGGAATTTAATACTTTTACTTCGGGAATTTTTGGTGTACAATTGTTTTTATTTTGATTTAAGACAATCTTCTTTCAGTTTACTTGCTTGGGTTCATACTGTATGTTAACAGTCTAAGATCTGTAATTTAAATAAGTTTATAAAATCCTGCATTTAAAATTGTGAAGTATTAAAAAATTTTAAGAATGTATATTCAGTTTTTAACCCTTTACTCCATATCTATGTTTTTATCATGTGTGACCAGAGAAGATCCAGATCAACATCCTGGCCTACTGATCTGGATCTACACTGTTTGCTAATTGGTCCAAAATAACCTAATTACTGGTAATTTGACAGTACAGATGTGCCGCCTGATCTGGATCTACACTGTTTGACCACGGGATAACAGCCATATCTCATGGAGTAAAGGATTAAACAACACACATTCTGTTTTCAATATACTGTTTAGCCAAATATTTATAAATGAACACAACAAAAACTGAAAGTAAGACAAATCTGCTGATGAAAGCTTTTCTCATCACTATGATATACAGCACAAGATGTGTGGTTTTGCTTCGGTATTCATTCATATTTTGTCGGAATCTGAACAGCATAATCAGCATGTATGTATATTAATTCATGACCTGTCTTAGACAGACTATAACACAGCATTTAGCTAGTTAGTGAAGATTTACATGTAGCCATTTAAAAAAAAAGTGATTTCTGACTGTTTGAATTTATTGTTGTTGCTTTACTTGTATAAGGTATTTTTATGCCCCCGAAGGGAGGCATATAGTAATCGCACTGTCCGTCCGTCCGTCCGTCTTTCCGTCCGTCCGAAATAATCTTGTCCTCGCTTCTCCTCATAAACCGCTTGAGGGATTTCTTTGAAACTTCACAGGAATGTTTGTCACCAAGCCTAGTTGTGCATATCGTCAGGAATTTCTGCTCGGATCATTTTTGGCTGAGTTATGGCCCTTTAAAGCAAAATCTTGTCCTCGCTTCTTCTCCCAAACCGCTTGAGGGATTTCATTGAAACTTCACAGGAATGTTTGTCACCAAGTGTAGATGTGCATATCCGAAGGAATTTCTGATCGGATTATTTTTGGCGGAGTTATGGACCTTTTTACCTAACCCTAAACCCTAACCCTAACGTAAACTGAAACCGCTTGAGGGATTTCATTGAAACTTCACAGGAGTGTTTGTCACCAAGACTTATTGTGCATATCCAAAGGAATTTCTGATCGGATTATTTTTGGCTGAGTTATGGGCCTTTTTACCTAACCCTAACCCTAAACCCTAACCCTAAGGTAAATTTTGTTAACGCAGTAGAGGTTACATTTTTTGTCCGATTGTCATGAAATTTGGTCAGGATGTTTGTCCCAATGATTTCTCGGACGAGTTCCAATATGGGTCATCAGGGTCCAAAAACTAGGTCACTGTTACTAAAAATTGAATTTTCTTGTTAACACTCTAGCGGTCACATTTTTGTTCTGATTGTCATGACACTTGGTCAGGATGTTTGTCCCTATGATTTCTGGGACAATTTTGAATATGGGTCGTCTGGGTCCAAAAACTAGGTCACTGTTACTAAAAATACAATTTTCTTGTTAACACTCTAGAGGTCACATTTTTGCTCCGATTGTCATGAAACTTGGTCAGGATGTTTGTCCCAGTGATTTCTCAGACAAGTTCGAATATGGGTCATCTGGGTCCAAAAACTAGGTCACTGTTACTAAAAATAGAATTTTCTTGTTTACACTATAGTGGTCACACTTTACTCTGATTATCAGATTGTAAAGAAACTTGGTCAGGACATATGTCCCAGTTATTAATTGGACGAGTTTGAATATGGGTCACCTGGGGTCAAAAACTAGGTCACTGTTACTATAAATAGAAAAATCTTGTCCAGGCTGTAAATTTGTTATTTCTCATTGGATTTTAAAATAACTTGGCTCAAATGTTTACCATGACAAGGTGTACTTTCGCGTACAGTACCCATGCCTGTTGGTCCAAGGTCAAGGTCACCTTTACAAAAAATAACATTTTCTTGTCTGGGCTGTTAATTCCTAATGAATGAAGTGATTTCAACATAACTTTACATAAATGTTCATCATGACAAAGGCATGTGTTGCTTACAATACCCATGCCGGTAGGTCAAAGGTCAAGGTCACTGTTACGAAAAATAGCATTTTCTTTTCCAAGCTGTAGATTTGTTGTTTCTTATTGGATTTTAAAATAACTGGGTGTAAATGTTCACCATATGGAGACGTTGGGTCTTGTACAACACAACTTTGTTGTACTCTGGTGAGTGATAAAGGGCCATCATGACAAAGGCATGTGTTGCTTACAATACCCATGCCGGTAGGTCAAAGGTTAAGGTCACTGTTACGAAAAATAGCATTTTCTTTTCCAAGCTGACTCTAATAATCATTTTCCAGGATAATTTCCCCAATAATCTTCGAATTTTCTAAAAAAAAATGTCATATTTAACTTTATTTAACTATATATTTACTACAGACTTAAAACATATGATCCTTTCATCTTTCACATTATATGCATGCAGTATGCTTTGTCTTCCACAAGCATATTTTTCATTACATATGTTTATTTATTACATATGTATACCTATTCGATTTCAAAGCTGCATTTCGGGGGCATATGTCAATTTCAAGTGACAGCTCTTGTTTAATTCTGATTTACAGATATTAAAACTCTTTACTCCATGTATGTGCCTTTTAACGCATATGCAACCAGTGGAGTGTGCCATCTGAATATGAATCTGCACTGATCACATCTTGGTAAGAAATAACCCCCCAAAAATAAAAAAAAGCCAGCAGTGCAGATCCTGATCAGACACCCATGCCAAAGGTGTATATATGGAGAAAAGGGTTAAGCCAAAGTAACAGTACAAACAAGTTCATTTAAATGGGTTTCCCATTATGAACTAACAGATCTTTGTAAAGGTATGGTATAACCAACAAATCAGAAATCACAATTATTGGAAAGGGCTGTGTTCAGGTTAGTTCACATTTAATATGAGATCTTTGACCTCTTTTGATTTTGACTTCTGAAATTATATTCGTAGGTGTTAGTTTGTGAGTTATTTTACAAGATATGCATCAAGTATGATGTCCAGCATTTTGGCAAGTAGTGGAAACATGTGATATGACTGGTCCTTTTGGTCTTAAAATTATGCATGCTTTATAATAATCCTTGCTTTCAGATTTTCTCAAAGTTAAGATGTTCATGCATTTTACCAAAAACTAAACCATGTTACCATAATCAGTTAAGATTTCTTTCAGCCATATATAATCACTTTTTATGCCCCCGCCATGTAATGGCGGAAGGGCATATAGTGTTCACCCTGGCTGTGGGTGTGTTTGTTTGTTTGTGTGTGTATCAGTGTGTCAGTGTGTGTGTATGTTCGAAAATCTTGTCCGCTCTGTAACTTTGTTATTTCTTATGGGATTTTAAAATTACTTGGTTTGAATGTTCACCATATCAAGACGATGTGTCGCGTATAATACCCATGCCTGTACCTCCAAGGTCAAGGTCACTGTTACTAAAAATAGATTTTTCTTGTCCGGGCTGTAACTTCCTTATGAATGGAGGGATTTCAAAATAACTTGGCACAAATGTTCACCATGACAAGGCGGTGTGTCGCGTACAACACCCATGCCTGTAGGTCCAAGGTCAAGGTCACTGTTACTATTAATAGAATTTTGTTGGGAAAATCTTGTCCGCTCTGTAACTTTGTTATTTCTTATTGGATTTTAAAATTACTTGGTTTGAATGTTCACCATATCAAGACGATGTGTCGCGTATAATACCCATGCCTGTACCTCCAAGGTCAAGGTCACTGTTACTAAAAATAGATTTTTCTTGTCTGGGCTGTAACTTCCTTATGAATGGAGGGATTTCAAAATAACTTGGCACATATGTTCACCATGACAAGGCGGTGTGTCGCGTACAAGACCCATGCCAGTAGGTCCAAGGTCAAGGTCACTGTTACTAAAAATAGAATTTTGTTGGAAAAATCTTGTCCGCTCTGTAACTTTGTTATTTCTTATTGGATTTTAAAATAACTTGGTATAAATATTCACCATATCAAGACAGTGTGTCGTGTACAATACCCATGCCTGTGGGTCCAAGGTCAAGGTCACTGTTACTAAAAATAGAATTTTCTTGTTTAGGCTGTAACTTCCTTATGAATGGAGGGATTTCAAAATAACTTGGCACAAATGTTCACCATGATAAGGCGGTGTGTCGTGTACGACACCCATGCCTAAAGGTCAGAGGTCAAGGTCACTGTTACTTAAAATAGAATTGTGTTATAAAAATCTTGTCTGCTCTGTTACTTTGTTTTGTCTTATTGGATTTTAAAATAACTTGGTATAAATGTTCATTATATCAAGACGATGTGTTGTGTACAATACCCATGCCTGTAGGTCCAAGGTCAAGGTCACTGTTACAAAAAATATAAATTTCTTGTACTGGCTATAACTTTGTTATTAACAGAGTGATTTCAAAATAATTTGGCACAAATGTTCACTATGACAAGGCATTGTGTTGAGTACAATTCCCATGCCTGTAGGTCCAAGGTCAAGGTCACTATTACTAAAACCAGACTTTTCTTGTCTGGGCTGTGAGTTTGTTATTACTTATTGGATTTTAAAATAACTTGGTATAAATGTTCACCATGACAAACATGCATAGCGGGGGCATCCGTGTCCTATGGACACATTTCTAGTTTAATTAAGCTTTCTTCTTATTTCCCACAGTCTAGTTGCAAAATTAAATGAAATCACAGTTTGAGGCATATGATTCCTTTTGTGTCAGATGTCTGCTTAGAAGCCTGGCTAACTTATGTTTTAGAGCACAGGCCTTCCAATCCATGAGTGACTGTGGGCCAGATTGTTTCATTGCCACCTGGCTAGCTCAGCCAAGGTCTGTGCAGGTATAGCAACCTGTCTGGGTCTGGTTATAAAGTGCCAGATTATTGCCTTACCACATAGGGCACAAGTCTTCAACAACTGGGTTTGATGTGATCTATTCTGTTTCATAAACACTTGCCTAACTCATCTTGTAGAGCACAGGGCTTCAGCACACAGGTCTGGGTTCAGATTATTGCATTGTCACCTAGATAGCTCAGTTTCTCAAACTCAGGGCTTTAACACAGAGGTCAAGTTCAAATAATTGCTTAGTCACCTATCTAGCTCAGTGGTAGAACACAGGGCTTCAAAACACAGGTAAAGGTCAGATTATTGCATTGTCGCCTCGCTAGCTCAGTGGTTGAACACATGACTTCAACACACAGGTTAAGGCCAGATTATTGCATAGTCACCTATCTAGCTAAGTTTTAAAAAACAGGGCTTCAACACACATGTTAAGGTCAGATTATTGCATAGCTACCTTGCTCGCTCAGCGGTAGAACACGGGGCTTCGACACACAGGTCAAGGTCAGATTATTGCATTGCAACCTTGCTAGCTCAGTGGTAGAACATGGGGCTTCAACACACAGGTCAAGGTCAGATTATTGCATTGCGACCTTGCTAGCTCAGTGGTAGAACACGAGGTTCAACACACCGGTCAAGGTCAGATTATTGCATTGCGACCTTGCTAGCTCAGTGGTAGAATACATGGCTTCAACACACGGGTCAAGGTCAGATTATTGCATTTCAACCTTGCTAGCTCAGTGGTAGAATACGGGGCTTCAACACACAGGTCAAGGTCAAATTATTGGATTGCTACCTTGCTAGCTCAGTGGTAGAACACGGGGCTTCAACACACAGGTCAAGGTCAGATTATTGCATTGCTACCTAGCTAGCTCAGTGGTAGAACACAGGGCTTCAATACACAGGTCAAGGTCAGATTATTGCATTGCCACCTAGCTAGCTCAGTGGTAGAAAACAGGGCAACGCATAGGTCAAGGTCAGATTATTGCATTGCTACCTTGCTAGCTCAGTGGTAGAAAATACGGGGCTTCAACACACAGGTCATGGTCAGATTATTGCATTGCTACCTTGCTAGCTCAGTGGTAGAACATGTGGCTTCAACACACAGGTCAAGGTCAGATTATTGCATTGCAACCTTGCTAGCTCAGTGGTAGAACATGTGGCTTCAACACACAGGTCAAGGTCAGATTATTGCATAGTCACCTAGCTAGCTCAGTGGTAGAACACAGGGCTTCAGAGTCTAGCCCGTCCAGATTATTGCAGAGCAAACTGTTATGTCCAGCTTGCTTGTACAGCACAGAGCTTCAAAGCCAAAGGTTGCTGCTGAGCATATTGTTTTATATCCGCCTGACAAACTCGGGTTTAGGAGCACAGGGTTTTTTAATATAGGGGTGGGCCAGATTATTGCATTCTAAGGTTGTTCAATACTGGTACTTGGTTTCTGATCCAAGCAATCTATTACAATCCAGCGTCAGCTAACAAGTCTGCTAATACCAACTAAAAATTTTCACAAAAGCTTCAGACACAAAAAGAGTTTATGTTTGTTCTTTGCAGAGGACTGTGTGTTAAACTTGTTTGGACTATTGCAGCTTCTTGTTTAGGACTGTGTGATAGTACTGGTATGTGATATGTCAGCTCCTTGTTGAGGTATGATAGTACTGGTATGTGATATGTCAGCTCCTTGTTGAGGACTGTGTGATAGTACTGGTATGTGATATGTCAGCTCCTTGTTGAGGTATGATAGTACTGGTATGTGATATGTCAGCTCCTTGTTGAGGACTGTGTGATAGTACTGGTATGTGATATGTCAGCTTCTTGTTGAGGACTGTGTGATAGTACTGGTATGTGATATGTCAGCTCCTTGTTGAGGACTGTATGATAGTACTGGTATGTGATATGTCAGCTCCTTGTTGAGGTATGATAGTACTAGTATGAAAACCAGTAAACATTTCAGGTTTACAAACTGTTGATAACAAAGCTGAAAGATTACCTACAAGCTGTTGTTATAGCAACTGTTCAGACAGATTATTATCCTCATCATTTCAGGTTCCAGACAGACATTCTTTGCATCACAAGTGATGAGGTATGCCGACCTGTACGCAGCATCCTTCCTCAACCTGTTACACTACCCCTTCTCATATGTATTCCGAGCCCCAGCAATGTTGGTAAGTCGATGCAGTGTTCATTTTAGGATTGAAATGATATTTGATGCTTTTTATTTGTGTATAGAAAATTGTTGGGTTGATTAAAGTGTGTGAAGTCTTAAGCTTACAATCCAAAATGTACTTCATACCAAAATGAAAACAAATAATTGTTCAATCCTTATATTAACACACATAAATACTCTCCCATAAACATGATAAATAAAGAAAAAAGTTCAAAAATTATGAGTGGCTTTTACTGTAGCCATGCCTCTTAAAGTTATTAGTCACACTGCATACCATAAGTAATTACGATATAAATAATTACGATTCATTAGATGAGATGGGTTAAGATGTGGTTGATTTTAACTCTGCATAAATGGGGGTTGCTCAAATTGTGACATTTATTTTAACATTTACTGGACAGACAGATGCTTGTAGACAGACATCAACAGGTTTTCTGCGTTTTATCTTTAGCTGTTGTTATGCTGAGTGCAGATATACTTGAATTATCAGACATTTTACACTTTATTTAATAAGAACGGCTGTTCTTCCATGGGCAAACAGTGTAGATCAAGATCAGATGACTCTGTTTCCTTTTTTATTCATTTATTAAGTTATTTCTGACCATGAAGTGAACAGTGTGGACACAAATGTGCCAGCCTATCTAGATCTACACTGTTCACACATGCAATAAAACCTGAATGTATGGGGTAAAGGTTAACACTGTTCTCTTCATTCTTTTCTAATCTCTTACAACTAGGGATGTCAACGGATCCTGAATCTGGAATCCAGATATCCGTTGAACGATCCGAAAGGATATCTGGATATCCGAATATAAACAATTTGCTAATAGAAATTTGTCGTTTCCGTAGATATAAACTTTAATATTTTAATTAATTTCGAACAAAAAAGCATTGGATATTCTTAATAAGTATTTTCTTTTTTCAGTAGTTAAATAAATATTGCAAATATTGTTCAGATTCTTAAACTTTAGAACGTAGAGGTTTATCAATATCGCGAGATCAAATAAAAAATGAATTCATCAATAATTCAATAGATAGAACCAAACTGACATAATTAAATGTGAGGAATTGATTTATGACCGCTAAACCTGTTGTCTACAGAATTATAGCTCTATCCATTCTCAATAAAACCGATCAAAAAAATAAAGATAATTTTCTTTACTCAAAATAGATAAACTTCCAACATTGAGTATTAATTAGCAAGTTCTTATTTTTACTGTCATACTTTAACACATTTCTAAACTTGTGAAGCCCAATTAACTGCTTGTCATCATTTCTCGATAATCCTTTTAACATGCTTATGCTTAAATGCATACTGACATTGTAGAAAGATAATTTAGCAAAATGAAAGTAATATACAAAATTTAAAGTTTTTATAAATGAATATCCAGATGCCAAATTTGATCCGGGTATCCGATGATGCGAAAGATATCCGGATATTTGGATATCCGTTGACATCCCTACTTACAACACCATGTGTTGGAAATGGTAAGTCACCTGTTATGTAATTTGTATTATTTTGAATGAACCAAAGACAAAGGGGTTGAGTGCTGACTTATTCTGAGCCTGTAAGTTTTAACTAGGAGTGATATTTTTCTGAAATATATTTAATCAACACACAGTACATGTTTTGACCAAGGAAGCAGCAAAAGGCATAGATTAATGTAAACTGAAAGAACTTGGTTCTGAATGGATGTTTGCTAGGTTTAACTTAAACTTATTACCTGTTGATTACAGATGCCCCATGAATCAACAGTGGGTCACGAGGATGTGTTACCACACAATGATGTCATTCCATCTCGTGGAAGAACTACAACGGAAGGCTCTCCAGTTCTCTCCCCTGTCGTGGCTGGTAAACGGAACCCATTTGAAAGGGCTGAATCGGTGAAAGAGAATGTACGCAGGTTTGCTGACACCCCGCGCCAGTTTACGCAACTTCAAGACGATGACAGTTACAGCTCGAATGAAAGTGATAAGGAGTTAACTCCCCCTAAGGAGGACGATGAGACAACGTTAAATAATTAGATAAACCCTTGTGATCCATGGAATAAAATTAGAATTTTTGATGGGTTTGCAAACCCATTATTACTTAATTGGGTTGTTGGGATTTATTTTTTGGAAAAAGGAGTGAAGTTAAAGTAGATTATGTCATAAAATGCTTCTCAAACAGCAATAGTTATCACTGTTGTTCATCAGTTATATGTATTTCGTCATAGAGCTTTTTGTCCAAAATGTTTCATAGTTCAGATAGAACATATAATATTCATTTTAACATGAGCACTCTGAAAAAAGATAAGACACAGCTAGAAAACATATTTGAAAGCAATTAATAATACAAATGGGGTCCTTAAGTTCTGACCTTGTGTAGGACTGTTGTGATATTGTTGAAAGGGGACTGTAATTCAAAGCACTGAAGGTACTAAAGTGGTTTTGATTTACAAAATGATCAAGTCAAATCCCAGTGTTGATACTCTGTTGTTTTTTTTTCTTCAAAAACCGTGCCATAACAAATAAAAATAGATAAAAAAAATTTTGCTGTTATGTTGTAATAATTTCATTTTAAATCTTTGAGATCTTAAATAAGGGGAGGTCACTACAATCAAAGCTGTTACTTCCCCTTAATGATAAATTATTACAGAACTGAATTTAAATTTGATTTTTTTCTATTAATATTATTCTGTCAGTAGATTTTTCATTAAGATCATTCCTACAGTTTCATATTTTAGTAAATAATTATTTCCTCAGCTGACAAATGTGTTTTTTGGGACTATTTTGTTTGGTTTGCAGTTTGTATTAGGTGCAGCTCTTAAAGTGCTTGCTATAATTATTTTACCAAACAACTATAATACCTTTAGTATATTTAGGCTTATCAGTGATAATGGGGTTATGGTGTATAGAGGAATATTTTTTGGCATGCTTTTGATTTCATTGGATATTGTTAAAGAACTTTATACATGTGATTATTATACCAAGCTACTATTTCCAGTCAAATTTACACAGGTTGACCTTCAATCCAGATATTTATTGAGCAAAATGTATTGCAAATGAAATAACCTGTGAAAAAATGTGTACACTTAGTCTTGTTTAAGCTATATTTTACAAATTCATTTACTTTTGAAAAATTTTAAACATGTATGAAAACCACACTTTGTGCAATATATACAGCAGAAGTCATTTGTTTACCTCAAAAGCTATATCTGTATTATTAGTATGCGTCTAAATATTCAAGAGATTTTCACCTTGATCTTTGTGTTCATTCATGCTTTCACCATTTTAGTGTTTCTTCTCCAGTTATAAAAAAGAACATTGTACAGAAATCATTTGCACCACATTTTGTCAGAAAATATACTGATTGTTTGAAGTTTAATATTTATCCCTTTCCTTCACATATATGCCTCTATGGAGTTGATGACCAAAGTAGGTCCAGATCAGCCGGCACATTCATGCTGTCTTATCGCTACTGCTTACCTTTTTATTTATTATGTTTCCAACCAAAAAGTGTAGATCCTGATCAGACAGCACTAATTTGTCGGCCGATCTACTTCTACACTGGTTGCACATACAATAAAATGTGTTAATATGGATAAAGGGTTATTCTGGATGTGACACACTTTGTCAGAATTTACTGAGAAACATCACCTTTCTTCTTAATAATGTATGAATAACAAACATCATAATTGACAAAAAATACCTTCTCCATTAAATAAGGCTGACTTTCTATGTGTGACCAGTGTAGAGACAGATCAGCTGGCAAGTATATGCTGGTTGATCTGGATCTAAACTGATCATTCATGTGATATAACCCTTTCCTCCATAGTTACACCTTTACAGCATATGGGGAACAGTTAAAATCCAGATCAGCTGACACATCAGTCTGATCAGGATCTA
This sequence comes from Corbicula japonica, assembly GCA_038501625.1. NCBI lineage: Eukaryota > Metazoa > Mollusca > Bivalvia > Venerida > Cyrenidae > Corbicula > Corbicula japonica. Next base: position 270,222 of record JAZAYU010000302.1, read on the forward strand.
AACTTTCGCTTTTTGATCCGTTAAGTTATTTCTGACCAAAATGCGACCAGTGCAGATCCTGATCAGACGGCATGGATGTGCCGGCTGATTTGGATCTACACAGGTCGCACAAGCATAAAAATGTGTATATATGAAGGAAAGGGTATATGTATGGAGTAAAGGGAGAACATAATCATCATGTGACCAGTGTTTGTTTCATAAACAGAGGGCATTATTTGGAGAGATTACTACTTTGCTCAATGTGGTTCAAACAATACATTATGTCTAAAATTGTTATTTTTAAATGCAGTTTGTCAGAAAGTTGTAGCCTGATCTTTAGATTTTTTTTATTTCTTTTAATTATATTTGTAAGAATGGATTTTATTCTTGGTCCAGTTCTACTGGAGTTATGACCCTTTGTTATTTAAGTTTATTAAAATTCTGTCACATACTCCTCAGTTACCTTTTTGTAGATTTCTTTCAAACTTTAAAAGATAATCGGGCAGGATGTGAAGTCATAAAGAAAGGACATTTTCCTGAGACCATTGTTAAAAGAGTTTTGGCCTATTGTTATTTTCAGTAAATTTCACTAAAATCTTGTTTTGCTTACACCTCAATTCTTTCAGTACTTTCTGTACATTGACTGCTTGTTGAGTATGATGGCTATAACAGTCTTGTTACAATTCTGCAGAATTGTGGGCATCAGTGTCCAGTGGACACAGTCTAGTGCTATTTTGAAGAGAACATCAACTAACATGTCACTTTTTTGTAGTTGTTGAATTGGAAGTTTGGTTTTGTATATAATGGATTATTATTGTAAGAGTTTGCATATCACATATATCTAAACACAAAAGAAACTGTACGTTGTGTTGTTGTTGTGTTTTCTAAAGATGTATACATGTCAGAAACAAAAAAGAATTTATTCAGCATGTTTGTCTATGTGTATTCAAAAACAAGGTAAAACAACACCTCCTTAGTGCAATAACGGTATAACTCCTTTTTAACCCTTTCCTCCATAGAAACACCTTTATTGCGAGGGCCAACATCTGTGCCATCTGATCAGGACCTAAACTGCTCACTTTTTGATTTATTAGGTCATTTCTGACCAGAATACAACCAGTGCAGATCCTGATCAGACGGCATGGATATGCTGGCTGATCTGGATCTACACTGGTCGCACATGCGTAAAAATGTGTTTATATGGAGGAAAGAGTTAATGGTACTTAAACCATTTTTGCACTAAGGTGACGAACTATTTTATCATCTCTGTATACTGTTGTGTCACTGGACTATTTGAGGACTGGATTTTGAGCAATCATAGACTATTTTGTCATCCATGTATAATTTTAAAATATTACATGTATTAATCCTTTCCTCCATATATATGTATTTTTACACATGTGCAACCAGTGTAGATCTAGATCAGCTGACACACCCATGCCTTCTGATCAGGATCTGCACTGTCACATTTTGGTCAGAAATAGCCAAAAAATCAAAAAGCATACAGTTTAAATCCTGATCAGACTGCACGGATGTGCCAGCTGATCTGGATCTAAACTGTTCGCCTATGCAATAAAGGTATCTATGGAGGATAGTTTTATTAAGAATCGTGCATTTCTTTTGTGTTTATTTATTTAAAAAAAAATTAACTGCTGCTTAATTTTGTTGTAAATTATATGTAAATGGAACAGATTGCTGTCGGCACAGATCATGATTTGAACCAATTTTTCTTGAAGAAGGAAATAATGTGTAGAAACCACATAAAGAGTGTTTGACTTTAAAACATTGCTATCATTTAAAGTGCTTATTATTTGTTCTGGTTGATTGGTAATATTGAGGTTATATGTGCAATATTTTTTAGGTTTCACCAGATTCAAAATAATCATAAATTATTAAAGTAAAAGGTTCCTACCATTAAGAGAGCACCATACACTAAATGACATCAGTTTTAGGTATGGTTATGAACCTTCATATATATGCCTTTTTTGCATGTGGGAACCTTGTAGATCCTGATCAGCCGGCATATCTGTGCCACCTGTTAGGGATCTGCACTGTTATATTTTTTATTAGTTATTGCTGACCAGTTGGCACAAATGTGCTAGTGGAACATGCCATAAAACGCATATATATGGAGAAAAAGGTTAAACTGGCAAGTACAAATATATATCTGAGCTTAAGTTTTTTGAACTGCCTAAAAAAGTAACAATTAAGATTTCATGATGGCAGTTTATGTTATTAAATATAATGCAGTAGAGGAATCATATTTTATTCGGTTAAAATTAAAAAGCTCAATTTTGTAGATTGCAGTGGTATTCCACATTCCTTTAATTCTAACAGCACTCTTTCTCAATAACAAACATTTTAAGAGGCCTAGATCTGTTTATATTTTTTAACCCTTTGTACTCTATATGGTTTTAATCAAATGTGCAAACTGTAGATAAAGATCAGATAGCACAGATGTGCTGTCTGATCTGGATCTACACTGTTTGCTTCTTTGTCAGAAATAACCTAATGAATCTAAAAGCAAAACTGTAGATCCTGATCAGATGGCACTGATGTGGTGGCTGATCTGGATCTACACTGTTTACAAACACATATCAACCATATTCCATTCAGTAAAGGGTTTACACCAATTAGATTATGTTTTTGTTATGTAACTCATTGACTCTCTGTAATAACTGCTCAATCTTGCTTGATGTAAACTCAATTTTAGTACAGGGTCTTGGTGTAGAATGAAGCTATTGCCCAAATATATTGTTAATAATGAAAATAAATGCCATCATTTTACTTGTAGTGATGTATGTGAACGTTATCTGTATTGACTGTAAGCCCTGAGCAATTTATGATCTTATGTAAATCACAAGAATAAATGAATTTTCTTTGGATTTCAGTGAAGCAGATCTCAGTCTTAATTTTTGTAATCAAAATGGCAGTCAGAATTGTCTTGTGATTTAGATAGAATATCAAAACCAAGTTGATTCAGCTTTTTAATGAATATTTGGTGATATACTAAATTATTTTATATTCCGCTATAAAACTCTTAACCCTTTATTCTTAGATACAACATTCATTACATGAGTAAACTCTGTAGATCCAGGCAAGGCTGCACACCCATGCTGTCAGATGAGGATCTAAATTGTTTGCTTTAAGATTCTTTAGATTATTTCTAAATAAGAAGAGAACAGTGTAGATCCAGATCAGATGGAACATATGTGCCATCACTGGATCTACACTGAATGCCCATATGTTAAAAGGGGTATCCACAGACCTGCCAACTGTCCCGTATTTTGCGGGATACTCCCGAATTTATGTTAGATTTCTGATCTCCCGGAAAAACTATACAATCTCCCGAAATCTGGTTTTCCCCATGCAATTTTAGGTTAAGACAGAATTTCCATTTGTTTTCTTTGTTGTTTGTATATTCAGTCAGGTTTCTCCCCAGCGGGAGTGCTACGCTTTGATCCCAAGAACTGTACACCTGTTACATGCTTTAATTATCCGCTTATGTCATACTGTTTATAGAAAAACCAATATAACAAGTGTTTCCTCTCAAAATTAGCCTTGGGCTACTTCCCCTATAAAGAGATTGTCACTGAAAGGCAATTGTTCACACAAATCATTGCCCAATTGAGGAATAAAGAGTGGGTGGGAGGGGTTAACGACCAAATTTTGGCACCTAAAAATTTTACCACATTTTGCAGATTCTTCTGGTTTTGAATGAGAAATCACACTAATCTAATAATTAGGGTTAAAAAATAGTTAAAATAATGAAACTTTTATTTTCTTCTCGATTTTAGGCATATATTATTTTTGTTGACAGATTGTTGTTGTTGTTGATGCCATTGTCAAGGATTGTGATTAACTTTAGAAAATAACATTTATGAATTTAGAGATGATTTCACGTATAAAAACATGGTAAAATATGTAAAGATTTGTTGATAGGTTGGTTTTAAGTCGTTCAAGATTATGTTTTCATTTTGGAATGAAACACTAGTTGGATGGAAAATAATAAAGTCATTAGTTTTTGTGACCATGCTTTACAAGTTACAGATGACATAACTTTAAATTGTAATTTTTATTTATCCATCCTATAGTTAGTTTTTAAACACATTTCTACTGTCCAAATTACCAGCCACAGTTTGTGGAATAAATGTATTTCCCTAAATATTTAGTTCAAGTCTCCAAACTGATGATATTGTAGCAGCATAATAAGGGTCCCCAGACCTCTTGATTTTCAAAAACCTTTTAACTTCTACATCAAAACTTAGAAAAAGATATATGTTGTCATATAACTGAATGAATATATTAATTTTATAAAAGATGCATATTTATCTTAAATACAATTAAATATCAGCTGTTTTTAATGCAAATGCACATTAATGTCTTATTCTAAATAGTTCCTATTCTACACAACTAAACTTGATACAATAGTTACAATAACTTATTGGTTTTGTGTCGCGAAACGCAAGTCGCAAAAAAATCTCCCTCATTGGGATTTGAAAAGGTTGGCAGGTCTGTATCCATGAAATAAAGGGTCAGTTCAAGATGCAAGGACATATGGTTAGTAATGACATTTCAAAATTTCTATGACTCAAATATATGTTATATGTATTTTTTACAGAATATGTATATTTATTCATATATTATCCTATATTTAATTGGAGTGTATATTTTCTCAATCTATTACTATTTTTTTTGTGTAGTTATTGTAGTTTTGCACTGTAGGGAACAAAGTATTGTAGTCAGCATTATTTTGTAGTTTATTGATAGTCTTGAGCAATTTTATAAAAATGTGTTTTCGGATGTAAATATCATTTATCATAAAAATGGTGTTACAAAGTTGATTCCTTACTCCGTGAATACCATTTAAACTTTATGAGGGACTAGGTAAATCCACATTAGCTTGTACTTCCATGCAATCTGATCAGGATCTACACTTTTTTAGAATCACATGTAACTATGAATTGAAAGGTCATCAATGTAGAAATGTTATCAGTATAGATCCTGATCAAAAGGCATTGAAATGCCGACTGATCTGGATCCACACTGGTGACACAAGATATCATTGTGTTTGCAGTTTGTTTAAAAAGTATAAAAATGGATCAGTACAGCCAGAAATGCACCTGAAAACAGATACCGTTATAACGTTGCTCAAATGTTGTATCTGTTTAACTGATGCTTCCTAGATGTTTAGTGTTTGTTTAATGACTGCTGTCTCTGTGACTAGATCTTAAAGTATATCATTCTATGTCATCTGTATGACAACCTAACTCACTCCAAAATGACTGCCAATTTAGACATCCACCAGTCCTGTATATAACTGCTCTTCCATTTAGAATATTTTTGTGTTATATCTACATGGTTATTGCCTGTATATCACTTTTTTCCTCTTTTATTGTTAAGTGTTTTATAAACTTAACTGGGCCTAAGATCATAAAACTAAAATATAGAGACCAGTCTCAAATTTCAAGCATCTGATTGGCTGAAATTGTGACCAGTCGCCATTTCAGCCAATCAGATGCTTGAGATTTGAGACTGGCTTTTAATTGCAGTTTTATTATATTGGACCCAGATTTTGTATTATTAAGAAAACATTTACTGTTGTTGGTGAACCTGAAACCTTCAGAATTCAACTGTGAACAGTACTCTATTTCATCATTTACTGCTTGGATAAACCTTTAGACCACTGTGTGACCAGTGTAGATCCAGATCACCTGCCTTTGTGCACTCTGATCAGGATCCATGGTTAGCTTCTTTTCAGAAGTACTTAAGAAATCCAAAAGCAAAGAGTGTGTTGTTTCTGATCAGATTGCACAGAAGCACAGGCTGATCTGGATCTACTGGTCCCTAACAGGTCAAAGACATCTCCATAGAATAAAATTCAGTCCAAGTATAGATGAAATGTAGTTCAGAAGCATTGTTTCATCCCACTGGGCTAAGAGACTTTTAATAACATCTCGTGTAACCCATGGCATTCTTTTTGCTTTTGTAGACATCATGCTTATTTAAACCTTTACTTCATATATACAAGATAAACAGTGTGTGCAACCAGTGTTGATCCAATTCAGCCCAGCACATCATTGCTGTCTGATCTAGATCTACACTGGTCTCTTTTTGGTCAGAAACAACCTAATGAATCAAAAAGAACTGTGCAGATCCTGATCAGACATCATGGTTTTCGTACACGCCATAAATCCTGTAAATAAGTAGTAAAGGGTTTAATAGCTTTACAGTTTTTCAATTACCGAGTATTATTTTATAAACTTGCTGCTGGAATGTTCTGCCAATGTCTGAAGGATAGACGGACCAGACTGGATATCACATGTTTAGATGTGGTTACTGAAATGTTGTCTTGCCAAGTAGAAGTTCTTTTAATAATCAAAGCTGGCTTTGTACAAAACAGATTTATTTGGTTCACTGGCTGGATTTGAGACTTGTGATATTCTCTTACAAAGATTTAAATATTTTAGAGTTCTAGGTGTTATAGATTTTACAGGAACATAGACGTTAATTGGAAGTATTTCAGGTCAGTCTCATTCACAGCATAGAAATAATTTCACAAGGTATAGACCGACATTGGTAAAAGGGATCCTCTATCCACCCATTGGCCGTAGTTCAGGCCACGAAAGATGCAGAAAAATGTTGATTATTTTTGGCTCAGGTCAATTTCTGTGCAATTCAGTTTTCATTAAGTTATTTTCAATAGTATGTTGTTGTTTTTTTTTCATTTTTGATTTCATATGTTAACCAGAACAAAGATATGGAAAACCATATATTCTCTAATAAATTCTCCGGAGCAAGTGTTCAGGCTTTTATGTCAGTACAACAAATCCATATAAGTGTAATCCATTTCATTAGATATGCTTAAAGCCTAAATATTAAATTTTTTTTAATGAAATAACTTTTATTGGTCCATTTTTTACTTGAATAACTACAAGCCAGAGTTATGGTATAAGTTAAGTGAAATTCTGCAACATAACCAAATGAGCAAGGACAATGCATTAGATGATGTATGGTTTCTTAATTGAATAGCATTCTTTGGTTATCAAATACATCATTTGGAAATACAAAATAACTAGTATAAGAAATTGGATTATATGACATCACAATGTATCATAAAAGCTAGCTTGAACTGACACATAATTGTCTCTTTGTTGTAGAAATAGCACTAACAAGGTATGAGCATGTAGAATTATGTAACCAATTAACCGTTTACTCCATAGATAAGACTATTATTGCATGTATGAATAGTTTAGATCCAAACCAGCCAGCACATCCATGCCATCTGATCTGGATCTTCACACAGAAATCACTTTTTACAGCTAAAGTCTTGATCAGATGGTATCTATGCCGGCTGATCAGGATCTGTTTGGCAATGGGATAGAAGCCATATCCCAGGGACTAAATGGTTAATACTTCCTCATCTCATCGCTGGATTTACTGAAAATGATGTGTTAGTGAAGTTGTAATCATCGAAGTTTATGTTGTATTTGATGGTTATATTGTAAGAAAAAAAGCATTTGAATGATGTTGATTTTGGCATAAAGATGTAAAATTTAACCCTTTCCTCCATACACACCTTTATTGTGTGGGCAAACAGATAAGATCCAGATCAGTCAGCACATCTGTGCTGTTTGATCAGGATCTAAACAGTTCGCTTTATTATTCATGATGTTATTTCTGACCAAAATGTGACCAGTGCAGATCCTGATCAGATGGCAAGGATGTGCTGGCTGATCTGGATCTACACTGGTCTCACATGCATAAAAGTGTGTACATATGGAAACAAGGGCCCAAGATCACAAAACTAAGTTTGGAGATCAGTCTCAAATCTCAAGCGCCTTTTCAGCCAATCAGATTCTTGAGATTTGAGACTGATCTCCTGATTTCATTTTATGATCTTGGGCCCAGGGTAATGTTTCTGTTGTGGAGGCTTAAGTAAAATTTTGTGTTGCCAGTTTTGATAATGGTATAAATATCTTGATTTATAATTACTATCACTTAAGTTTAGTGAATATTTGTTGAACAAATGTCTATGTATATACACAATACACAAAATCTATGTGTATTTTCCGTGTCTTTATGATACAGTTGCTATAGATGTTGTTTGTTTATGACATTCTGTCAGATATCACTATTTTCATACTGTTCATAATTACATATATAAGGTGATAACCAATAAAACTTAGAAAACAAAAAATGAAAAGTTTGTTGTATTTCTCAAAATAATCGAATGGTGGAGGAACCACGGACTAGGCAAGTTGGTTAGAAACATGATCCTTGGGTGGGGTAATGCACAAATTTGAAGGAGTGTTTCTTAGAACGTTATTTTCAAAGTAAAAATTAGACCGTATCAATTCCCAAGCACATTCTACACAGCAAAAATATCCCAAACATACATTAACTAACGTTACAAATATAATTAGTCACTATAAGTATGACTGTCATTTGGTACCAAACGTACATATTACGCATGAAAAGTCTAAACCGTACATTAAATGTTCGTGGTACTATTTGTACATATTTCTTATGTTAGTTAACGTACGGTTTACGTATTGGGATATTTTTGCTGTGTTTGGTCAGGATCAGGAACACTCTCCTGGTGTCGCCACCTTTAACCCTTTCCTGTACAGATACACCTTTATTGCTAGGGCGAACAGTTTAGATCCAGATCAGCCGGCACATCCGTGCCATCTGATCAGGATCTAAACTGTTTGCTTTTTGATTCATTAGGTTATTTCTGACCAAAATGCGACCAGTGCAGATCCTGATCAGACTGCACGGATGTGCCGGCTGATCTGGATCTACACTGGTCGCACATGCGTAAAAATGCGTATCTATCCAGGAAAGGGTTAAGCTAATTTATGGTTTTTCCTGCAAATTTTCTGCCTTCAGCTAAAACACTTTTAAACTGAATGATAGTGTATCTTAAAAGAAATATTTCTAAACTTTCAATACCTTAGTCAATTAAATTTTCTGTGACTCAACAAAAAAGTTAGACTGCATACCGGTATTTTCCAAATGCTGTAATGGAACTTTGACTAGTTGTTTTTCTTGTCTTCATCAAATACTGAGCTTTTAAATTTGGCAGCAGAAAAAAACCTGATAAGACCCGAAATTGCATTGAGTGCTGTTTTGCCATACTGATTGGTTTCAATTTCATCCATGTAAAGTAACTGGAAATGGTAACTTTCTATTGATGTTCAGTATAGTTTGACAGTGAACTAGTTTGACAAGATGACTTGATCATGAAATTACCTTCTATATCATCAAGGTACGCATTGAGCAATTTTGGTGAACAAAATGTTCTATTTTCTGTTTTGATTGGATTTCAGCCATGTTTTGAATCCAATTGATTCTGTTTGAAATCGTCTTATACATCATCAAGACATCAGAAGAGTGCCCAGTCTGAGTTAATACTTCCTTCCATATTATATAGTTATTTGGTTACCGGCAATATATCCTCACATACCCTTTTAAGAAACCAAATAATTGTTTTATTATACTGCAAAGACTTTTTCAGACAAAAATAATTAGAAAATATCAATTTTTTTATTTATTTCGCTTATTTAATGCCGAACAGCTTAATTCCCCTCTGAGAACCTCAATAATTACATGTCTGACGTCATTAATTTACCTGCATGACGTCACTTCTATAGAAAATGAATGGATTATGGATTTGATATTTATTTACAAAATTTGAGAATAATCTGATCGTTTTCAACGTTAAAAACACAACACAAATATTTTCTGTAACACTTTTAGTAATCCCTAAACATACCCCTTTATCATTTACAAGATCGGCTTCCAATTATGCATTTTTCCGGAAATTCAAAACAAAATGGCGGACGACAACAAAAGGTGGGAGGCCAGAGGGGGAAATTCAGGCACGTGCGTTCATATCTACAGCCGATCCGTAAATACGGATATACATCAACGGCAAATTATCCAATCAAATTCAAGCAAATTTCTTTGCAGTATAATAAATACACATTTTTACGTGTGTGCAACCAGTGTTGATCCTGATCAGATGGCACGGATGTGCCGGCTGAACTGGATCTACACTGTTTGCCCAAGCAATAAAGGTGTGTATAAGGGAGGAAAGGGTTAATACCAAGATAATTTCTATGAACAAGTTTGGTGAAAATCTGATGAAAACTATCCTCTGTTAAAAAATAGTTTGTTTTTTTTATTTGACCTAGTGATCTGGGTTTTTGTAAACAATAATTATGACATTGTTCTGCACTAGTTTGAGACATCATAAAATTTAATATAAACTGGATCTTGGTAATGCATTTAAGGTGGCTTTTGTAATCATTTGAATTATAGATTCTGCATCTTGATACTGAAATTCAAGCAATATATCATAACAATATCAACATTTTCGGAGAAAATAATCAACTTTATCACTAACTCATCTTTGAAATAGGAAGGAACAGGCTCGGGGCTGGGTAACCAGTATCCCTGTTTAGAGTAAAAAAAACCAAAACTGTGAAGATAACTTTATTTAAAGACAAAAACATTTTGGAAGTTAATGTCCTGCATTAACAAACTTCCAAATACAATCAAAAGACATAATCCTGGAGAAGAAGCACTTGTCAAAGAATAATTGTAAATATTCGCAAAGTTAAGAGTCTGAAATCTAAATATTGAGATTGGAGACCTGTCTCATAAAACCAGTGCCCGAGATCATAGAACTAAAGCTCTAGACTAGTCTCAAATCTTAAGCATCTGATTTGCTGAAATGGACACTAGTTATGTCATCCAATCAGATGCGTGACATTTTAGACTGGTCTACTATCTCAGTTTTATGATGTTGGGCTGCTTATATTTGGTCAGTTGTAGGGTGAGCTCATTTTCAACCAATCAGCTGCTTGATTTTCAAGACTGGTCTACAGGCTCAGTTTTAATGATTCTGACCCTGTACTATAAACAAATACTAACAAGCAAAAGCAAAAAATACAGTTGAAAAACTGTGCAAAAATGCAAACAAACTATAACAGTATATGTGAAAGTGCCATTAAAAATACATTTAGCATATTGACAGAAACTCTGAAAATAAATGGAATCAGGAATAAATGCTAGGGCTGGAAAACCAGTGTTTGGGGAAACTCTCCTTCAAACAATTGATAGTTGTTCAAAATGGTGTACAAACCATTCATATTCCATACCCAAAGCATTCATTCCTAGATTCCTTCTAGGTCTAAGATAATAAAACTGACACAAAAAACCTGTGTCAAATCTCATGCATCTGGTTTGATGACATGAAGACTAGTCTCAGACACTTGAGAAGTCTCCATTTTAACCACTTAGACGCTAGAGATTTGAGCCAAGTCTCCAGTCTTAGTTTTAACATCTTGGATCCTGATTTACAATATGATCATACCTCTCTAAAGGGAAGATGTTATAGATTGGGAATTCCTTTGTGAAATTCTACATTTTTTATTTAACCCTTTACTCCATAGTACAACTTTAAACCCATGGATGACCACTGCAGATCCAAATCAGTTGGCACATCTTTGCCATCTGATCAGGATCTACACTGTTATCTGCAAGAAATTCAATAGTTTCCAGCCCAAAGTCAAAGGGTGTCCGGAAATTAATAATTAGATGGGTGTTTAGTTATGTTACCCTCTGGTACTTCGTCAGGAACAATAAGGGGCATACCTCTGTCAAATGTGACTTTTCTTAAAGATATTGGCCTCATCACAACTCTGTTATCATAAGGAATATAATTTGAAAGTTTGATGAAGAAATAGCAAAGTTGGCAAAGTTATAGCCAATGTTCAGTTTTCATAACAGACAGACTAATGGATAAACAAAGCAATCCCTATGTTGATCAAGATCAGATGTGCCAGTCAATCTACATCTACACTGGTCAATCAATCATGTGATAGAAGGAATAGCCATCAAGAAGGGTTGATATTGGACAGAGAAGAAAATGCAAGACTGAGACTGATATCCCTAAAACTCCAAAGTCCAGCATGAAAACCTAACAATGCTTTTTTCACATTAAAAGTAGACAAGATTTTGAAGACACGACAAGAAAAATATTGCAAAAAACAACAAACTTTGATATAAACAATGTTCTGTGGTCTATGAAGTCTAAACAGAAACAATGGTGACCCACTCTTAAGCAGTACATTAATCTGGGTTATATGTTAACACTTTGATAGGACCGTAACCCTTTACTGGATATTTATGACTTAGTGCTGGACAAACGATATGGCTTAAATCACTTTTGCGACTACTTTAGATCCAGATCCAGATCTGCCTGTACATCTATGCAGTCTGATTTCATGTTTTGGTTACATCTTATTAGCCATTTACTCCATATATACAAATTTTAATGCACATAAGACAAGTGTAGATCCAGATCAGCTGGCAGATCCATGCTGTCTGCACTAGTCACATCCTGGTTAGAAATAACCAAAAGAATCTAAAAGCAAACAGTGCAGATCCTGATCAGATGGCATGAATGTGACAACTGATCTGTATTTACGCTGTTTGCTCATGCAATAAAGGTGTATCTATGGGGTTAATAAGCAAACATGGAGTAAAGGGTTAATCCAGATCCACAACCCGAAAAATCCCTTTTATTTACATCTCAAACATTCAATAACATATTTCATAAAACTTAGGCATCGCCCATGATGCTGACAGAAAAGCAAATATTGTAGACCCCTACCAGACTGCACAGGCAGCAGACTTTTAGGGTCTTCAGTTGTTGTAAAAATTGTAACAATGATTTTCTTTAAACAAGAAAAAAACGTCGCCACGCGCCGAAAACCAGGTTTTCATTTAATACTTATACTTTTGTAAAGAAAATATCTGGTATAAAGAAACTGAACTTCTATTTTTAGCAACAGTGACCTTGATCTTGATCACAGACTTCTGAGTAGCAATCCCAAGTTGCATCTTGGTATAAGCTACCCCAAGAAAGTTTTGTGTCAATAGATCACAGCTAACCCAAGTAATAATGAGAAACCTGAATTTCTATTTTTAGCAACAGTGACCTTGACCTTTATCACAGACACCTAGTAGCAATCCTAAGTAGTGTCTTGATATAAGCTACCCAAAAACCAAGTTTGGTGTCAATAGGCCAAAGCAAACTCGTTATTGAGCAGAAACTGAATTTCTATTTTTAGCAACAGTGACCTTGAGCTTTATCACAGACATCTGGGTAGCAATCTCAAGCTGCATCTCCATATAAGATACCAACACTAAGTTTGGCATCAATATACCAAAGCAAACTCAAGTTATTGAGGGAAAACTGAATTTCTATTTTTAGCAACAGTGACCTTGACCTTGATCACAGACACCTGGGTGGCAATCCCAAGCTGCATTTTGATATCAGCCACTCATATACCAAGTTTGGCATCAATAGGTAAAAGCAAACTCAAGTTATTGAGGGTATGCTGAATTTCTATTTTTAGCAACAGTGACCTTGACCGTTATAACAGACACCTGGGTAGCAATCCCAAGCTGCCTTTTGATATAAGCTACCCACAAACCAAGCTAAGCATCAACAGGCAATTTGGCATCAACAGATAACACTCACAAAATACTTAACAAAAAATCTAAGTAAAAAAGGGGCATAACTTTGGCAAAACACAGTCTGGGGTTATGGTACTTGACCTGATAATTGATACTGTGATGCCAAACAATTATGTTAAGTTTCAAAGCTATACATTGAATGGTAACTGAAAAAAAGACAACTTTCACAAAAAAACTTAACAAAATTTCTAAGGTAAAAAGGGGCATAACTTTGTCAAAATAAAGTCAGGGATTATGAAACTTGTCCTGATAATAAGTATTGTGATGTCAGACAACTATGTTAAGTTTCAAAGTTGTACCTTGAATGGTTACTGAGAAAAATGCAACTTTCACAAAAAACTTAACAAAATGTTGACGCCCGCCCAACCGCCCGCCCAACGACATACCTCAATCTAATAACCAGGAAAACCTGGTTAAAAACCTGGTTAAAAAACCTGGTTAAAAACCATGAAGTAAACAAAAGCAAAACAATGCTAAAATGAGTAAAAAGACTTCTGTGCAGTAAGCTATATGTGATAATTTAAACAAATCACATAATTAATAAATAAGACAAGTGTTCTGTTGAACAATAGTGTCACCCTCATAATACCTGGCAGAAAAACACAGAATAGAAAGGGACAAAATTCTGAAAATGTGAATTTGACATACATATTTTGGTAACATCAAGATCTTGTTATCTAAAGGATGACTATTGCAAATTTGATGATGAAACAAATGGCAAAATTAGTGCCAACAAAAAAATGGCTTTTAGTTACTTTAGAGTGAATGAATTTCCATCTTTTATCCCATGTGTGACCAAAGTAGATCCTGATCAGCCTTCACATCTATGCAGTCTAGATATACGCTGTTAGTTTCTGTTAGAAATGAATTTATAAAGCATACAGTGTAGATCCTGATGGACATGCACAGATGCTCAGGCCGAGCTTGATTTACACTGGTTGCAAATGTGATATCAGCCTTATTCTCTACAGATAAAGGTTAGAAAACTTAAAAAATGGCAAAGTTACAACCCAAATAAACTTTTGTTAACAACTTCCAGACTGACAGACAAAGAGATCCCTAATCATCACCTCTGTTTTGAAAAAGGCGAAACAAAAATGTGAAATATGACTAAATTTCTATGCAGCACACAAATTGTGCTTAAACCCACATCTGCCTATACTACACACAAACTATTTTATACAAACTTGTGCATATTACATGTATCATTCAAACGTTTCTGTGCATACCACACATAGTTTCAACACACTTGTGAATACTACACATTGTTTTACTACAAATTTTGTGCATACTGCACAGTGTTGTTTGTGTTTTACATTATATGCTTTAAAGGGACATTATCTTAAAAAAAATGTTGCAGCATGCAAAAAGTTCTCACTTGAAAGCATAATGTACATGAAACACAACTTTGAATACAATCACCTAGTTCTAATCAAAACAAATCACATCTCTATTACTAGAAATATTACTTATTTTGTACAGACTGACTTCTTGGATTAAATTATGGTTAAATTTTTATGGCCACAAATATCATGAAAAACATTTTGCTTATTAACTTGAAAATAAGCACAAAAACTGCATTTTAGGGTCTTCATATAGTACAACTGTAATATGTGACCAAGATCAAACAACTGACACTAGAGACCAGTCTCAAATCTCAAGCATCTGATTTGCTGAAATGGAGACTAGTCTCCAATCTCATGTTTATGAGCACAGGAAACTTTTTGCATGAAGCAACAAATAGGTGCAACAATGATAGGTGTGCTTATATACGCTCCGTCAAAAGAAATTTACCACTCTACTACCAGCTTAAAGTGCTATATAACTTATAAATGGTATTATACCAATTTAATACTTTACCAATGGCAAAGTTTGACAACAGCTCTAATATAAAAATTAATAGCAAAATTCTAATGCTGTCACCATTAACCCTTTCCTACATAGACACACCTTTATTGCCTGGAGTAAAGGGTTAAGCAGTTTTCTGAAAAATTCCCAGCAATTGTCTGCTGAATCATTTTCAAATTTTGGCCAGCTAAACAGTACAGCCGTTCATACAAGAAATCATCACAATCTTTCTATTTTCCCACTGACTATAATTTATTTCCTTGTTTCTCATCAAATATTCAGATTTAAAATTTTGACAGCAAAAATAGCCGAAAACGACTGTAAATCCTCCAAAACTGCAAGTTTGTACATGTACCAGGTCCTGTGCTCCTGTGTCATAGCAACTGGCTCAATTTCTATCTGTAAAAGCAGCAGTAAAAGTGGTAACTGTCTATTGACTGTCGCATATATTTTTTATATTGTACATTTTAAAATCAATGCCTGCATTGAAACAAATAGGATATAATGAACAAATACATATTGATAAGATTTAATATGATACCAACAGAGAGGGTTATTTTCCTCCATGGAATATGGCTGTTATCGATGGGCTAACAGTGTAGATCAGGATCAGTCAACACACCAGTGCCCTTAAACCACGATATACACTGTTCCCATTTTGATTTATAAGGTTATTTCTAACCAAGAAGCCAACAGTGTAGATCCAAATAAATCGACACTGTTTGCACGTGCAACAAAACCCTTATAATTATATTGAGTAAAGGGATACAAGAACTCTCTCTCATGATTATTACAGAAATTATGTAAGCTAAATATGAATACTTCAATTAATTGATAACATTTCGAAAAACTATCAAGCTTTAATGGAAGGGCTGGTATATTTGTATTTGTTATTTATCTTCCTCAAGATTTCTGCTGCAAAACTATCTCTGTAAAACTAAGACAAGAGACCTGTCTTGTTCCAGGGCCCAAGATCATAAAACTAAGATTTGAGATCAGTCTCAAATCTCAAGGATCCGATTGGCTGAAATGGCGACTGGTCGCCATTTCAGCCAATCAGATGCTTGAGATTTGAGACTGATCTCCAGATTTAGTTTTATGATCTTGGCACCTGGACTTTTTGAAAACCTAGCTTAATTTCAACCAGTCAGCTGACCGTGATTGAAGACTGGTCTCAAGTTTCAGTTTTACC
Organism: Corbicula japonica; assembly: GCA_038501625.1. Taxonomy (NCBI): domain Eukaryota; kingdom Metazoa; phylum Mollusca; class Bivalvia; order Venerida; family Cyrenidae; genus Corbicula; species Corbicula japonica. Next base: position 286,798 of record JAZAYU010000302.1, read on the forward strand.
ATCTTGGGGCCAGGTTCCCTTCATCAAAAACAACAAACAATTAGAGAATCCAAACCCTTAAATCGTGTTATCAGAACAAGTTTTAAGGAGGCAGTATCTAACAAGTAACTATACATGTAAACATTCTCAGAGAATATTGACGACTATTGCTGTAATGACAGCAGTAAAACATATACACCAAAGTATCAACTGTTAAATAATTCACTAATTTGTGAAAAAATAGTGAACAGTCTTCAATGAGCAATTCTTAAACAAAGCAGATTCCTTACTTACCATAAAAAATAATGTTCAAGTCATATCACGAAAAAAAGTGACTCACAGATGTATAAAGATTTTTACTTTACTTCTTAATATTTTTGTTTGAGGAAGAATCGTTCATTCAAATTCTGTACAAAGTTGCTCAATGTTGCTTAATGTTTGCTGATACTCCTAGTATTCTGTTGTATTCCTTATAAATCTGACATTCAACACTAAGATTTTCAGTCCAGAATATTTTGTCATTTTTCCATATTGTTGTTGTACTTACGTTTTCTGTTTCATGTTTTATTTTAACCTTTTTTATCTATATCCCAAATTCATTGTATTTTATGCCCAAAGGCCTATGCAATTTGCAAGCGGAGTTTATGGAATAATTATAATAATAGGGATTAAGAGAACAGTTATAAGTATATGGCACAGATGTATATCAACTTCAATCACTGGTTTCTATTGAATAGGTACATTGTGATCTTTCTGCCAGATTCTCAAAAGTACAATTTTAAATAAGTTTAACCCTTTCCTCCACCTATACGCATTTTTACCCGTGTGCCACCAGTGTAGATCCAGATCAGCCAGCACATCCACGTGGTCTTATCAGGATCAGCACTGGTCTCTTTTCGGTCAGAAATAACCTAATAAATCAAATAGCGAATAGCGCAGATCCTGATCAGATGGCAAAAATGTGCCAACTGATCTGGATCTACATTGTTCGCCCGTGCAGTAAAGGTGTGTATATGGAGGAAAGGGTTATTAACCAACTATTCCTTAAAGTACCTTTTTTCATGATATGACTTCAGTCATAAGAAGACAACAACAAATTTATAACTTCATCTGTGAACAATAAAACTAACACAATGAAATAGTATTCTCAAAACTAAAAATTAAAGGAAAAAAAATGAATTCTTATAAAAGCATTATTAAACCACATAGATGAAACTCAGCAAAGCTCTCTTGTTATGAAATCAAAAGTTTATATATATACAAGTTATTATGATAACTTTGTGTGGATTGTCAGACATAACAGTACACAAGGCCAGCATGAACTCCATAAATACACATTTTAAGACATGGGCGAACAGTGTAGATCCTGATCAGCCAGCACATCTATGCCATCTGATCTGGATCTGCACTGTTTGCTCTTTTATTTATAAGTTAATTTCCGACCAAAAGGCAAAGAGTGCAGATCCTGATCAGATGGCATGGAAGTGCCAGCTGATCTGGATTTACATTGTTCGCAATGCAATAAAATGTGCATATAAGGAGGAAAGGGTTAATGAAGAAATTATATACAAATTTTACCAAGGGGACAAAGTCCTTAAGCTATGAATCAATCAAACACTTAATAACCATCTTTTAACATGTTTTATGACCGTTCTAAAATCTTAAAAAATTTGGGTTAAAAAAAATTCAATATGTGTTTTAAAGAAAAAAGGGTATCTTGAAACTGGCTTCATCCTTGACTCCATCAATATTACTTTTATCACATGGGTGAACAGTTTAGATCCAGATCAGCTGATACAACTTTGCTATGTGATCAGGATCTACACTGCTCAATGCTTGTTTTTTTAAGGTTATTTCTGACCATGAAGCATCCAGGTTAGATCCAGATCAGAAAGCAAAGATGTGCCAGCTGATCTGGATCTACACTTGTAGCACATGTAATAAAACCTATATATATATGGAGTAAAGTTAAAATATATGTCAGTGAACAAAATAGATTCCAGCAAAACATGACTCTAACATCAGAAAACACGGATGCAATATTTCTTAAACCATTGTGCTTGACTGGTATTTCACATTTTGAACTTACCAAATAACTACCAAATAACAAGTCATGTTATTTCCTGAATTGCTTGTTTACTTAACCCTTTCCTCCATATATAAACCTGTTTGGTGTGGGCTAACAGTGTACATCCAGATCAGATGTGCAGTCTGATCAGGAGCTGCATTGTTGGCTTTTTGATTTTTTAAGTTATTTTTGACCAAAAAGTGAATGCAGATCCTGATCAGGTGCCAGCTGATCTGTATCGACACTGGTCGCACATGTAATATAATGTGTATATATGGAGTAAAGAGTTAAGGTGAAACCACAAGAATCATACAGAGGACACATTATCTGTCCCCTTGCTATCAATTCAGTATTTATGCGAAAAAATTCCAAGCACATTCTTTGTTCTTTTTTTAATCCCTACCAATCATCTAAGTCAAAAAGTAGTTTCATTTTTTTTGTAAAGATGTAGCAAAAATATCCATAGAATGTAATATGTAATAATACTTAGTTGCCAACACATGTGGTGATCAAGGAACAGATTATCTGATACCTGGTGACTCATCTTGTTTGCATACTGATGCCATACTCGCAAGAATAGGAAATACTCAAATTGTCGCTTACAGATTAACCCTTACTCCATTTATACGTCTTTATTGCATAACCGAACGGTGTAGATCCAGATTAGCTGGTAAACCTGTGCTGTCGGATCTGGATCTACACTGATCGCTTTTAGATTCATTAGGTTATTTCAGCCCAAGATGCGATCAGTGCTGATCTTGATCAAAAGGCATGGATGTGATGGCTGATCTGGATATACAGTGGTCGCACAGGCATTAAAATGTGTATAAATGGAGTAAAGGGTTAATTTTGTAAACAAGCAAAGCAAACAAAGCAGGATTGTACCAGTACATAGATGTCAACTGTAATGCAGTATTACTACTGTGTTCAATAATACAGATATCATTTCACATAATGAATTTAGAAGGTTTAATATGACAGCTTTTTGTGCTTCAGGGCTGAAGGTTATAAAGCTGAGATTGGAAACCAGTCTCAAATCTCAAGCATTTCAGCCAATCAGATGTTTGAGATTTGAGACTGGTTTCCATGCTCATTTTTATAACCTTGGGCATATATGTGCGAGTTTTGATGGAAGTGTGGTGCAAATCTGTGTTTCTAGATGCCTAAAAAAACAACAAAAAAACATACAAGAATATATGACTTTGAAAGAGTTCAGTTTTCATTATGCTGCACTACTGTGGCAGGAACATCTTATCAACACAATCAAATATTTATAATAGAAGACAAACTTTATTGGTTACCTCAAAATATCATATACAGCTTCATTTTTAGTTCCTTAATCTTGGCCATTTATTGTTAAATCAGAGCAAAAACAGTGTAAGTACTATAGAAATAAGAGTTACACCATTTTTGCATGAAAGTGCTGTTATACATACAAGACTCGAAACCCATGTCAAAATGAAGTTATTCTTCATGATGGCAGCGTACACAAAAATCTAATTAACCATGTTTTTCTCTTTTCACACCTGCACATCTAAATATTTTAAGTGATCTAGCAAAACACTTTCATATTTTTAATCCTTTCCTCCAAAAGTATACCCTTTATGATGTGAGTAAACAGTGTAGATACAGATTAGCTCGCACATCTATAATCTATGCCATCTGATCAGAATATGAACTTTTAGCCTATTGATTTATAAGGTTATTTCTGACCAATAAAGCTAACAGTGCAGATCCTGATCAGATGGCACAAATGTGAAAGAAGATCTGGATCTATATTTGTCACACAAGCCATAAATAGAATATATATGGAGAAAAAGAGTAAACCAAGAAAATAACTTATTACAATTTAATTTATCAAAACAATTTTCAGGATTTTTTTACATCCTAACTCCAAAGTTATAAAAGTGAGCATGAAAATCAGCATACATGTAGGTGCCCACAATAAAAAAATCTTTAACTTGAAGTTGGTCTCAAATCTCAAGCATTTGATTGGCAGAAATAGAGACTAATCTCCATTCCAGCCAATCAGATGCTTGAGATTCTTCTCCAATTTCAGTTTTATATCCTAGGCAATTAGTTTGGACTGTAAAACTGTAAAACATGTAAGTCATACTGAAGTTATTAAGTTTAAAGACTTTTACAGACTGAAATTGTGTATTGACTGTCTTTTCTTTAAAACTGAACCAGTCTATTCATCTATTTGTTGTTTGCAGGAATATAATGCAGTTTTACTTACTTTACATACCCAAACAGACTCTGCAGATGCACTGGTGACAATGTTAACCCTTTCATCCATAGATGCATCTTTATAACGAACAATTTAGATCCAGATTAGCTGGCACATCTGTGCTGTCTGATCAGGATCTAAACTGTTCCTTTTTTAATTCGTTAGGTTATATCTAACCAAAATGCGACCAGTGCAGATCCAGATCACAGGGCATGGATATGCCGCCTGATCTGGAACTACACTGGTCACGCATGCATAAAAATGTGTATATATGGGGGAAAGGGTTAACTAAAACATTCTTAAGAGTATTTAAGATTAAACATTTTCAAAATGAGCCCAACAGCCCCTCCAATGGGGCATGCCATAGCAAAAAAGATACCTTTAGACATATGACATCAATCTTTGAAATTACATCATTAACATGAGTTGATGACATTAAATTTTTGTGTGTGTTTTCGGGGTATTAGCATTATATTGTAAGTATGTGTAGTATTATCAGTTTTACTTTTATGAATAATTTATTGTAAGTTTGTTCTTTAAAAGAACACAATACTAAAAAAATATGACTGATAACATATTTTCCAATAAGAATATGGGTCTTTCGATAAATTTGTTAAAAGCTGATTCCTTTTGTTGAAAACACTAATTGTTTCCCCTATTTGATGATTATTATTTAGTACAAATTACAAGAGTTTACACATGTACTGATGTCATCTGCCTCACTTGATGGTGTTATTGTTAAGAATGATGTCAACTTTCTAATAACACATATTTTTACAGGCCAGCTCAGATGTTTACAGGTATCCTTAGTAACTGAAATCAAACTTGTCACAAGTCTTGAGTTACTTTTAAATAAACATTACATTTGTAATTAAAGCCTTTACTCAAAATATACAGGTTTTATCTCGAAACAGTGTAGACAGAGATCAGCTGGCACATCAGTGCCATCTAATTAGGATCTTTATTCTTAACTTCTTGATCAGAAATAACCCAATAGACCAATATGCCTACAGTTTAGATCCTGATGCGATGGTAGATGATCCGGATGATCTGGATCTACACTGTTCACCCATTGATAACAGCTGTATCTCATGGAGTAAAGTGTTAATAACTGTTTGAGATCTGAGTTCTGGACACTAAAATGATCAATAATCATTACAGTTTATCACAAGTTCGAGATTTGACTAGTAGCTTCACTGATCTCATGGCTGAAGGTTATAAAACTGAGTTTGGAAACCAGTCTCAAATCTCAAGCATCTGATTGGCTGAAATGGTGACTGGTCGCCATTTCAGCCAATCAGATGCTTGAGATTTGAGACTGGTTTCCATGCTCCGTTTTATAACCTTGTGTACATATCTGTAAGGTTTACCAATAAAGCTTGTCTGTTTTGATTCCATAGGAACCACTTATATTTCATTTTGCAGAACTGTAGGTGTTGGAATAAGAAACAACTTGTGTGACAAATACACATGTAACTTTGCTGGAAGTGGTATGTAAGTTATTTTCTTCAGAAAACCATCCTTCCAATTATCAACCAGTCTTTGCTGTATGACTTTTCGGCACAGATTCTTCAACGAATGTGGCGAATTAAAACTTGTTGTATACCAAGCAAAAAACGCTTCATCATTCGCTAACAATTCAGGCGGGATTCCTGGACCTTTCCACTTTAACCAATCTATCAAATTAAGCATGTCACACTGCGCATGGAACAGTACCTTTATACACGGAACTTGGTACTTCAAATCTTCCTTGTATAGTCCAGTGCTCAGTGAGCTCACACAGACGTAAAGTGGTGTTCGGCCCATATTGTCTATTCTATTGACAGACGATGAAGATGCAAGAATTCTCAACATGTCTTTTATTTTCCAATGTGCCGCAACATGAATTGGAGCTTTTCCATTTCTATCACTCCTAAAAGTACAAAAAATAAAAGTAACAAGATTTTGTGTTTCACAAAAAATTTCACCCACTTGCAGTAAGTTGGGCTATGTTTTATAATATATGATAACAATGATTTCATTCAAGTTGCATTGCAACACTGCAATTACTGTTTAAGTTTTAGGCCACACTTAGGTTTTTAAAAATACAATCAACAGCCCATCAGGTATTACAATTATTTCATGAAAATAGTACAATTACTTTTATAGCTGCTTTATAGGGGCTGACAGCTCACACACTTCATGAGAAAATCATTTATTATATACCCATTACTGATTTTAGCATAGTGCAGCGTTAATCCGCAAAATTGATACAACTTGTCAGATTAGAAATTCCGTATCAGATAATGTCCAGCTTTCCATGTTCTATGTGACGTAATATACTACGTAACACTAGGTTGTTGTAATTTTCCGGCACATAACAAACTCCAAAATAGAAAATTTCCGTCACAGTTTTACAAACGTTATGGTATTTTTACGTCATTCATAAATTTTCTAAGCAATTCATAAATTTACTACCGCATTACTATTTTTATTTCTGCTATTATGTAAACCACTTTTTTTACTAAAATTTTGTTGTTTAGTTTATTTCAATTTGTTTTGAGCGAGAAGGGTATATAATAAAAGGAACATTATGATAGTATGCATTCTGTAAGTTCTTATTATTTCTCGTTGTGTATGTAAACCACATCACGCTCGACATTCGGTCTCGTGCGATATTGTTTACATACCTAACTCGAAAAATAAGAACCTACAGAATGCATACTGTTATAATGTTCCATATATATATCTGACTATTATAATACAAGCCACATCAGTTTTGATGTTAAATCATCTGAAAAGGGGAATAACTCACACTATTTTTAAAGCTGTGAGCAACAAATTTGGAGAAGAATGTTCATAATGCTCTCTGATTTGAGGAGGATTTTATGAGTTTCTCTTTATACAGTCTGCACTTTACATAAACACTGTAATACTTTTAAAGTAGGGATGGCAATGAATATTTAAATATATTTAATCAGACGTCAGCATTCAAATGGCATTTGACAATTTCTTTCAAAAAGGTTAGCACACACTTGTTAAGTTTGGTTGAAATCCCTTTGTCTAAAAAGACATTCTCTGGAAAACAGATCTTGTAAGGACTGACAGACACATTAATTGCTGTATTTACTGGGGTCAGGGTTCATAATTCATTCACCTGGAAAATTTTTGACACTTGGGTTTTGTATGATCTGAATCTACACTGTTAACCCTGGGATAACAGCCATATTCCATGGTATTATGATTTTCTATGTTAAAACGTTCAAGGATTTTGTACTCACTGGTGAACTCTTGCGCCAGCCGCCAGTAACATTTCCACTGTTGCATAGCTTGAGTGAACAATAGCATTCTGTACACAGATATAGAGAGGTGTTTGTCCATCTTTGTCTGCTTTGTTCAAATCAGCACCTGTATCATAGCATGTTGTTACATTTGACTTTTACTCCCATTTTAATCTCCCAGTAATAACATCCTACAGTTTATCACGTGTGCAGTGCAGCCAGTGAAAATCCAGATTAGCTGGCACATGTGTGGTATGATCTGAATCTACACTGATCGCAACACTACGTAAAAAAAAACCTAATGAATCAAAAACAAGCACTGTATATCCTGATCCAATGGAATGGATGTGCCAGCTTATCTGGATCTACACTTTTTGCCCATGGGATTACAGCCATATCCCATCGAGTGAAAGGTTAATGTTGAAAACTGATAATTTGTTTCAATGTTGGCAATAATCATTTATTAATTCTCCAGACCCAGATTGCTGCTAAAAGTTATAAAACTTGAGATCATATTCCATGCTCAAAACTCAGTTTCATTCTCTGAAATTACTGATTTACTATGCTTTTATTGCTTTATTTGAATTATTAATGCATAATGATGTAGTGCTGAAACAACAAATTAACAATGGAAGTTTCATTTTCTTGTAAAAAATAAAACAAAAATTTGAGTTTTTAGCATGGAGTTCAAACTCGAGTTTTATAACCTTGGGACCAGATATCACTACCACTACCAGATGGCAATTGGCCCAATGTCATGAAACTAATTTTGGAGACCAGTCTCAAATCTCAAGCAGTCCAGTCACCATTTCAGCCAATCAGATGCTGAGATAAGAGGTCTCCAGATTTAGTTTTATTATCTTGGGCCCAGAACAACTCACCAGCCTGTGTCAGTATATCCACCAGTACCGGTCTACCATGGTACGCTGCTTTATATAATGGTGTACAGCCATTGCGATCTGTCATATTGATGTCTGCACCTGCTTTCAACAAGATCTGTAACCAAAATTTGCATTTACCATATACTCCAGTCTCAAATCTCAGATTGAGTTTAATGATTTTGGGCAAAGATCAATATTGTTAGTTTCTGTTCTTTTGGACTATCAGCTGATCAGGATCTTCACTGTTCGCTTCTTGATCAGAAATAACCTAATGAATCAAAAGGGAACAGTCCAGATCCTGATCACATGATACAGATGTGTCAGCAGATCTTGATCTACAATGTACAACTTTTGTCCATGGGATAAATGCAATATCCCATGGAGTAAAGGGATATAAAAGTAACTGTTATTTTTCCCTTTCAAGCTTCTTTCACTCATTTGCTATACATGAAATATGTTTGCTTCCTGACATTAATCACATGAGCTCTCTAAACTTGACCAGGATAGGTAAACAGTGTCATTTATGTTTTCATATAGTGTCTTTTGGGATATGTAATGCCTGGCAGCCTATATATTAAGATTATAGTCAAACCTGTTTAAAGCAGCCACCAAAAGAAGTGACAAAATGTGGTTGCTTAACACAGGTGGCTGTTTAAAACAGGAAAAAGTAAGAACAAAATGTCAAGTTAGGACATATTCAAGATGGCTGTTTTAGGCAGGTGATTATTGAATGCAGGTGTATGTTAACCCTTTCCTCCACAGATACACCTTTATTGATTAGGCAAACAGTGTAGATCCAGATCAGCCGGCACATTCGTGCTATGTGGCGTCTGATCTGGATCTGCACTGTTTGCTTTTTGATTTGTTAGGTTATTTCTGACCAAAATATGACCAGTGTAGATCCAGATCAGCCAGCACATTGGTATGCATATATATGGAGGAAAGGATTAAGGCAGGGTAAACTGTTTATTTCTCCCATTATTTATTTCCCAGACTTTAGTCTACTGGAGGAGCTGCCCATATTCTGATGTAGCCTACATACAATCTATTCATGGTATATTTTACTCACACAAAGGAAATTTGTAACAGAAAGCAAGATTATTACAGAATTATCTATAATCAGAAATGTAATTATTAAAGGTTAAACATTTGCATATGCTTTGACAAATAATAATGACATTTTATGTTATCTAGTTAAGTATACCATAGAAATTTCCACATGGTTCAGAGACACTGCTGCTAACAGCGGGGTAGTACTGTCCTTCACGCTTGGTACAGCTGGATTACTCCATGGGTAGTTGATATCTGCCCCAGCGTTGATCAGGGCTCGCACCCCCTCTCTGTCATTTGCCATAACTGCAAGGTGAAGATCCCGCTCCTTCTGGGGCATGTTGAGTGACACATGATGCAGTTTTGTGGACTTCGAGTTACCCATAATGCTGAAAGATGAATTATATAACTTGATGGCTGTTGCTCTCTGGTACTTAGTCATAGTAAACAGCTAGGGGTACAAAAGGGTTATTACTCTGTAAAATGTGACCTTTACTTAAAGATTACAGGTTCAACATGATCCTGTTTCCATCAGCAATTTAACTTGAATGTTGTTTGAAAAAATATTAAGAATAGCAGGCAAGGTTATACATGTAGACAAGGTTTAATTTCTTTGGACATATGGACAAAGCAATTTCTACAGTTGTTAAGGCAGTAGCAGATTTGGGGGTATAGCGGATAGCCCGTTTCTTTTCTTGGGCATTTTCTTTATTTATACATTAACAATAGTTAACCTTTATACCAAAAGAAAGAGTGAATTCTCCCCTTCACTTTAATGTATTTTGTTTTGATTTCAAATTTTGCAATGAGAGTTTATCTTATTTATAAGTAGAACGAGGCAATCGGAAGTCGATACCTACATCCTGATTTTACTAATGAAAAGAACAACAAACGTAAAGTTTTATATCAAAAGTCTGTAAACTTTCAAAGACTATGGTCTGGTTTGGTGTATAAATTAACCTTTTATCACTCATAAAAACATTTTCTTATAAACCTGCATATTGTCACCAAACAGAGATATAAATAACTACAATGCACTTAGTCAGTAATGGATTGCATATGTATGCTTCTCAAGGGATCGTCTCCAAATCAACTTGATCTGTCGGCGAGTTGAAAGTTAGGTATGATGTGTTGTGAAGATTAACAATTATTGAACTTATATAACGCAATGTAGTGAATATACTGTATTAACTATAGATATTTGTGTATCAATTAATTGGCGAGTCTGAGGAATTTCTGACAGTGCTTTAAGCGGAAACCTTATAAGAACAACTGTCAGGTGTGCTGATGGTTAATAAGTCATTGACCTCCATTTTTTCATGATTTCAATTTGGCCATTTTTCGAATAGAATATGTTTCTACAGCCTTCCATTTTGGAGAAGTCTTTTTTCGTTGTGCTATTCTTTTGTTTGAAAACTCGCATACATGTACGTAATGGATGAACTGTGTAAGAAAAAAATCATAGTTTTTCTGGCCACTAAGTTTAGTTACCAGTATCGCCAGTAAATAAAGATATTTTTACTAAGCATTTATGCTTTTTGATATGATAATACTGTATATTCCATTTGATTTCTCTTTGATTGGGTTTTAGTGTTACCAAAACCCAGTTTGTGATCAGTATTATTTTAAAATGCATTTCATTTATCTGTGTTACTTTCTTATTACCTATTGTATTATGATTTTCTTCCGTTACAGTTTGCAGCAATTTCCAGGTTTAATTCAGTTCAAATGGTATTGATTTTATTAAATAAACCCCTGCACATGTTTCAGTACATGTCATAATAAAAATACAATCTTTGGAAATTTTTTGATTGGTTTTAAAAGCCCCGTCAGTGACTTACACTAACTATTCCATACTCCCCGAAGCTATCCACTACTGCCTCAATCCATGCATATCATAAACAAAACCTGGAGCAGGGAAGTTATCATACAAGTTAAAAAACGAATGGTGTTTTTAAGAGAAAACACTTTTGTCTATTGAATGATATTGATAAGTTTATAGAATTTCTACTTTTAAAGACCCCTAGAGCGGTAATCTGCTTAGCTATCCGCTACTACCTGAACAACTGTATTTATCTCCTTTTCTTTGCAAAAAATTGTTGTTCAGTTCAGAGTAATTTCAATTTAGCAAATGACTGCAAATATTTATTAGCTTGCACACTTTAGCAGAGTGCTGTTTTATATGTTGTTTGCTAGCTGTTTGCCTTTAAGATATCTTTCGCTAAATCCTGGTTGAGCTTATAGAAATATTTCTACATTCATGATAGCACTCTCTTACAATATCGGCACATTAATGATTACATTCACCTCTGTTATAAGCTGGGACTACTTTAAAATACTTTTATTTTAATTCAAAGAAATATTTCACCAATTACATTTACAATAGCTTGGGTTTCTTCAGTTTTAATGAAAGACAGTGAAGATTTCAGTCATTTGTTTTACCTCAAGCATTCAAATTCATAAAATATGACTGTATAAAATAAGGCTGTCAAGTTTGGTCAAAAATCTTGACATTGAGCCTTTCGCAGAGATGTAAAGTGAGTGTAAGGAACGACAACTCTGCGAAGGAGATTGTCATGATAGATTAACTTGTGTTGTAATGCTTATTACATTATTTTACTTGTGTTTTACTTGCAAGTATAGTTTTCTAGTTTAACTAAATTCTTTATTTTTGTAAGCAAGTTTTGCATCCACCTGAACTTTCCTTTCAAATTGCTGCAACTGACCAAGATTAATTAGTAAATTATCAATGAATAACTTGGTGATAGTTAATAAGAAACTTAAAAACTAGATGCCTGTTGGCAACATGTCGAGTCTGCTTTGACATGACCTCTTACCCCTAAATGTGACCTTGACATTTGACATGGGAACGGAGGGTTTGCACACAATACTCCATCTCATTGAGCTTAACATTCATGCCAAATATAAACAAGATTGCTCAATGCATGTTAAAGTTATGAGGGGGACAACTTCAGACAGACATATGCAAGCATTAATGGATGCATTAACACACAAACATACACAAAAAGGCCATTGTTACAAGAGAGTGGAGCTTACCACAAGTGGGCTCTATAAAAAGTAGAAAATCTTAAAATTCACCATTTGACCATTATACTTTGAACTAACTGCATTTTGTTAGGGTAAATTCAAACACAGCCAACAGACAGTTCTTATGACATCAATGTTTTCTTAAGTAGGCAAATCAGATGTGCAGAGTTTGCATGTAAATTATGCTAGATATACAGTCATGTCCGGTAATCTTGCGCGTCCGGTCATCTTGCGCAGTGGTCTACTGACATCAAATGGAAGTGTTTTACGGTCACGTTGTGAAAATATCTCAACAAACGATTATTTTTGGACCTAAATTAGAACATCTAAAAGGTAAACATGTTGAAAATTAATACCTGTCCAAGATATTTACATCATCGTAATAAATTATTCATGACCACGCCCACTGACCTATTTTCCGATATTTTAAGCAAATAATTCTTATTCCATCATCTAGTCCAGAAATGTGTGTCCCATGATAGACATAAACAATAAAACACATTTTGTAAAAAATTTATACCATTTTAAACGTACAATTCCATTTTATTTGCAAACGTTAGTGAATTCAGACCACATTTCCGTCAGTTCCCGCCATTCTGTCAACAAAGTTCAAGGGCATAATCCGTGCATGATTTTTTTCCTGCAGAAGCGTAAAGTGCTTTTTTTCTCATGTCAAATAAATAGAAAACTTAATATAAAACAACAGGAAATTTTATGGTTCGTCAGAGGCACTTAATTTTTTAAAATATTTCACTGCTGTGACGTCATTTCTCTCAGGTGCGCAAGATGACCAGACATTTAAATGCTTGGGTAAAACATGGTGGTAAGGGTAAACATTAATAAATTCCGAATAGTTAAGGAGTCATGACCAAAACATTTTTTGTCATTTCATGCATGAAAGGTTTTTGAAAACAGACAAACAGTAATGACACATTTTTCCATTATTGATCGGTAAAAATATAGCCGATAATGCTTAGGTGTGCAAGAAGACCGGACAGCATCGTAATGCTGCCAACCATACCTCACTGAATGGAATAATGGCACTTCGACCCTTTCAACTGATTACAATAATAAGCTGTATTTTACCATGTTAGCTATGTGTCGAACGGTGGTTGTTTATTGTGATCAGTGTCAAACACCGACTTGGTATACTGATAAAATTCACTGATTCTTCGCAGATCATAGTAGCTACTTGCCAAAGGACACCTGGCAAAGGGATTTAATGGACCTTTGGATTTGTTGTAAATATTCTAAATCTTTTACCAATTGAGGCCAAGCAATGACGGTGGGATTGAGAAGCAAAAAATTTGTTTTTACACCAAAACAGAAGTTGTTGACAGAACTGGATCGAGGAAATCTTCGATATTCTAAGTCAGAAATCTTAAAGCTTGAAAAACAGAGATAAACGTACTCAGACTCTTTCGCAATTATTCATTACTTGTATGTAACCAATGATCAAGCTTTAGACAAAAATAAACTCCATCTGTTGACATTTTGCTGTGGTTGTGTTCGATTTTTGGTCAAGGCCATGGTTGTTTATTTCGCGACGCGAAAAGAACACAAATGCGTCGGCATAAAAAAGATGCGAAACGGACGAAATGGACACTGATTTCAATTTAGACACACTACACCAAGATAGATTTAGACAGTGTTTAAGTTATTATGTTTATTTAGAATTATTAACGTTCATATCTGCAGCTTTAAAACAACTGTTCTGGTAGAATTTGAAAATAACATAGTATTTTACATGAAATCCGGTGTATAAATAGGCCTACCGCAAAGCAGGTTCTAGAGGTACCAACCTCACACTTGCCTCCACATATTCTCATATTTAAAAAAAAACAAGCACATGTGGTCTTGGTGAATTAGCTCCAACCCACCAAACAACTCAACAATGTTGCATGCAGAAGGACAATATCTCACATGCTTGTCATGTCAGGTTCATATATGAACAAACACGCACACATTACCTTGGTGAATTAAATTCAGCACACCCATACACAGATGTTGCATGCAAACACAAACACATAAAACGTCAATCCCCTTCGCAGAGATGCCGGTCCTTACACTCATTTTAATGTATGTAATGAGCTGATATTGTAAGAGAGTAATAAAACGTAAGAAGCTAGTTGCATTAGAAGCGAAGACGGAGGTCTTCTGAGCCTTTCTGAGACCAGAGCACCTGGAGTTAAAACAAGAAAGATTCTACGTTCTTTTTTCAGGTTTTACCTAGAAATTCATTAACTCTTTCCCGTCCACTATTTGCAACAGGTAAGCATATAAATCAACTATAAATGTTTAATGGCCAAGTATCTAGAGCACTGTATAATTTCATTTAAGTAGCCTTACTTTTCGAATATACAGATGGGTTTTATCTTACCTGTTGGTAATTATATTTGTTAGATTTGGTACCTCTGTTTGTGAACAACTAATAGGCATCTATATGGGTACTGATTATGTTCCCTTTGTTGCTCATTTGTTTTTTTTTAACTGATATGAAAGAGACTTTATGTGATCTCTTTCTTTCAGTGCTGTTATCAATTACGTCCTTTGAAGGTCGTTGAGCACGATACTTATGTACTTTGTTAATGGAACTTCTAAAATTACCTTTGTTTTAATATTTCGGTCAGTTTTGAGATGGATGGCTTCAATTTCCCAGCCAATATTAATTCGGATATTGTTCAATCACCCCAAAGGATATACATCCTGTTGTTTAAATTTTGCACTTGGCGTTGTCTGTGATATGCGGGATTTATATTCTATGATCCCCTGTCAAAATTCTATTCTGTTTAGTTCCGCCAATTGTTTTCTCGTTTAGGGCAAACCCATCATTTTATCTGGGGACCATACGCCGCTGAACATGGAATGGTTTTAATCTGAAAATACCGCATTGAAGGTTCCATGTCCACCCCCATATGCACACAATTGTTTGGGATGGTTAAAATTGTACTGTTTATTGGTGTAAATATCGAGTTGCGCTCAACCCGGGGAAGGTCTAAAATGCAGAATATTGCGCAGAATGCAGAATGCAGTCTGCAAATTAGGGGTCTAAAATGCAGAACGGATCTGCAGAACGCAGAATGCAGATAATGTATTGGTAATAGGGCATTGGGGTCTAAAGTGCAGAATGGTTCTGCAGAATGCAGAGTGCAGAAAATGCATTTGACACTGCAGAATGCAGAACAATAGTAAAAAAATGCAGAAAGGTAAGCAGAACGCAGATCAAACTTTGTTTGGTTAGATCATTAAAGCCATAATTATTAAAAACCTTTGTATTGTTCCATTTGAAAAGAAAAAGACGATACGTGTGATGATCTTACATTTTTAAAACTCTAATTTTACTATAAAAAAACTATAGTTGTTTTTTTATATCTGGACAGACACGTGATACCATTATTATTTAAGGCTTATGATAAACCCTTTAGTGCTGAGAACAGTATTGGACACATTTGTATACACATAGCATCCCGCATTCTTCATAAACAAATCAGGGTCTACACTGATGGCCATTCACAAATGAGTACTAAAGAAATATTATGATAGACAATTTTGACTTATTTATCACCAAGTAAATAGACTTCAGGCTTTTAATCTAAATTGTATTATTATCTGACACTCTTTTTGCAATCTCATTACATTTGTATATGATAGTTATGAATTTATAATTATATTATCACCAGAGAAACACAATAAATAAAATGCATGATAGTTAAAGGACAACACAGATAATTTCAAATAAAAGACAAAAGATACGAGTCAATGGTTTGAAAAAAAAAATGAAATTCAGATAACTAACTTTTAAGTCTATGATAATGAGTTAATTTAAGTTTGTTTAATTGTTTTAATTACGGTCACACAAAAAAAACAACAAATTATGGGTAATTAAAAAAATATTTAAAATAAAATAAATATAAAAAAAATGCTTGTTCTTTAAAATACAACTAATTCTATAGATCTTACGGCCTCTATCACAGTGTCTAAGCGTACAGTTAACCGAAACGGAAGTTGCTGATCTGTACGCCGATGATCACATAGTTGCTTACAGAAAAACACGCGACATCGGCTTTTCATTTGTAAAATATATTCAAATTAAACGTTCTTTTTGAAGAAATTATTTTTATAATAAGTACATCGTTGATTAATAGTCTTACTGTGATCTTGAAGTCTTGAACTAACGGCTAGTTAAGTTGCAATCTGTAATCTTTTCACACTTGATCAGTACAAAATGGGGAAAAAGAGTGGAGAAAATCTGCATTTGTGACCTCATATTTTATAATGTATATATTGGAAAGGTATATATTTGACTTCCCTTGAAAGAAAAATCATTTCCAACGCTCACAAAATGCGATGAACGGTGCTTGAACGAATTAGCACCGAGAAAATGGTCTTTCTGTGCAGCAACCGAAAGTGACAAGACTGTACGCAAAGTTGCATTACTTCAATGTCAGACTGTACGAACAGTTGCGATCATAAGTGCATTATATACTGATCAACTGAAAAGCATCAATGAAGCAAGAACTTGTTACAGGAATCAATCAAAGGAATCAACCAAATCTAATGTATTATTTATCAAAAATAAAATCTTTTATGATCACATTTTAGAAAGGACAAGCAAGTTTTGAGCTATAAATTGATAGTTTTTTTTTCTCTGATCTACTGCTGAACCATATGAACGAATTGGTACACTGCAAATAAGACACCGATAATTGCTAGAAATCCTAAATCCCCAGATTGTGACATTAAATAAAACCTAGTATAAACCTACTGAAATCACTGCCGGTGTTGGCAAAAATATACATTATGCACAAATATTATCCAATATCATAAAGACTTTAACAATCTGGTCTTTGACAGGAAAATTCCATTAAGTGGTTTCAGATTTTGAAATCCAACACTTCGTGACTGAGTTAAGTTAGTCTACAATTACGTCTGCAACTGCTAAGAATTTCATGTTTAAGGTCGTTAAAATGTTGAGTTGGATTTCATTTTGGCCGACTTTCTTTGTTAGATTTCAGGGATTATGTTAATCTGATTGGAGCATTCTATGAAATCTTTAGAAACTATGGTTGAAGTACTAACGCGTATTTGTCAAGCTATATTATGGCTTAAACTGTACGCACTTCAGAGAAGAAATGAAAACATTACAGCGGGCATGTACATATCTTACAAGGTCTTACCACTGATATAGTTCGGTTGGAATATATTCGTTTTTTTTTCACGCCTCCTTTCATAAAGAACTAATAAGAGATTTAAAAACAAATCAGATATCGAAACAGAAGCCAAGATCAGTTATTTGTTTATACACTTGTATTATTAAAAGAATGAGCAAATTTGTTGAAAAAAATATGCATTTTTCAGGTTTTCGTGCAAGAATTATTAAGGTTAACTGAAGCTAAAATGATAACCTGTCGATATAATCAGAAAGCATTAACTGGAACCATAAACTGTTAATGATCTGTTTGACAACTATGCGTACAGATGTTAGGCATCTGTTAACAACTAACGATCGCGTACAGTTGCAACTATGCGTACAGTCTTATTATTTACAGTGACATAAAGAAAGAATCATTTTCTCGTTGCTAAGTCGTTCAAACTCAGGTCAACGAAGTACACAAGTTGAATAAATGAATTTTCTCCCATACCAACACAAATATGGTCCAAAATCTATTTACACAAAGAAATTTGAACCCAAAACGTCCCGTTTTGTTCAATGTTTTGCTCCTATTTTCACTGATCGAGTTGGGAACGATGATGGATTATAACAATACTAACCCTTCCTTTAATTAAGGAATGATTCTTATTTTGGTGCGGTTCATGCAGATTGGACGTGCACGCGAGAGCTGGCAAATCCATAAAGCGCGCTAGCGCTTTATGATAAATTTGCCAGCTCTCGCGTGCACGTCCAATCCATTTTAGACTCCTTGTTCCTATTACCAATACCGGTACATTTAAGGAATGATTCTTATTTTGGTGCGATTCATGCAGATTGGACGTGCACGCGAGAGCTGGCAAATCCATAAAGCGCGCTAGCGCTTTATGATAATTTTTTTTTTTTTTTTGTGAAAAGGGGGAGTAATACGTGGGAGTTTTCAATAGTAACAGCCATGACGTTACTGACGTCATTACAGGTCATGCGGTTCATGCAAAATGAACCGAAATTTTTTAAACGAAGAAATCAATAGGAATGTAAATATTATCTGCAATCTGCGTTCTGCAGATCCGTTCTGCATTTTAGACCCCTAATTTGCAGACTGCATTCTGCGTTCTGCGCAATATGCTGCATTTTAGATGCTTGAGATTGGAGACTGATCTCCTATCTTAGTTTTATGATATTGGGACAATATTTACATTCCTATTGATTTCTTCGTTTAAAAAAATTCGGTTCATTTTGCATGAACCGCATGACCCGTAATGACGTCAGTAACGTCATGGCTGTTACTATTGAAAACTCCCACGTATTACTCCCCCTTTTCACTTAATACCAATTTTTGAAAGCGTTCGACTTAAGTTTATTTAAAGAAAAAAATGAATAAAATATAAATATAAGTAATGATTCTTATTTTGGTGCGGTTCATGCAGTTTGGACGTGCACGCGAGAGCTGGCAAATTTACCATAAAGCGCTAGCGCGCTTTATGGATTTGCCAGCTCTCGCGTGCACGTCCAATCTGCATGAACCGCACCAAAATAAGAATCATTCCTTAATTATTACAGTGTGAAATAATACCTCAACGTATCTTGACCATTTTGTTAATATAGATGACCAATTTTCATCATGGGTACACAAAATATATGCTAATGAAGTCTGGTTTAATAAAGCAACAATTCTGAAAGGAAACAAAGTTTCATGATCAAAACCTCTCATTTTGAAAGACTACTAAAGATGAAAAAAATATTTTTTACGTTAATATTTTTAAATTTCCATTTTATATGGCGATGTCACACAGGCAACATCTTACGGAGAGTATAATTTACAGCTTGTTCGCTTTTCTAGAGCTTGTAACAATGTTGAAGATTTCAATGAACTTTATCTTGCCATAATAGAAAAATAATTTAAGCAGTGATATCAGAACCACAAATTAATAAGAAATATGTTTTACAGGTTTTATTGCTGATGTCCAGAATTGATTCAAAACCAGTTTAAATTCACAACTTCAGGAAGTCATTTCTCAATCAATGTTTTATGGAGAATTGATCATGACAATCAAAGGCAATTTTTTCTCTGCGAAATTCATAAAAACCTTATGTACATTCAAAAGAAAGGCTACAAACCCGATATTTTACAGCGATCTTCTTGCTTGTAATTAACCATCTATCGTTGTTTGCTTTGATAACCTCTGTTTGCATGACAGTGGCAAAGATTTAAGAAAATGTGTAATGCAGCTTTCTAGGAAAATCATGTAAAAGAACGTAGAATCTCGATCTGTTTCTTTTTGGTTGGTTTTAATTTAATTTACACAAATTTAGTAGAATGTAAAATTCATTAATTATACATATTGTTTAGGCTATATGTAATAATTAAGTGAAAAAGGGCTGTAAAGAAAAAACACAAGAGTTGTTTGTAAAACACAAGCCTACAGCATTTTTTTATTTTTCTAATTTTTAAATATTCTACAGCAATTTAGAGCATATGGAACCTGTTCCATATACTAGAAGATTTTAGGCTTTATATGTGACGAGGGTATGGTTCTGTGTTGATTGATTCAACCAGGTAGTCCATCTTGTAGTATAGAAAGAACAGGTATTGCACAAATTGACCACTCAGAGATTATCATGGTCACATTTAGTATATCTATCTGAAGATTTCATACTCCAACTCAAGGATACAGGCAATATCATATGGCAGATATGTTATGTGGAAAGACACGTTTTCTTTCATTGCATCTTAGCCGATTTCACTATGCCATATTATGTCACCTCTTATATTTACCGTAGGTCAAAGCCTGGTGGAGATTTATTATCTATGCAGGCAGCAGATACATTATCTTTAAGGGAGATAACTACTGTGGGGAATTTGTGGTGAGCGTGTGACTGTAAAAAACAAGAAATGTAAAGCTCGAGTATATAAATGTATTCTAAATTCCTTTTACATCCAAGATTATCTATAAAAAAAACAATAACAAAACAATATGACTTTTCAAACAAAGCTGCTAACAAATAATCACATAACAATGTTGAATTGCAATTATTAAGGTAACATTTTGTTAACAATAACAGTTTATTTTGGTTGAATAGCATTTTTCCTGGTCACAAACACCACAAAAATAAGTTAATCTAGGAACACCAATGAATATTCTAATATAGCATCCAAATGTTTTACTAAATAAGAATATTCAAATACTTTTTTAACTGTTTTGGAAACTGCTCACACAATCTCATTGAATACATGAAAGTTTTTGTCTTTACTCGGGTAATCACCAAAACCTTGAAAACACAGCAGGTGTCATTACCAAGAGTTGTATAACCCTTTACTCCATATCTTTGGGTTTCATTGCATGCTGGAACATCCATGCCATTGGCTAACAGTAACAGATTATTCTATCTCCTTGTTGTACAGCATCAGTGCTGTCTGATCTACACAGATAACTACTTGATCAGAAAAAATCTAATGAATCTAAAAGTGAACAGTCAAAATCCTGATCAGACAGCACAGATATGCCAGTGATCTGGATCGACCTTGGTCCCATTATGCAATAAAAATGCATGTATATGGAGTAAAGCGTTAAATGAAATCTCAATGTTCAAAAGTGTGATACACCTTATAAAATCAATATCAAATAACAGAGCAATATCAATATTTCAATTAGATACACATGTTCAACATGGTTTCCAGAGGAAACCTTGAAGTTTGTGCACCATACATTTTGTTCAAAATATCTCATCAAATACTATTCAAAGCTGAAAGAATTTAGAAAAAAAACCATATCAAAATTGAATTTTAACAATACTGTTAATTTATTCAGAAAAAAATTATTAAATGAAAAACATTTTAATTTGAAAATTAATTTTTCAAATAATTACATCGAGTGTTCTGAAATACTCAGAAAAGCAATTTATGCACTATTCTTTTCATTTAATAAGTGAAGATTTTATGCATATCTGTTGTAAAATTCTGTATTATTTGCACTTCCATGTAAGAAAAAACTGACTATGGACATATGATTAGGGTCTTTGTGAGGTCATTGGCTTTGAACATGAATTCTTCAACTGATCTTAAATTAACTAACATCAGATGCAGGGTCGGATGCAAGATTTCCAGAAATGTTTGGGGCAGTCTTCGAGTAGTTTCCTCGTTATTTCTTTCTGTCAAAAATCCCCATGAAAAATAAATACCTGTACCCCAAAAGGGGGCTCCAGCAACCATATAGTATTGAACCCCTCGGGATCTGCCCATGAGATGCTCAGAAATGTCTCAGTTATTGTCAGATTGATGAATTCTTTCAATTCTGTTATCTGTTTGTAAATGCCTTTGGATACATTGTATAAATATTCCATCCACATTGTTTTTTAAACAGCTAGTCTTTGCTTTAATTCTGGCCTTTGAAAGTGGCATTGAATTATTTTACCAAGGGTTATTGTTCTATGATGCAACATTGTACCTGTTTGCTGTGGCAGTTTGGTTGAAGTATTTTCAGCAGTTTCAAAGTTATGCTTCACCTCAAATTGACCTTAAGCTATGGGAGCTTAACATTTATGGCAGGGTCAGGGTTCTCGGACATGACTTACCACTATATTGTGGTGAAAGTTTATGTGAAGGTCCATTGGGCAGTTACAAATTTATGCACTGCACAGAGCTGGGCTGGAATTATGACCCTTAAGTCAGTGTTACTTTAAACTTCTAGGTAGGGCTAAGGTTTGTACATGTTTGAACATGTGACATATACTCAGTCAGATAAGCACTAGTTTTAAGTTCATCTGGAATCTGGGGCAGAATTATCACTACTGTATGAAACAAACCATAAAAGATTCAGTGGTTTCTTCAAACTTCAGTCTTTTGTTATTTTCATAACAATTCTGCCTCATAGTATGAATCATATAATAATATGAGTTTATGCCAAGGCTGCCCATTTCTATCGTACAGATTGAAATATATTATATGCTTCCTTCTTGCTCAATTATCATTTCAGCCAATAGAGTCATTAGTAAGCCTAAGTCCTTCACCAACACTCCCATTGATCGGTTTGCATTTGTTTCTTCAAGACTTGGTCTTCTTTCCAACTGTTCGTTTTGCCCCGAGCTTTGCCCGTTTCTTCGGTGGTTGCTCCTCAGGCTCAGGAATGTTGGCTGCCGGAGGGTCATTTTCCTGGTCACTAGTCTCTGAACTTTCATCTCCAGATTGCTGAAACAAAGGTGGAATTAACCCTTTACTCAATAGATAAGCCTTCAATATGTGGGCAAACAGTGAAGATCCAGATTAGTTGGCACATCCTTGCCATCTGATCAGGAAATACACTGTTCTCTTTTAGATTCATTAGATTATTTCTGACTAAAAAGCAGTTCAAGTCCAGATCAGACAAACCAATCTGGATCTACACTGTACCTTCATTTGATAAAAGATGAATCTATCGTGTAAAGGGTTAAGTTACAGTTACTTTATATTCACTACCATTCCTTACTTCTACAGAATTTAACAAACACATGATATTGGTGGTAATAATAGATTCTCCTAGAAGTATAGCTTGGACTCAGGACTGGTGCTTAAATATAGTAGCTAAATCAAAGGGCAATAACTCAGTGAACACAACATGTATGTATCAAAATCAAAGGGCCATAACTCTGTGATCACAAACTGTCACTTGTTGCATTGCTTTAATTATGTGCATTTCCACCAATAAGTAAGGTTTCTCATACAGTTTTGATAAATGAAGCAAGTGGTTGCTGAGAATAGTGCAGCTAGGAATGGTGTACATAATCAAAGTTCCATAACTGCACTAAAAAGCTGATATAAAATATAAGCGAAAGCTTCACAAAGTGAGTAATTAAATTACATCTGTGCAGTCCCTTAAATATCTAAACTAGTTCATTTCCAACCAATAAGCAACCAATGTAGATCCAGATGAGACTGAATGGATGTCCAGGCTGATTTATATCTACACTAGTCCCCCTTGGGACATAACCCATATTGAGCTAAAAATGCAAGTTCAATATTTGTAGAAGTACCCTTTCTGTCATGCTACTACCACTATCAACACCACCAGCCCTCCCCCACAAATCAACCTACATCGTTATTGACAGTTGTGTTATCCCCAACATTGTCGTTGTCATCATCACTACTTTCAGCCTCAGAACTACTCTGGTTGTTTGCCAACAATGCTGGATTGATCCGGAAATCACGAGATGTACTGTGTTTGATGTGTTCCATTAGGTTCACCTGAAATTTATTCTGGAAAATCTAGAGCTCCAAGTCAAAATAAACAGATTTATGTCAAAACTTGGTGCAAGAACAAGTGCTTTTGTTCTCAGCCATAGAAATTTGTTTGTGGTGAATCATTTACATTCTCTTCAAATCAGAAATAATGTTACTTTGGAATCATTTAATTCCGTGGGGATCAAATTTTGGGAAAAAAGCATAAGTTACATTTTTGTGCAGACATAAATTTGTGCATTTGTTTTATTCTTATGTAAATAGATGTTCACTGGTTTGATTACGATTTCACACACATTCCCTAAATACGCAAAAATTAAACCCACGCAAAATATAAGGATATCACAGTATCTATTTCCAGAGAGATATAAAAATAGAAAATTTCACAACAGTCCAAACTAACTTTAGTTGCACCTGATATTAAATAAACATCCTACATCGATCAACAATGTTTTTAATTTCCTCTCAACTTGCCCTCCAAATTTAAAATGAATATGTGCCGTCTGATCAGGATCTAAATTGTTCACTTTTAGATTCATTGAGTTATTTCTGACCAGGAGGCAAACATTGTCGATCCTGTAGGCACAGATGTGCCAGCTGATCTAAATCTACACTTATCTCACACACAGTAAAATGCATATTATATAATATGTGGATTAAAGGGTTCAGGTGCTGCAAAAAAAACAAACCTTTGATTTCTTGGTGAGCTGTATAAGGTATCGTTCATATTGTTCTATAGCAAAAATCAGGTTTGGTATCGTTCTTGTCTGCTTCATCACGGTGGCCTGAAAATATACATTGCATACAGGATATTTGTTAGTTTCCATGAAATAGATCAAAAGTAGACCCAGATCATTTGCATCATACCTTGAAAACTTTGTAAAAAATAAAACAAAAAGACTTGGTGCTGATAACAAAACCAAAGTTTCAATCAAGTAGCTTGAAAACTGAAGAATTTTCTTAGAAAGATTTAAACCTTGCCCCACCAGGTACTAACAATGGCTTTGGGTCACCAAAAGACTGTGGCACACAAATCATTAATTTTCAAAGTGAACATCTTAACCCTTACACTTTTTTTGCATGGTCGAACAACGACTACTAATTAACACAAATAAAACTTTTTTACCATTTCAAAACTGCTCTCTTTTATCTATTTTTGACTGATAAAAAAAATTCTGTTTTTCAAAGGTTGGAATTATTCACAAGTGAGACTGTACGAACCTTCCCGGCCTGCGCAGCATTTCCCTTCTTTTTATCATCTTTCTTTTTCTTCCCTTTTTCTGTAGCAACATGTGTGATCTTTTCCGTCTCTGAAGCCTGAAAAAATAACAAACAAAAAAACAATTGCTTGTGAAGTTGACATTATTATGAAACTGAAACAAGAAACCAGTCTCCAAGCTTAGGCAGCCTATTGGCTGAAACCAGTCTTCTAATTGACCAATCAAAAGCTAGTCTTGAAAGGGAGCTCTAATCTCAGTTGTTCAAATGATCCTTGTTGCAGCAAATGTTGTAGAGTAAAGCAATCACCAATGCATGTGCCAGATGTGTCTAAGGACAATACCAACTAGTTGCAAAACTCAATCAGAATGTACCTTATTTACTTAACCCTTAACGTCATAGATACTGCTTTTATTGCTTGGGCAAACAGGTTTTTTACTGTTGACTTTCTGGTCAGAAATAATCTTACTTATCATAAAGCGAACAGTGCAGATCATGATCAGATGGCATAGATGAGCAAGCTGATTTGGATCTACACTTTGGCTACCCGATACAGGCCTATATATGGAGGAAAGGGTTAATATAATACCTGAATGAAGGTGATCAGACCATAACAGAATTGTGTAAGGCGTGTGCCAGACAACTTCACCAGTTTCTCAAACCTTGCACTTAGATGTCCGTTTTTGCTAGCATACAAAGCAAGATACTGAAATGACAAAACCAATGAAAAATGATCAAGTTAGTTTTAATAGCAGTCAAACTTAAACAGTATGTATTGTAGCTCCGTCTTCTTTGACTGGTACTTGTACTGTTTTTGCACTATGGGGGTGAAAATTTAATCCACACACCATGACCATAGGCTCTTCACCCTGGCAAGACTGTTTCATCTCAAATAAAGTGTGACCAAGACCCTCTTTGGCTGGTAGTTAGACTCTGAATCTTGACAATCATAAATCTAAATCTAGAGACCAGTATCAAATCTCAAGCATCTGATTGGCTGAAATGGAGACTGTGCCATTTCAGAAAATGAGATATTTGAGATTAGAGACTGGTCTCCAATCATAGTTTTATGATTTTGGACCCATATCTTTCTGTGAACTCCACTACAGTAGCAGCCACCAAAAACAACAAGAGTGCCAAAGTGCCACAAAATACGCCCAACAAAGAATTTGCCATATTTTGTACCAATAAAGAGCCATTATTCTGAAGTGGCTAAAGCGATTTGGCTGGTTATTGAACTTGGCTGAGATATTTTGCCGATAAACAGTATCCCCAAGTTTCATGAAGATCAGTCAACAACTGTTTGAGTTATTGAGCAGAAATCACTGTGGATGCCGCCTGGACGCGTGCCCACCCTCCACGGGTGTTCCCATAATACAACCTGTCTTTGACAGGCTTATAAAAAAAAATATCTGAAATATTTGTCATAAACATATATTTGACAAAGAGCTACTTTACAATGTTTCACTTACATATTTGACTAACATGGTCAATGTTCCATAGAGTCTAGTTAAGACTTTTAAAAGCTGTTCTGTACAGGGCCCGATAGGAAGAGCGGACTGTACTAACTCATGGAATGCTGTTATAAGGACACCCAACCTGGTACAAATGGACTTCTCATGACCCTCGCGCTGCGTTAACTGTGGGGATTCTCCTCCTGGAAACAGATTTATCATGTATCATGGAATGAGAGCAAAACAGTTGTAACTGCCTTTTTTTTAAATATATTGTTACAACAGTTTTGCACTCAGCCCATAAAATATTCAGTCCATGTGAAAATCTCATTTTTCTAAACAGAAGTATACATATTAAACATTTTCTCTATATAATAAACAAATTTTATAGCATGTGTAATTAGTGTAGATCCAGATCAGCTGGCATATCCATGAATCTGCACAGTTCGCTTTTTGGTCAGAAATAACCTAATAAATCAAAAAGCAAACAGTGTACATCCTGATCAGAAGGTAGAAATTTGCTGGCTGATCTGGATATACACTGTTGGCCCTTTCCTTCATGGGATATGGCAGTTATCCCATGGTGGACAGTGTAGATCCAGATCAGCTAGCAAAAGTGCCATCTAATCAGAATCTGCACTGTTTGCTTTTTTATTAATCAGGTTATTTAAATTCAAGTAAATTTCTTTATGGTATAAGAAAATCAGTAATGGCCTAGTGGGCTGCAGATAATTATCCCTTTCCTCCATATACGCCCTATTGGCATGGGCAATCAGTTTAGATCCAGATCATCTGGCATATCTATGCCATCTGATCAGGATCTATAGTGTTCTATTTTTTTAAGGTCAGAAATGACCTAATAAATCAAAAAGCAAACAGTTTAGATCCTGATCAGATGGCATATATGTGCCAGCTGATCTGGATCTACAGTGTTTGCCCAAGCCATTTAGTTGTATATATTTGGAGGAAGGGTTAAATGTACTGACATACCTGTCTGATTTACCAGTGTCACTGTAGCATCAGCTTTGACTCGTGTTATCACCCAGTCTGTAAAGTCAAGCTCTCTTTCAGCCTGGTGTAGTACAATCTGTAACACCGTGGGGGCTGCAGCTCTGTGGGTCACTATGGAAAAGTTGGTTCGGTTCTCCAATTCAATCTCCTGCAATAACAAGTCTCGGATCACTTTTTCTTATTTTATATCTATTCAGCATTATTAAAATATCATGAATAACTACAGCTTACCAGTCAAACTGTACACAAAAACAACACCAGTAACAAGTGACAGGAAATTGTCAGGAAATTTTCCAGACTGATGGCCTAGTGCAAATCTGTTTTTAAAGTCTGACAGTAGATATACATAATGTGAAAAAGAAACAAAGTTTTATTTCTATTTCTTTTATATTGATTTCTGCCTTTTATATATACTTAAATAAGGAGACACAAAATTGCTAACTAACGGATGGACGGACGACCATGGGCATAACATTATACATTGACAAGAGGGCCAATTGGTCCTAAATCATTCACCTGACTCTAAGATACATGAAATGAAAGAGAACATAACACATTGAAGAACAGTACAGTACATTACCAATATTCCAAGTTTGGAGTCAATAAGCCAAAGCAAACTAAAGTCATTAAGCTGAAACTGAATTTCTATTTTTAGCAACAGTGACCTTGACCTTGATCACAGACATGTGGGTAGAAATCCCAAGCTGCCTTTTGTACATCCCATATGTAAATGAATATATACAATAACTTACCTGTTCAATATCTTCCATATGTACATGAATACATGTATATACAAACGGAATATTATACAGTATGCAATCTGTAGGTTTGTTTTTTTTTGAATTTGGTATATAAACAATATCACATGAGACCATTATCTCCCATTTGTACATGAACATAAACAATCACTTACCTGTTCAATATCTCCCATTTGTACATGAATACTGGTATATAAAATAACTTACCTGTTCAATATCCCCCATATGTACATGAATATCCTGTGACAAATCTCTCAACATCACTAGATTAGTTGTCCATTTCTGGTTCATTGTCAGCAAGTAGGTCAACATGGACTTACACAGGGATAGATCATCTAAACAAACAATCAAAACAAAAGTGCATATGTACATATTTGTGTTATGCATTTATGGTAAACAAAAGTAAACTAATATATAACGTATTAAATCAGGCATTCCCAAATTATCATCTGGACAACAGTCCTTTGGCAAATAAGATTCAAGTCTCTGAAAAGATGGTGAATTCTGACTAAATTAAATCCTGACCTGCATTTTGATATGTTAAACCATTGTTAAAAATATCATTCATGTTGGCCAAACAATTCTTGACTTACCATTCGCACAGAATATGGCAACAGAACAAAAAACCGACAGACTGACAAGCTGACTCCTATATATCAAGTGTCAATAATATGAAATGTACAGTGAAACCTCTCTATTACGACCACCTAGGGGACTGGACAAAAGTGGTATGAATAGTGTGAGGGTCATAATGCCTGGTAAAACACACATGCTAAACTGTTTAAAGGGACATTGAACTAGTGGTCTTCTTATCTTGGTGGTCTTAATGAGTAGTTTTACTGCATATACACATTAGTTGTTTCATACTTAGATGAATTCCAAAATAAAATAGGGAATAATTAACCCTTTACTCCTTGATTGCGTAGGTGAACAGTGTAGATTCAGATAAGCCTGCACTCTGTGCTGTCTGATCAGGATCTTCACTGTTCGCTTTTAAATTTGTTAGGCTATTTCTTTTCAAGATGCAATCAGTGCAGAACCAGTTCTGACGGCATGGAGGTGCAAGCCGATCTAGATCTACACATGACAGTACAGGTACAAGTTTTTTTTTGTTGCTCCTATGCATAGTTATTCCTGTACAGTCATATGGTCAAACTCTTAAATGCAAGTAAATGGCTGGAAATTACAATATAATGAACAGACTGGCTGCTTTACCAGATACCATGCAGCCCTGTAATAAATGCAGATTTTTCAAGAACACAACAGCAACTATACCTAAATTTTGTTCTTTGCCGAGTTTCTCCAGCCAGGATGAAATATTTTCAAGATCAGTGAAGCCCGGGGACAGTGACTGGCTAAGATGGAATATGACAGATAGCAGTAACCCGGCATCTTTCATGTTCTGGTGATCCTCCTCCGCTGAGAAAATATTCATCATTAGTCTCTGCAATTAAGTTCAAATAAGTTTACTTTTAATCTTTTAAAATTTATATAGGAGTTTTATGTTTGACAATAGCAGATCAGCGGGCACATCTGTGCTGTTTAATCAGGATTTAAATACAAAGAGTGACTTACACATCATTACACAGAAATTGATTGTCTACTGTGGTATCATTATATATTTTGCAGTGGTTTAATTTTCGCGTATTTCACGCCTGGTAAGTGCGCAAAATTAAACCCTAGCGAAATCAAACTTTTCGATATCTAGTATTATTAGATTACTACAATTGCGCGAATTTAAGCCCTCGCGAAAATGCCACTTATGTCAATTGCGCGAAATTTTATCCCCGCGAAATTAAATGATACAACAGTATATATTTTGCAATACTTTTTAAAATGCCGAGTCATAAGTTCCCATTTATGAATTGGATTTATAAACAGATGGTCTAACATAGAATCTAGCATTCAGAAAGCTTTGTCTTACCGAAAAATAACACAGATATAAAGGTTTGTTTGGACATAGAAGCAAACAGAATAGATCCTGATCAGACAACACAGATTGGAAGGCTGATCTGGATCTACACTGTTTACACATACCATAAGCAAAATTATGTAGACTGTAGATCCAGGTATTAAGCCAGCTCAGTGCACAGCCTGATCATGGTCTACACTTTTTGCAATGATATCAAATAAGTGGTCTAGCTCAAATTCAAAGAAAGGCCAGAGTTCATCACATAAACTAGCACTTTTCTGGGTTTTTAAAACATATATTCAGGGTTGGATGCAAGAATTCCAGAGAGGGGTTTATTTAGGGCATTCTTAGGTTAGTTACATAATAAACCCAACTTTCTGAGAATTAAATATTGCTGCCCAAAAAGGGGGTTTCAAGCAAACCTACTGAACCCCCTCTGGATCTGCCCCTGACATTCCTATTTATAACTATTTAGTTGCATAATCATTCAGAAACAAGTTCAGAAAGCATTTGCTGTTCATGTTCCAAAGCCAAAGAATTGATGATAAATTACCTGAAGCTTTTTTATGTGCTTATACAGGTGTTCATCCTGGTTACCTCCATCATCTATTTCATCATCTGCAAGCATAAAGAATTCATACTGAGTACATCAATATTGTTTCAACAGTAGCATCAATATTATGTCAACAGTAACAT
The DNA here is from genome assembly GCA_038501625.1 of Corbicula japonica. Taxonomy (NCBI): domain Eukaryota; kingdom Metazoa; phylum Mollusca; class Bivalvia; order Venerida; family Cyrenidae; genus Corbicula; species Corbicula japonica. The sequence goes on from JAZAYU010000302.1 coordinate 317,726, forward strand.
GTAAATCGTTTGGTACTTAACATTACTTCATTACAAGCACTGAATAAATATATTATTTGGTGAACATATTGCTTATTTAGGTATAATAAAAAAGGACTGGCTTAGCTTGTTAGAATAAGTATAAGATTTTCCAACTTTAGGGAGAAGTCACTAGGATTTTGGCTTTCTGTATGAAACATAATGGGAAAAACTTCTCCCTTGGGTAAGAAGAGGGAGAAGTTCTGAATAATCTAAATTCTATTTCTCTCAAGTCTCCTTCAAAGCCATTCCTAATAACTGAATTTGGTATACCTTTTCCTTTCTCCAAACCAAAGCTTTATATTTAATCATTTAAAATGGCAGGATTTCTATTTACAGAGTATTTACCAAGACTTCTTAAGAACTTATCGAGCTCCCCAGAATGTTGCTGGGTTGCTATGGTGACCACACTACTCAAGCACTCCAAGGTCAAGGTCAGTATCTGTTTTTCTGTCACCCGCTGGTTGCCCTCTGATCTTTGATTCTTCTTGTAATACTTCAACAACAGTCTGAAATCAATGTTTTCTGTCTGTTGTGTGCATTTTGTATTAGTTTACAGCAATGGTTCAGGCATGTTTCTAGGGCACAAAATTATCAACCTGAATTTAGAGACCAGTCTCAAATCTCAATCATCTGATTGGATGAAATTGTGACTGGTGGAAATTTTTAAGCGGAGTACCTTTTGCAAACACAAAACTGGTGTTACAGACATTTTCTACAGAATGTTGATAAATATGGACATCAATACTTTCCCAGTGAATCAGTTTTACTTCTGGACACATACTACAAATTTCGATTTCAGTTAGATTTTGGCTTGCAACCGAAACATCAAACACAATGAACGGTGACTGATATTTTCGTTCAGAAGTAGCATGGGAAGTATAACTGACAGAACGTTGATTGCTTTACTTTAAGCCACGCCTTTTGTTATTGTTTGAACATCCACAAGGGGAATGAACCAAAAGTGACAAAAATTTGATTGACAGCAAAATCAGTTTGGAAGTAAAATACAGCGTCTTTTGATTGGAGTAGCAGTTCTAACAGTTGTCACATGAAAAAAGATGTGGTTGACGTCTTGTGAAGTGCTGCAGTGCAACATGTGTTTACGGAGGTTGCTCGCTGGGTCAAAATCTAATTAAAATCGAAATTTGTAGTAATTACTTATTTTGATGGCCTATTGTTGTTTGATACAAAATGATATCAGTGATTTTTCAGTCTACAAAATATACCAAAGAGACTGTAAGGAAGAATTTATAGAATGATTAACATGATTGACAATGTGGTGAACTTAGCTGAAGAAATATCTTTTTGTGTTTGCATTTATTTTTGAATGCCTCTCTAAATATTTAAGTCTAATAAAGGTATACCATGATCAGATTGATTGACTACATTATCATTGATCACTATTTGTCAATGCAGTCAATCAATTCTTGCAAAATATTCTATGCACAATTGATGCAAGGAATGGCATGTCACAGCACAGATCTTGGGATACGGATTAAATTGCCCAAAAAGAGCTATTTTGATTACAACTCAATCAATTCTCCCATCACTTCCTACATTGGTGAATGTATGTCCAACCAATCATAAAACTGATATTTGAAATATGTCTCTATTCACAGTTGTATAACCTTGCTATTAGGTCTGGCTACAGGATGCAATAGTGATGCAGTATTTAACTAACATTGAGCCAAGTTTCCAAACCCAATATTCACATGAACAGACAGGATTACAGTACAAAAGAGCAAGATTAGAATTTGGTGTTCAAAAGAAAATGTGTCGCCTAAAAAAGTTGCATTTGAAAATGTCACTTAAACAAACATTGAAACAGGTGTTATCATTCTTGTTGTCACCAGTGGCTTTGTTCATGTAGTTGATATTTTCCAAGTATCAAGTGAATTGGACAAGTACTTTCAAAGTTTTAGGCAACATTAAGTTTCATATTAAAGTTGGGGGCCTATGGCCGCCACCTCCAGAAATATGATTCCTATGTGACAGCAGGCAACACAATGATGGATAACTACACTAATCAACTTACCCTGCATGCTCACAGCAATATGTGAAGAGCTTAGTTTTCTGTTTGCCCTCTGACCCCTCACATTGTCCTCTCTCTTGGATCTGGGTCAACTTTTGCTGGGCAACAGTCAGAATATACTTGACGAAATCTGTGTTCTGACATAATGTGTCTGCTAAATCTCCATGTCTGTCTGTCCCACTGTAACAAATACAAGGGTCCCAAGATCATAAAATTTAACCAGAGACCAGTCTCAAATCTGCAGTTTCCGTTTCAGCCAATAATATGCTTGAGATTTGAGACTGGTCTCCAGTTTTATGATCTTGGGCACAAGTTAACTCACTCATAAATTAACTCACTGATCACTCTGGTAAATACACATCTGGCCAGAAAATGACATTTGGGAGCAGCAGAAAGGGAATCGAGTACACCCCAAGTGACACAGAACTTTATTTTGGTAAGGTGAGCTTTATTCATTTACAGTATTGTTTTGCACACAAAACATTAACCGAATTCTCAAGAAAAGGGACATAAATTACACTTAATTCACACAAGAATTATAGAACTTGACTACAATGGCAACATTTATAGTCACACAAGGGTGACAGTATTGGTCCTCCATATTCTCTGAATAGTCGAGATAAATATATATATCCAATGAGGTAACAGATAGAAAACTCATCAGAGCTTTGACCTGAACTGACCTTCAGACACAAAATGTCACCTCATTTCTTGGATTTTACAAATAGCAATCAGCAGTTGTGTCTTACCTGAACATGACATCCATGATCTGTGTGATCATTTTGATGGACAGTAGACTCAGTGGTGCTTTTGCCTGGGTCTTCCCTTTTTTTCCTGCAGCGGCATTTGCCTTCTCCCGCAGTATGTCACCTAACTTCTTGTGGTTTTCAAATAGTTGAAGAATTTGTCTAACTCTTGATTCACTTAAATTAAAATAACTAATCTTGTTAATATGGAAAGAACACCATTTAAGATGTCTAAAAGGTTGAATATGTGATATCAAACTTGTCCAAAATCACTTCAGAAACAACCTGAACCATTAGGGATTGAACAATGATAGATTATAATCAAAAATCGATCGTTTTTAGGATTGATTTTTCGATAATCAATTACAAAGTTTAATAATTGATCATCGGTTTGCCGTTCTTTAAGCAGCTCACAAGGAAGATCACTGTATCAGAACAAAAACAGTGTTTGATTAATGACATAGATCAGTGTTAATTTGGTTTTCAATAAGCTTTGGAATATGTTCTCCCACTAAGTATTTCAAGAAAAAGACTTGTGTACCTGCAGCCTACACCCTATGCTCATATAAGACACGGTTACAAATTACAATACATGCAGTCTGTGGGTTAGAAGTTACATGGTTCATGTAAATGCTAATTTATACCAGAAAATACACCGATATCCTTTTGTGATAATACAATAGTTCTATACAGGGCCCTAATTCATGATGGTTAGGACCTAATTTAGACCCCATTCCCATCCTCAATTACTTTTTTTCCTATTTTCCCATTTCTTAAACAAATTCCTAAACCTTCGTAACCTTAAAGCAAAAACAGTACATGTAATATTGGAAAAGAAGGAGTTCTACCGTTTCTGCACTAAGGTGATGCTATACGAGCACATTAGGTATATGAAACTTACCAAGGGTAATATGGTATCACTTTATTTCCCGCAAATTTCACACTTAGGCAATTCTAGAATTTGGCATTTAAGGCTGTTCAGAGTACATAACCCAAAATACCTTTTATCTGAATTTTGTACACTTTATACATGTAATTCCCCCAGTTTGAATAGAAAAAGCAAAATTAAAGTGAATAGTATTTTGTTTGAACAAGAATCGGCAACAAAATGCTTAATACATGTACTTGCCTCTGGCATTTATACTCCAGTCTTTTATTCACCTTGAGAAGGAATGTCATTTTAACAAAGTGTATTAAAAACTCTGAGAATAAATTGTTCACAAACCTAAGGTCTCCAGTCATGAATGTGTATTCAATCAGGGCCTCATAGGTCCCCAGAATTAGGATTGCAAAGATGTTGTTCCTCACACCCACGCTGTTTGCCAGAGAGAAATCGGCAGATTTATCCTGCAACAATATAACTTAAACCTTTAATCCAAAGTTACAAGATTATTGAATTGGAAAACAGTGTAGATCCAAATCAGCCAACACATCCATGCCATCTGATCTGGATCTGGTTGCATCTTGATCAGAAATAATCTAATGAACCTAAAAGTAAACAGTCTATATCCAGATCAGATGGCACAAATGTGCCAGCTGATCAGGATCTACACTGTTTGCCTAAGCAATAAAGGTGTATCTATGGAGTATAGATCTAGTCAAATGAAATAACTAGCATCAAAATACCATGCATGATCATCTATGCAAGTTTGAAAGAAATCTGCAAGACAGTTAAGCTGCTTGTGATACAAACATTTATAACTGAAATTAATAAAGGGAAAATTAAGGTGCATGCATTTCGTAATTATGGCCTATCCATAAATACAGACTAACATCAATGGCAAATTATCCAAATGAATTCAAAGAAATTTCGTTGTAATATAATAAAGAGTCATATTGTAGAAAAAAAATATTTTTTTATGACCATCCACACATTTTACCTAATCATCTGTGCAAGATTGAAAGAAATCTGCCAGATAGTAAATTTGTGCCACAAATTTTATAACTGAAATTAACCAAGGGCCATAACTCTGATAAAAATGGTTGCAAGATATTCAACAGACATTAAGTGAGTAAACTGCCTTATCATTTATAGTTTGAAAGAAATCTTACACATACTAAAAAAGGAGTTAATGCCACAAGATTGTAGAACAAGTCCAATATTAGGTAACTGTAACTTTATTCGGGCATAAAAATATATATGCAATTACCAGTTCAAAATCTTCCATTTCTGAGGTGATCATCCTATTAATGAGTGAAGTCATCATTTGTTCGATCTCGGACTGTACGGCAGAGTCTTCCTCATCGTCATCGTCACCGGATCTCTGCTGCTTGGCTGTGATCTCTCGGCACTTGATCAGACACAACTGTATACAGCATAGCAGATGAGCCTGGAAAACATCACATATGCTTATTCATTTTTAGTGTTACTTTTTCTTTAAACCAGTTTTGAATTGCAGGTCTTCAGTCCATGTTTAGTGTGTCAGACTGTTGTGTATTTGTAATAACATGTAACCTATGGAGTAGTCTGATGCATCTACTGTTAAAATAAACTCTTTGTTGAAGTCAGGATTTAACTGAGTATCAGTGCTGTTATTAACTTATTCTTCAGTTGTTGAAAGTTATGCCTTTTCACAATCAATGTTCCATTTGAATTCAGTTTCTTTTCTTAATAAATTTGTTTATGACTGAGCTACTTTGGCAAAGTCTTTCATAAATTTCCTATAATAGCTATATAGCCCTAACGGTAAAGAAATGGGTTTGAAGTCCTGGTATCCTATATTAGAACATATTTACCTGACTCACACTTTTACCCCTGATCACTGGATATATAAGTCGCCTGCATGGGTGCAAGTTGAAAATTTCCAAAAACCTGAAGATTTTGCTGGGAGCCAGGGGGCCCCGGAAGCTCCTGCATTTTAGCAAATTTCAAGGCTAATTCTTGTGTTTTCCTGAGACACAATTGTTCTAAAATATTTATTTTTCTCAACAATATATTCATTTATCATGTTGAAAATTGACAATAATTTAGACTGTTTAAAATGTCAATCAAGCCAGTGAATAGACTATATGACATTTACTCTCTTTTCATTACATCAAGAATCACAAGGCTACAAAACCAAATCTTATGCTTACAAAAAAAAACTGTTGTTTTTTTGGGTTTTGTTTTTTTTAAATTATAACCTTACTTTACTCTCTTGACACAGCACACAATATGCAGCGCCCGAAATATCGTGCTTTCTAAGCCAGATTTCCCACCTGTCCTCGTTTTTGTCGCATTCTGAGAGCCATTCCAAATTCCATTTATCTTTGACATCTTTTTCCAGCGATTATGTATTACTATTCGATTTTAAGAACTTAAATATTTGACTCATCTAGCACCCCCCTCGACCCCCACCCCCCAATTTTCTCAACGAATTTACGTGATTTGGAAAAATGACCTCTCCGGGCTTCGAAAAAACGGCAAAAACCGGAAAACTTGCACCCATGCACCCGTTTACAGGCTTATAATTCAACAGTGCAGATCCTGTTTAGATAACACGCATTTGCAGGCTGATCTGGATCTACACTGTTCCCACAATGCATATGCATTTAAATGTGTATATACTTAAAGAAATTAGAAACGCAACTTCTTTAAACACAAATATGTTTCGTGATTAAAGAAGTTGCGTTTTTAATTTCTTTTACTATATAATATGCATTTGAAGAAATTAGAAATGCAACTTCTTTAAACGTAAAATGTATTTCTTGCTTAAAGAAGTTGCGTTTCTAATTTCTTTAAGTATATATAGAAAAATGGATGAAGATCAGTTAAGTGAACTAACATACTAGAATTTCACTTACCAGAGGCTCTGCCAAGTACACCTGATCTCCCTGGGCAAGTATGCAAGGTTCCAACTTCAATGGTGGATTGATCTCGTCATTATTTTCATAGAAAGATTTTAATTGGACCATAAGCATAGAAAGCACAGGGTCTCGAAGCTGAGTGTTCCTATCTATAACATCAACAAGCCCCTGTGGAAACCAAATAAGCTTTCAGTTAATTAACTATAATTCAAGCAAATGTTCAATAGATACTGTGTCAAACTGATACAACTTACTAGAGCAATCACTGAAAGTGATAAGTAGCCCTGCTTTATCAGAGGAAACCCAAAAATTGTAACCAATACAAATCTTAACTGTAATTTGATGCATTTTATCTTGAAAACTACATAAATAAACCATGCCCCCCTTCAACAAATAATCAACTTATCCACATAAAAATTAAGTCACAATAATGTGCTCTTAAGCTGAAAGACCTTGTTTCACAATTAATGTAGGGTTGTTATGATATGCCTAAGTGTACCAAGATATACTGCTATAAGCTAACACTGTATTGCGATAGGTACCACGATATATTGCTTTATGAACAAAAAACGTCGATTTCGTATTGCGGTATAATATCGTTCAGAAGCATACTTCAATATACCAGTATATCCGTATATCATGACACCCCTAAATTTATGTCAACTAAATAAGTTGAAACTAAGCAAACTATGGAAGTGACACAAGATGCCAATTTGTCACTTACCTGATAGAGCAGCAATCTGACGTCTGCTTGCTGTGACAAACATCGTCTTAAATTACCCAGAATCTCCAAGCACAGGGCTTCATTACTGGACGCATTGATCGGGATATGTACATCCACCTCAATCTACAAACATAAATACAAACATAAAACTAATACCTGTGATAAAAATGAACACCAATAAGAAAACAAAACTTGATTGGTGTTCAGCTAAACGCCATTGAAAATCTTGTCACAATAAAAAAATTGAATGCGATCTTGACTGAAAGATTTTGGCACCATCACAACCCTGTTGTCATTAACAAAATAATTTAAAAGTTTGATGAAGAAACATTAAGAAATGGCAAACAGTGTAGAACCTGATCAGATGGCACAGATGTACCAGTTGATCTGAATCTACACAGTTTGCCTATGTGATGTAAGTCCCGAGATACTAGGGAGTAAATGGTAAAGTATTTGCAGATAAGTGTCCGACGTCAGTATGTAATTCTAATAAGAAAATAAAGCTTGTTGGACTGAATGTGTCAATGACCTTTTACCTAAACAATCATAGAATTTTTGCTGAAAAAAAATTGTTTTGTAAAAATGTAGCGCTGAAAAATCCTGCCAAATAATGTCAAATGAAGAGTAATGATGACATACATTTGAATGAAATTTTTACATAATTTTACATATAATATCCTACAAATCTGTACCAGATCATAATGTCAATGCCGAAACAAACTCCATGTGTTAGATTTTACTGATGCAGTATCAACATACACAAGCAGTATTTCTTTTTCAACAGAATATGACAAACATAGTTACCTGACTGCAGGACAGTGTCGGCTGGCTACACTGACTGGACCGTATCCCACCCAATACTCGGAAATGCTTCAAGATCATTAAAAACCCTGCTGCCCCTGTCTTCCTTGAATCCAGTTCCCTTATGTGAAAACAAAGAATGATTACTTTTGACAGAAAATTGGATTCGAGAACCGGGTCTTCTCCTGCAATATCTATCTTTAAATATACATTGAAATTCCTTCCTAACTGTAACATTTCTTGTACTACTGATATTATGGTGGATGAAATTGTCAAAATACCCAGATAAGTGACAGGGCAAGTTAGCATTCACAAACACTGATGCTATTCCTTTCACTTATAGTATGTTGGGGCACTTTTAAATTTACTTTATTCTTAAAAAAATCTGATTGGAGATCAATTTGTTTGTTTGCATAAGGTGAGATACTCATAAAATAGTTTTAAAAAATAATAAAAAGACAGAACCTCAGCAGTAATACACCTTATACCAGATGACCCCTCAGAAATATAATTTTTATACATGTGCCAAGGTTTTTCTTGAACAAGGAACACTTACCTAGAAAACATGGCCTTCCTCAATACCAGTATCAGAGAATCTTTCAAGTTCATGCTCAGTTTTAACAGGGGTTGTACTGCTCTTAGAAGGCCCTCGGCTGTACCAGGGGACAACATGGAGAGGTGATCAAACATCTCCCGGACCTTAGAAGTCAGGTCTAGCAGCATCTGTGGTGATGCTAACACTATGTCACCAAGAAGTTCTGAAAATAAGAGCGTGTTACTGCAAATCTAGCTGACAGGAGCATTGGACAAGTTGTACTAACCATTTACTCCATATATACACATTTTCAAGCAGGTGAGACCATAGTAGATCCAAATCAGCTGGCTTTTTTGTGCAGTCTGACCTGGACATGCATTGGTCACATCTTGGTCAGATATAACCTAATGAATCTAAATAAGAACAGTGCAGATATGGATCACATCTTGACATGGCAACACAGGTGATGGCTGATCTAGATCTACAATGTTCACCCAAGTGATAACAGCAGTTTCCCATGGAGTAAAGGAATAATTAGCCTAAGAATTAAAAACTGAAAATGGAAACCATTCTTAAAATTTTTGCTTTGGATTGATCAATTTGTAGCCCGATCTCAATTTAAACAAACTAAATTTGAAACTGGTCTACAGCAAGGCAATTTTAGTCTGTTTTTAATCTAATTATCTCAACATTTAATCATTAATTTTCATCTAATTTCTAAGAGGAAATCTCACTTTAAACTAGGTTGACATCAAGCAAACGAATAAAGGGAAAGAGTGACCTGTGTCCCAAAATTTATTGTCCAAAACCAGCACTTCATTTCATACTGAAGCTATTTAGGACAATGAAAAAACACTAATACAATACAAAGTAGGGAAATTGAAAATAATATTTTATTTTTATCAGTTTTGTTGTAATACTTGAAAAAACAATCACATAAATTGGAACGATAACTGGCGCTCCAATTGCATTTATTCATTTATTTCTATGTCTGAAAACTTATGAACTATACTTAACTACAGGAAGAAGGTTGAAGGTTCTTACCTAGGAAATGTGTAACAGGTGATGTTGCTTTGGTGATCACTCGGTTAAAGATCTGTTCTATGATCTCACTTCGAACCATCTCATGAGCCTGTAAAAGTAGATGTGTTCAGATTGCACAAAACAGTTACTCAGCATTTTTTTTTAGGGATTGGGGGTGCAGTCCTAGCCTGTCGTGAGGGGAAAATTTGCCCGTAATTGTCAAATTTTGGGGAAAATTGTTTACCACATTTATCAATATTAGGGAAATACAGATGTAAAAATTATACCCATTGAAACAAGTAGACAGAACTTTTATTCTTCATAATATTCAAAAATGACTTCTCCATACATTAACTGTTCAAAAACACCCATGTGTTTAAGCTGCCAACATGTTTCCCTAGCAAAGACAGTGCCTGACAAAATCTGTCATTGGGGTTTCTAATGCCTCTTATTGCCAACGAACTATTAGAAGACTCAGCTATCTACATGTAAGTTAAATGAATATTAGTTATTAAACCCTATTTATATTGGCAGCTAATTAGGTATGTTATTACCCTTTTAAATCCACTCAGTTCATCTACTTCTGATTTATTTCCAATACTACAAATTTATATTGGCCAAGTTGATATTCTTTAGGACAACGACCAATAAAATACTTGAACAGAAAAATAGACATAGTGAAACCAGCATCAATGTCACCTTAAACGTTCTGATGAGTATTTTTGCCCCTAGTTGACAAGCTTGATGGGTGGGGCCACTCTGCAGACTAGGTTGGAGGTCTACACGTCCAAAAGCTGCTTTAGGTCCGAAGGAATCCATCAGTATAAATCCTAACTGGACAAGTCCCTCGACTACATGGTCCCAACCATATGTGCTAAAAAAAACAACTTGCTGTATTATTTGAAGTTTTCTTTATTATATTAGATTCAGTATTTTATTAACAGCTGTTTGAGAAGTGAAAGCAGAAAGATTCAATCTGCTTCTTAACTTCATATTACTTGAACCTTTTTGCTTTCACTCCATATATACGAACAAATGGCAAATTTGAGCTTCTTGTGAAGGAGGGAAACATCAAGAGCCTGTGTTGGATTATATGTATCATGCATGAGTGTGAGGTGGAGATGGAAAAATCTGTCACCGAGGATGAACTGTTTTGCAGAAACGAGGCTCTGCCGAGTTCTCGCCAAAACAGTTCACCCGAGGCGACAGATTTTTCTATCTTTTCTATCTTTTATCTTAAGAAGTGACGTCACTCACGTGACTCATCCTACATGGGGGGTGTAGGATCGAAATTTCCTACACAGGTGAAAAGACTGGATGACCTGATCTGGTATGCAAGAATAATTTAGGCAAATCCTGACCCTGAGTAACTTTTTGTAAGTTGAGTCATAAAATTGCAGTGTTTTCTTTCATTTAGGGGAAGGGGGTTGCAGCCCTTTGGAGGGGGAAAATTGCAACGTGAACAAAGAAAAGGGGGAATATTTAAAAGACACTTGCAGCCTGTCAATCACAACAAAGCAAAGTTCACTGATCTTTTGCTTTGCTAACATTGTAGTACAACCAAGTAAATCTTGCCTATTACTTCCCACTTTTTACCACGCTATTACACATTAGCGGAACGAACAGACTCTGGAAAAGGGGGAATTTTTTATCAGATGTGGGGGAAAAATATATACTATTTTGAGGGGGGAATGGGGCCCAATTTCTCCAAATATTTGGCATAAAAAACACTGAATTGTGATTTAAGACCAATCTTGCAACAATTTCATGAAACTGATCTAGACTGAAATTGGACCAGCCATTAGATGCAAATGTTTGTGCACTTGCGTCTAATCTCAAATAAACAGTAAAAATAAAGGACCAATGATGCAGCCCCAGCAATTTCCTTAAAACTACAGCATTCACAGAACAAGGTAAGCCCTTATTTTCATGTTCTGTTCTGAGTCTACAAGGGTGTGTATTAAGCCAGACATTTTCCTAAAAGACCCCAAAACATTTGAACTGAAATGACCTTAACTAATGGAAGTTTAGGTCAACTGCATTTATTTTCTAAATTTGTCAAATGCTCTTTTAAGTGCTTATATATACTGCCAATATTATTTTCAACCAGAATAAAATACAGTATACCGGAGTTCACGTTTTTTTTCCTGTCAAATTCTTAACATTAAATAAAGGGAGAAAATGACATAGCGAGTTACTGTCAAATAATAACACCATATCCGAATTGTTGGTTAATCCATTCCCAACTGAAATCAAAAATTGTTCTTTAATAAATCCAAAATTCTAATTTTCTGAAAATTCCATCCATAAACTAGGGCCTAAGATAACAAAACTAAGAATGGAGACCAGTCTCAAATCTCAAGCATCTGAAATGGCAACCAGTCGTTTGTGATCTTGGGCACAGCTGTGATACCTGTTCTGTACAGTCTGGATGACGTAATCTTCCACCATGGCCACATCCGAGACCACTTCTTTCACCCAGCAAGACTGCAACTGTTTCTCCTGGTCTTTAAAACTTTTCAACAAGGTTGCTTTTAAGAAATCATATATCTAAAATAAGAACAATAATTAACACTTTACTACATACATGTGTTTTATTGCATGTACAAACTCTATAGATCTAGATCAGATGGCACACATATATATGAAGTAAAGGGTTTAAGTATCATTTATTATATTCATGTGTCAGGCAGTTCTTCAACATGTGTTTCTGCATTTTTTTACCCGAAAAGGAAAGTCGTACACTGTAAGTTAGTGAGGTCATTAAGAAAATAAGGTTTGTTAAAGTCAACATATACACAAATGTTATGGAATCTAAAAGCAAAAAGGTATACATAAGACATTTGGTTAAGATAGACAAATCTGTCACCTCAAGTGAACTGTTTTGGCATGAACTCAGCACAGCCTCGTTCCCACAAAAAAAAGTTCACTCTCGACAGATTTTTCCACATCACCACACACTCAAGCAAGATACTTATAGTTTACCTGATCTTCAAACCGTTGGATCCTAGCCAAGGATAGAGCCATGGCAAGCGTGAATGGTGACAGTGTCTTTGCAGCACTACAGTTCTGATAAGCCTGAAAACATGATTTACATTCTGATGTATTATCATAAACTGTTGAATTTTATGGCAAAATATAAAGTTAAGTCTGGGAGAGAGCCCTGACAATCATGACAGGTGCCAGAAGTTGTGGCAAACTTTGAAGACATAAACTTCCTACTTATTTTGAAATATTAACCCTTTTCTCCATGAGATCTGGCTGCTATAAATGATCTGTCATTAATTTCTTCAAAACAAACAATACTGAATCCTTCAAACCAGTAAGTTTATTGGCTTCGCCTCAGATTGCTAGCTTAGGTCAATTGTAACTTCCCAGCTTTTTATGGTGAAGATAGACCCTTTTACCTTTTCAGGAATTATTCCAGTTATTGCTAGGCAAGCCAAAAGAACCAACAACTTCCTAAAAGTCTGAATCCTGGAGTACTCAAACCATCAGCAGTGAAAGCTAACTGCAAGGATCCGTATCCCTTTACTCAATGAGATATGAGTGATATTCATGGACAAACAGTGTAGATCCAGATTAGCTGGCACATCCATGCCATCTGATTACATTATTTCTCATCAAGAAGCAAAACAGTGTGGATCCTTATAAAAAAGCATGGATGTGGTGGCTGATCTGGATCTATAATGGTCGCACGTGCAAAAAAACCTATGTGTAGAAAAGGGTTAATATAGGTTCCTTAACACTGGAACAGATTGAAAATCTCTCTTTTTACTATTTCTCTAAGACCATGTTTTGTGTGAAATGTAATTTTAACTTCTAATATAGTCAGTACTGTTATCAGTAAAATAACCTGTTACCAATGTTATGCAGTGATGGTTACGTATATCAGGGCCATCTGATCAACCTTTTTTGGGGTTGTCCCAGCTAGCTCAGTTGGTCTCGTAGCAGGAATTGCAGGGCTAGGCGCTGTCGCTGTGACGATGTGGGTTCGCTCCCAGCTAGAGGCACTATCATTCGTATAGATTGGTGCTTCTAAATATCAAAGCTGTCCCCTTTCTGAACCTTTAGTGTAATAACGAGGACACAAACCTTCAAACATTTGATGAACTCTCTGCCTAGGTCCTGATGTTGCTTTACAGCAAAACTAATATGTAATATGACTGTGCCTTCAGTGTGCCGCAGAGACTCTGTACTGTGCGAACCATCATCTAGCAAGTCCTCACTGAAAATAATAAACTTTAACAACCTTACCAGGATACTTTGTAACTTCTTACCAATTTCATAGCTGAACAACAAGTGAATTCAGAGTAATGGCAAGTGTTGTTATTGAAATATCGCACCACTATGTAATATAATCACAGTCTACAATTCAGTTAACCCTTTATTCCATATAAATAAATTTAAACAAGGTAAATCTGTGAGCTTATGCTCACTAGTGATACCCCAATTTGAGAAATATGACTTTCAAAATGTGTATTTGTCATACGTTATAAGATGAGACAAATTTTTCTGAGTATTTACCTATATACATTGTATAAAATATAAATATATAAAATTTCAGGCTGCTGCATGTTATAGTTGCATAGAAAACTGGGACGGAAATTGTGCATGTATGTCAACTATGCTTTACACCATATGGGACTATAGGATGAAGTAATATGCAAAATATCAGGCTGCTGCATTTATAGTGGCTTAGAAAACTGGGACAGAAAATAAAGATGCCCTTTGGTTGATGCAATGTGCCTATATAGTAAAATAAATCTGAAAATATTCGGTAAACAGGAAGTAGATGAGCAAGGAGCATAAAATTGCTTTACACTATATGGGTTATATGATAAAGCAATATGCAAAATATCAGGCTGCTGCATGTTATAGTTGCATTGCTTAGAAAACTGCATCAGAAATTTTGTTACAGCCGGTTGGACAGACAAACATGCGGTCGCACAAGGGTAAAACAGTATACCCCCCTCTTCTTATAATTTTGTGTTGGTGATGCCAGTAATATTTTTGGAGGGCATGAACTGTAAAAATTGCTGAAATTAATCAGTTTATTACAGTTACTGGTTCCCAGTCTCACCACAACATGCTTGAAAGAGGAGCACCTAAACATAACTAACCTGCATTCATTGTCATCTGGAGGCTTGGCTTTGGCATCTTGTTCTGTGAAGTAACTGATCACACCTTCCAGAACAAGCTTCTTGTGACCCTGAGGGAATAAACTCATAACTGTAATATGTTGGTTTTTTAAACATAATTTTTGATAACCTTTAAGAAGCAAAAATAAAAACAAACCCATAAATCTCATATTGGCATATCTGACCAAGGACCATACTTTGTACCCTTTACATAACAGTCTCAAACACTGCATGCTAAGTAAATATTTAGGAATACTTGATTGAAACTTGTGAGGCCAACAGTTTCAGTATAAAAGAGCAACGGCTGTTCTCAGCATAAAAGAGCAGCAGCTGTTAAAAAAGATGATCGAGCTGTTCAGACCCACAGATGTGTTGTATGAGAGATTCAAGTCCTACAGATGATCCTTTTTGTTTCAAAATTGGTGGGAAGCTTTCGCACGGGGAAGAACTGTATTCCTGAAGAAATCAACAACCTCAGCCCTTTACTCCATTAAATGTATTTTATTGCATGTGTGACCAGTGACATGTAGATCCAGATCAACCAACACATCCATCTGTATGGGATCTACACTGTTCGCTTTTTGATTTATATGATCATTTCAGGCCAAAAAAGCGAACTGTGCAGATCCTGATTAGACAGCACAAATGTGCCAACTGATCTGGATCTACACTTGTCACACATGTAATAAAATGCCTACAAATGAAGCAAAGGGTTAACCTAAAGGCCTTAATGAAACTCAAGTGGAAACTAAAACAGTATCATTATCCCCTAACATACCCCCCTATCCTTTATATCCCCAAGATACCTGAATCTAATATGGTAGTAAGGTGAGACATGGGAGAGTAAAACCTCACCTTCACTGAGAGAAGTAGAAGCTGGTAGACTAGTGCTGGTATGTCTCCCATCTCGAGTTCACCAATCATCCTTAACACTTTATCAATAACAAACTTCAACTCATCATTTGTCAGTGGGACATCTCGAAACATGGATGCTAGGTTGATTACACTGCCAGGATCCCATCTGAAATATGTTCATACTATTTCATGTCAGCTCTTTAGTTATTCTTGTAATACCAGGGTTTATCCAAAAGTTTGTGGACAAACATTAAAACAATGTTGTTTCAGCTTCAGTGATACATTTTTGACATTATTGAACAAAACATTATCCAATATACACAGCAAATTGCACTATGATACAATAAACAGAAAATAAATAACACACATAAAATAAACATGACCATACACACACTGGTGCAAGCCATTTAGATAGGGTATAACAAGTTACAGCATTTGACCATGAACTTTTTAATATACCCTCATATTTACCAGCTTTAATGAATCATTTTTTGATGTATAACCTTGGAACCAGTAGAACAGGGCTTTTCATCCATATATAACAGAGGCCTATAATAGGCCTCTTCCCAATCCAAAAATATAGTATTCTGTCCCAACTGTGGCAAAGATTCTTCCCAAAATGCTAGGTAAGAAGTTCAAAAATGGATCAAAATCCCCTTAGAGGAATTTGAAAAAAGAAGTCAGAAAAATAAAGTGCTTTAAAAAATTAAAATTTAAAGGGGCAACAGGACTATATAAACCTCAAGATGGAGCTGGGGCAGGCTTTTCTATAATTTTATGCATGTTATACATCAAGGAGCGCTTTTTTAAAAATTTGAAAAACTACTGAAACAAATATTTTGAAAATTTTCACAAATGTGCATTGTAAGTCTTTTAAACATTTCATCTAAAAATTTAAGTGAAAAATTAATTATAAAGGTGACTCTCTGAAAAAGTTTAAACATGTCTGACAGAAAATTTTGAATTTGAATTTCCCGGGAGGTGTGTCTAACTGATAAAACACTGTGTTTGTAAACACAAGCAAGTGCTTATGCTTACATTCAGCAGCTAGAAATCATGTACAATAACACTGAAGCTTAATCTCACAGAGAGTTATGAAATGTTTAGCTTTTTCCTCCTCTGTGCTCTATTTTGCCTAAATTATTTCCTTTGCAACACAATCTGCCATTTATAATAATGTTTTCTATATCATAAATAAATCAACACAGACATATAGTTTTCTATAAAGAATCTTTCTACAAAAGTTTAAAAGTTTCCATCCTTTTTCAATGATAGAACAATAGCCTGCTATTAGTAAACAAACCAGATTTCTGCTACTTCAACAGGATTACAAATTAATTTTGTGACATTATCTTTTTATGTTGTGATAATAGAAACATTCCTGGCTAAAGTTATGAATGAAATGTTTAGTGTTGGACTGCTTGTCTTAACAATAAATAGGAAAATATTTAAATTAAAGAACACAAAAACAAAAAAGAGAGGAATTTGTCCAAGATATAAAGAAATTCAAAGGAACCCTGAAAGGAAAAATAGAAGTTCATAATCAGTGCAAAGGGAGTCTTACATTCTATCGTCTGCTGTAATGCAGTGACTCACTCTGTACAGGCTATTTTTACTACAGTTAATTATAACTGGCAGATAGATTTAATGTTAAGCCACACCCCAAAATACTCGCTGCCAAGGCAGCGAATGGTGCCCCTTTAAGTTCAAAATACTTATTTCTTTTCCAATTTATGAACTAGTACCAATCTTTCAATGAATGTTGTTTTCCCAAAATAAACAATTATCATGCATAAATTTCCCAATCTGAAAGGCCAGGGCCTCTTCCCAATTTTCTGATGAAAAGTCCTGTAGAAAGATTTTCAGAATGAACAGTAAGGACACAGAGTCCAGTATATCACAATGAAGGCTTGTTTGTGGTGTTGTTCTTTACTTATCCACAACATTTCATTTAAAGAACAAACATGGTATAGACATGCTCTTTCCATAGTTAAAGTCAAGTCATGTACAAAGTAGAGACCAAACCACTGAACCTCAAAACTCC
Organism: Corbicula japonica; assembly: GCA_038501625.1. Classification (NCBI taxonomy): domain Eukaryota; kingdom Metazoa; phylum Mollusca; class Bivalvia; order Venerida; family Cyrenidae; genus Corbicula; species Corbicula japonica. Next base: position 335,434 of record JAZAYU010000302.1, read on the forward strand.
AGATTGGAGATAAGTCTCAAATCTCTAGCATGTGAATGGCTGAAATGAACAAGTCAATCAGAAGCTTGAGATTTTCGACTGGTCTCCAATCTCTGTTATATAATCTTGGGCCCTATGCTCTATTTGCTGAGCTGACAGAGACTTAATATTTTTACTCCCCTTCCTATGATTATCATTCATATGATGACCAAGAAGTAAGAACCTTTTCCTATAAAGTTAGGATAAAATTCTAGGAGTTTTAAAAGTCAAAGGATTAGCTTTACTTTTACCCAAAGGGTAAATCAGTTAATATCTATCCTGTTAAATCTAATCAATAAGCATAGGAAATGTCATGACAGGTGTTGTTTGTCCATCTGTCAATTTCTCCTTGCTTACTAATGGGTACTTAGGAGGCTATGAGAACAATAGATCACTAAATTCTTATTCACTCTCTTATGTGGCTAAAATTTTCTCTTTAGTGGCTAAAGGAACAAGTCAGATCAAAAGGGTCGCCACATAAGTACACATTAGTCAGAATGTCCTGTTTCTTTTCTCTCCACACATACAAACACACACAGACAAGCATTTTAATCAATGAGCTACAGTGCAGACAGAAATATTTGTCAACCTCTGAAAATTGTCCTCTGTGACTTAACATGTTGATTACCTGCAAGAACAGAGACTGTTGAGAACATGACCTTTATAATCGGCCCCCTTCATGTGGTTACCTGCATACACGATATTGTCTTTGGATGATATGGCCGACATAATCTTTGGCAGCAACTCCAATGCTCTGAAAATAGTTTCAATACACAATGAGAATTAACACATGAATAGCATCGTTAATATGAATCTGGAATTTTTCTTCCAATATCCGGCTCATTATTGGGTACACTACTTTGCTCATATGTGGCCCTTACATGAGCAATTATGGATTATGTATGAGCATTTTACAACGTTTTTTCTTTCCTGCTTTAGTACGGGCTGTTTACATGTGCCTTTCCCTCTGAATTTTTTTTTTCAAATCCATGCAGTTTTCCCCGAAAAAAATTACTTAGCACCAGGTTTTTTTTTATTCCTTTCCACAGCAAAGTCACAATTTCCCAATAAACAGGTTGTAGACCAATTAACCTGGCAATAAAAAAGCCTTGTCAAATGTCCTTTAGTACATTCCGTACATTTACGAACTGGGGCCAAGATCATAAAACTAAATATGGAGATCAGTCTTAAATCTCAAGCATCTGATTGGCTGAAACGGTGACTGGTTGCCATTTCAGCTAATCAGATGCTTGAGATTTGAGACTATGGAGCAAAAGGTTAAAACCATTCCATCTGTTTGGATGTTATAACCATATCTTGTCATTTGTTTTAAACATTTTACCCTTTCCTCCATAGATACACGTTAATTGCATGGGCAAACAGTGTAGATCCAGATCTACACTGGTCGCACACACGTAAAAATGCCTATTCGTAGAGAAATGGGTTAATAATCTATTTTAAGACATATTAACCTTTTACTTCATGGGATAGGATTGTTATCCCATGGGCATACAGTGTAGATCCAGGTGGCATATTCGTCTCTGAACAGGATCTACAATGCTCCCTTTTACACTAAATAAGGTTATTTTTGATCCAGAAGAGGACTGTGTAGGTCGTTATTAAACTCCTGAATGTGCCAGCAGATCTGGATCAACACTGTTATCACATGCAATTAAATCTGTATATCTGGAGTAAAGGTTAAGTTATTATTTCTACAACCGATATTAAACATGTGAAATAACACTGGTTGTTCTATGATGTTTCCTAAATTCATTACCACTTCAAACCAGCTGCTACTCACCATGTAAAAATATGTTGTCTTACCTTGAAATCTAAAAGCAGATTATACCATGTTTTATGTTTTCTAGCAATAAAGTATACAAGATAAATAAATCTTACAAAAATCATCCATAAATGAGAATAAAATGGAAGAACTTTAATAGTTAAAAAAAGCCATATCTGGAAATAACAGAAATCTCAGTAAGATATTTTTATCAGCACATAAACAAGACTCTCAGAAAAAGATGAATTCCTAGGACATTATGTCAATGTGTGAATTTTGTGCACAATTAACTCCAAGTTTGAATATGTAACATAAGCAAATGCCTCTCATCCCTTGTGATACTATACATGAAGATGTTTTTACAATTTGTACAGCACTCATGATGTACAGATTTTTACATATTTAAATCTGCATTCTGTTGGTCTTTAAATAATACAGGTTTGAAATCTTTTCCTTTTAAAATCAATTGAGCAATCCCTTACTCTTATCTTGAAATTTAGGATATTTATATGAACATGCAACATTAGAACAAGCAAACACCAAGCCTAATAAACTTACTTGCCGGATTGTGCAGTGTCAGACTTGATTGTCTCTACATAGATACTTGCAAGCTCAGCTAATGTAGGCCCTGGTAACGTGTCAGCCTGAAATATTGTTTAAAGAAATTTGGTTATAAAATTTAAGTTTTAATTTTAACCTTGATGGTGCATTTATACAGAAGAGCATGTTTCCCTCCAATGCATAGTAATAGTCATTAATAAGTTTGGACATTTGACCTTGACCTTTTACCCAGTGACCACCAAAATCTTAGGGTCATCTACTTTACCACAGATGTGCATTCTGATCTAGATTTGCACAGGTCACACACGCAATAAAAACTGTATATATGGAGTAAAAGGTTAATATTAGCCAACAGTACAAGCATAAGGCTTATACATCTATGGTTAGGCCAACACAGTTTTCGGATAGGGCTTTGAGTGCTTGCACAAGGCCATGACATAAAGGATTATGTTTACATACTCGTTAGAACAGGCTAACAGTAATTTTTGTCTTACCTCAAGAGCCAACAGTCCTATAAGTTCTGAGGCCATTTTGTTGTTCATGTCGTTCTTCTGCAAGGCCGAGATACATTGTTTGTATACTTCACATCGCCTCTCTACACATATCGTGTTATCTGGTGGGGAACCTTCAATAAGAATATATATTTTACGAAAAATAAATGCCTTCAAATGATACTTTATGTCACATAACAGCTGCTCCTTCATTATGTACTCAAATACAACCTAATTTTTTTTATCATTTCAATAAGTATGATTTAATGATAAAATGGGCCAGTTTCTCACGAAATGAACTTGATTCATTGTTGCAATTGTGGGTTGCTTAGTCCCCTATATTCTAACTATCATCAGATTCTTTGAATGGTGTCTGTTCTGATTATTAGAATAAATGTTTATATTGAAGAGATGTTAACAAGTTATATTCTCAGCATATAAATAATTAAATATTTACGGTTAAAGGGATGTAAAACAACACATTTAATTGCAGCGTAAGGGTCATTTTGTCTGAGAGTGTCTCAAATATCAATTAATACCAATGGTTCTTACAGTACAGGTCGGGTGTCTTTTACATTTTTCACCCGTCCACCGCGTTAATAAATCAGTCCGAGTGGAAATTCACCGCGAATATGTCCTTCCGACGCGGCGATTTTCGGGTGATTTGCCGTGATTCGTGGCGATAATTCTGCAGTCATTCTCGCTCTTCTCGTGTTCATCGTCAGCAGTTTAGCTTCAGGGTCGATCGCGGGGGATCGCGGTGAAAATTCTTTCGATAAAGGAGTGTTAATTAACAAAATTTAATTTTTTAATGTAAAACATTCTTTCTTTTACCAATTTGAACGTAACATTGTATCAAAATAATGTAAAAATTTTAGTCGCGTAATCGGACGTGCATTAAACAAAAAAACAATTTTCTTTTGTTTGCGTATCTTCTGTGAAAAAATCGAGTTTCTTAATAAATGTAATAACTTTTTAATATAACAGAGCTTGATTTTATCACCAACACCCGATTTTTGCAAACTGAGATGAATTAATCAATAACTATTTTGAAAGTGCTTACCTGTCAACATAAGAAGCTTGGGGTTAATTAATCCATATAAAACACCAATTATCAACAGCTTTGTTGATTCCCAAACAAAAATGACACACTACTCGATGACAAATCAACTCTTGAATGAACATTTTGAATGTAATGAGTAAGTCGTGAACACAAACATTGTTTATTTAAATAACATTTGTGACAGGCATATGCTATTAATTTCCAGCATGTTTTGATTATACAAGGCATGTTTTGATTATACAATGTACAACTCTAATTTTTAGCAATTTCAATTTTTTTGTTGAGAGTTGACAAATGAGTCAATATGTTAAGAATAAAAAACGCCGACGTTTGATCAATATTTTTTTTACCCAACGCGGCACCTTTGATCTCAGAAAATCAGTATTACTCATCGGCGTTCTTTTTGAAGTGAATAAACAGAAGTGATGATGAAATATACAATGCTGATCACACAGGTGTTCAAACAGGTGTTGATTGCTCATAAATGAAGATGTTTTAGGAAGGGATTGGGGAAAAATACTGACGAGATGGATTTTATACATGTAGCTAATTTACTTGGCTGTTATATATTCACCGTTATTTATTTTCTCAACATGTTCGGAGTAATTAAGACTAGAATGTTGTGTTCCGCGGAACACATGTGTCGCCTGCTTGGAAAATGTTGAAATTTGGGCCTATGTTTAATCATATATAATAAAAATATTTTATTGAAGTTGATTTCAATACTACACAACAGAACACATGTGTCATCTAAATTACATTTAAAAGGGGAATAACTAAAATAATGGTGAAACCGGAGTTATCATTTTCAAAAATTGTTTTGTAAATGCAGATGAGTTATTCAAAGTATTAAGTGAATTAATTGAAGAAGTAATTTCCATTTTACAGGCAACACTAAGTTTCATGTTAAAGTTGCATTTGAAAGGGATATTACTCATAAAATATTGAAACTGGAGTAATCATTCTTGTCATCACAGATGGCATTGTTAGTGCTGATGATATATTCCAAGTACGAAGTGAATAGGACAAGTACTTTCAAAGTTATAGGCAACATTAAGTTTCATGTTAAAGTTGCATTTGAAAGGGGCATAAGTAAAAAAATATTGAAACTGGAGTTATCATTCTTGTCATCACAGATGGCATTGTTAGTGCTGATGATATATTCCAAGTACGAAGTGAATAGGACAAGTACTTTCAAAGTTATAGGCAACATTAAGTTTCATGTTAAAGTTGCATCTGAAAGGGGCTTAAGTAAAAAAATATTGAAACTGGAGTTATCATTCTTGTCGTCACAGATGGCACTGTTCATGCTGATGATATATTCCAAGTATGAAGTGAATAGGACAAGTACTTTCAAAGTTATAGGCAACATTAAGTTTCAGGTTAAAGTTGCATTTGAAAGGGGCATAACTCAAAAAATATTGAAACTGGAGTTATCATTCTTGTCGTCACAGATGGCATTGTTCGTGCTGATGATATATTCCAAGTATGAAGTGAATAGGACAAGTACTTTCGAAGTTATAGGCAACATTAAGTTTCAGGTTAAAGTTGCATTTGAAAGGGGCATAACTCAAAAATTATTGAAACTGGAGTTATCATTCTTGTCGTCACAGATGGCACTGTTCATGCTGATGATATATTCCAAGTATGAAGTGAATAGGACAAGTACTTTCAAAGTTATAGGCAACATTAAGTTTCAGGTTAAAGTTGCATTTGAAAGGCGCATAACTGAAAAAATATTGAAACTGGAGTTATCATTCTTGTCGTCACAGATGGCATTGTTCGTGCTGATGATATATTTCAAGTATGAAGTGAATAGGACAAGTACTTTCAAAGTTATAGGCAACATTAAGTTTCAGGTTAAAGTTGCATTTGAAAGGGGCATAACTCAAAAAATATTGAAACTGGAGTTATCATTCTTGTCGTCACAGATGGCATTGTTCGTGCTGATGATATATTCCAAGTATGAAGTGAATAGGACAAGTACTTTCAAAGTTATAGGCAACATTAAGTTTCAGGTTAAAGTTGGGGGACTACCAGACGACGCCGACGCCGCCGCCGCCGCCGGACAATAGGATCCCTTTGTGTCTACCTGCTATCGCAGGCAACACAAAAAAGAATATTATATATTCATCAAAATAACAACTAAGGAAACGATAAGGTAAGAACAACACAATTTTTATTCACTTTTCTCTCTCGATAACAGACCTGCCAACTTTTTCAAATCCCAATGTGGGAGATTTATTCGTGACTTCCGATTTGCGACATAAAACCAACAAGTTATTGTGACTTTTGTATCAAGTTTAGTTGTGTAGTGTTGGAATTATTTAGAATGAGAAATTAATGTTCATATGCTATAACTACAGCTTATATTTATTTGTATTTAAGATAAATATGCATGCTTTATATATTCATTCACTTAATTATTTTAGATATACAGTATCTGTTTCCAATTTTGTATGTAGAAGTAACAAGAAATATCTTTAAAAAAGATAAACGGCGTTGATGGAAAAGATTTATATATACATGTATATAAGAAAGAAAGAAATACAGAGAGGCGAAGTAGACACAGTTTAGTTATCTTATTTTACTTCTTATAGCTGTTGACGAACCCTCCCTGCCTTCTTAGTATGACCTAGAGATTAAGCGACCGAATCATGACAACTCATAAATTCATTGAAAGTGCCTTTCAAAAAAAATGTTCAAGCTGTTGCAACAATTTCATACAGTGATAACAAGTCGATTAAAGAAGCAATGTCTTATTTATTCAGTTTCAGTAAAATACCTCTTGTAGAGTTAGAACTCAAGATGAATAAATGTCCTTGAAATTTAACAAAAATAAATACAAACAGCCTGTTACAAGAGCGAAATCTACCAACTTTTACGTAAATTAACTTTGAAAAAAGTGTCCGTCTTGAGTATTGAACCCAGTCCTCCGCTTGCGAGGCGAGAGTGTCATCCACTACACTACAATGAACTTGTATTTTGTACTTGAAATTAACAATCAGTATCAAAGGAACTAGAAAGGAACCAGTAAGAACTAGAAATATCTACACTTCTCTTTCGTTTTACACTGTGTATTGTATGCAAGTGTTTACCTGACACCCAAGAATATTCCATATAAAATTGTATTCAAGCCATCAATATTGACTTAACTGGTTATTTAAATCGTAAATATGTTGTTTTTTTCTCCAATACAACACCCACTAACAACCAATCGAAATAATCTATTTGATTTTTCCGCTGCATAACAATAAAAATCCCACTAGATATCTCTCCGCCCTGCTAGATGCCTCTCTGGTGTAAAAAGCTACCAATCGAAATAGTTTATTTCATTTTCCCTCTGCATAATAAGAGAATACGAGTATTATTTAAACATTTCATTGGTCAAAAAACTAGGTCAAAAGAGAGCTTAGACAGCTAACGCCGAAAAATGTTTTTGTAAAGCAAGGGGTCTGGGGATCATAATTATGCTGCAACAGTATCATCAGTTTGGACACTAAAATACAGGTGAAATAAATTTATTCCGCAAATTGTGGCTGGGGATTTGGACAGGAGAAATGTGTTTCAAAACTTATTATAATCTGGTTTAAAAAATTACTATTTTAAGTTCGAAATCATCTTTAACTTGTAAAGCATGGTCGTGAAAACTTATGACTTTTGTATTTTTCTTCCAACTAGTGTTTCATTCTAAACTGAAAACTAAAAACAAGTTAAAATAAACAGATCAACAAATTTTTACGTAGTTCAATGTATTATACCATTGAAACCATCTTTAAATTCATAAATGTTATTTTCCAAAGTTAATCAAAATCCTCAACAACGGCAACAACAACAATCTGTCAACAAAAGAAATATAAAATCGAGCAGAAGATTCATAACTTTTACTTCATTTAAATATATTTTAGCCCCGATTATTTGTTGGATAAGTCTGATTTATCGTTCAAAACCAGAATAAATTCAATAATATGCAATATGCGGTAAAATGTTCTGGCGCCAAAAATCGGTCTTCAACCCCTCCCACTCCTTCTTTATTCGTCAATTGGACAATAATTTGTGTTAACAACAGCCTTTCTTTATGTGGGAAGTAGCCCCAGGCTAATTTTGAGAGGAGACACGTGTTAACTTGGTTTTTCAATAAACAGTATGACATAATGGGATAATTAAAGCATGTAGGGGATGTAAAGTTTTGAGATCAAAGCGTAGCGCTCCCGCTGGGGAGAATCCTGAATGAATATACAGAACACAACAAAGAAAACAAATAGAAATTTGGCCTTAACCTAAATTTGCAGTTTTCGGGAGATTGTACAGTGTTTGCGGGAGTTCGAAAATCTAAGTCAAAATTGGGAAAATCCCGCAAAATTCGGGAGAGTTGGCAGGTCTGCAATAATGATCTGTTATGTCCAGTTTACTGTGTGTTTCAACCGCAATTATACTCGTATTTTAAATGACATTGAATTCCGATCTGAGACGTAAATACTCTACTTGTCAATGAATTCTTATAATTTGTCGTAAAATAGTTAACCAATTTAATAACTGTTGTTCACTATCTGCAATGACTGTGACAACATTCCACTTAGAAGCATAATAGGCAGCAATTTACGGGGCAAGTACAAAGGTGTTTATGTCAACACGGAAGGTGTGGAAAACTCCAGTGTTTCAAATAATTGACAATATATTTATGCATTGATCAAGTTTCAGATCTTTTCTCTCATACGAAAATACGAACAATATATTTCTTTTTAAATAAATAAATTCGGAAGAATGTCTTTAAATCACAGGTAAATCGTCACCGCGATTCGCGCTGATAAATCGCGGCAAATCACCATGATTTTCTTGTCAAGTGATCGCGGTGGCAAGATCGACGATCACCCGTGATCACCCGAAAAAAAATTGGATGTCGCGCTGACTCTGAAACGCGGTGATGAGTGAAAAAAGACACCCGACCTGTATTGTACATCATCTATCATTTTGTTTGGTTCAGATAGTTCTAAATATTTTCACTGTGACTCCATTACCGTAATTTAATGGCATCAGCAACTAAATCAATTTCACCAAGCTGATTCCAGTGACAATCCTGGCAAGGAATTGAAGCTGTTTGGTTTCACATTCAATTATTTTTTTACATGACTTAACTCTTTACTCCATACATATGCATTTAATATCATGTGCAAACTGTGTAGATTCGTGCCGTCAGATCAGGATCTGCTCTGTTCGCTTTTGGTCAGAAATAACCTAATGAATCAAAAAGCAAACAGTGAAGATCCTGATCAGATGACATAAATGTGCCATCTGATCTGGATCTACACTGTTCCCCCACACCTAAAAGGTGTATATATTGAATAAAGGGTTAACTAAACTGTACCCACTGAATGGCACTGATCATGTCACCAGGTCAAATGAATTTTTGTGTTATGTTCTTCATGTTGAAAGAGTATTTTAACGCACACTTTCTAAATCATGGAAATAAAAAAGGTCAATAACTCAGGTAAAAATTGTCACAAGAAAAAATTCTTTCTTTATGATCATGTACATGTACACATTCTGTGTGATAACCAGTGTAAAGTAATCTGCTTTTATAGTATACAAGATGCTTTAAGAAACTAGAATGTGTCCTCAGACACTGATGCACTGCTACATTTGTAACAAAGGCCCATAACTCTTGTAAAAATGGTCACAGGAAAAAATCTTTTCTTTACGAGCATCTACACATCCTGCTTGATCATCTGTGCAAGTTTGAATGAAATCAGCCTGATAGTTAGAGGAGTTGGTGCCACAAGGTTTGGGGGAAGTACGTATGGTCCGACGTAAGGACAGACAAGTGCAACTCTATGTTTCCTACTTTGTGGGGGCATAAAAATATTCAGAAAAGACAAAGTTATTGAAAACATTTCCTGACAGATGAACTGACTGATTAATGAACAGTGATCGCTATGTATCATCTTTTGTCTTTGAAAAGGGCTATACAAATAAATCTGTATTTTATTACGGGAATTAGAAAACAAACATTTTCTACATCTTCTACTCACCTAAGAGAATGGCTCGAACCAGAGTAAATGTGTCATTTCTTCCCTTCAACACTTTTCTTTCTATCATCTGACAAAGCTATGAACATAAAATCATTTCTCATGTAATAATTTTGTTAAATGACAACAAATGTAGATAACAATTACGCCTATACACCATATATAAGCATCTTATCACCTGTGCCATCAGTGTAGATCCAGATCAGCCAGCACATCTGTGGCATCTGATCAGGATATGCACTGTTTGCATACTGGTAAGAAATAAACAGAAATAAACTAATAAATCAAAAAGGTGAACAGTGTAACTAACATTTGCAAACAAATTAAGAAAATGAATAAACAATATTGTGTACCAGTATTAAAGCCCCAGTCTAATCTTTAGTAAGAATATACTATTGAAAAATCATATTTGTCCATTTAGACTACAATATATAAACTCTCTAACAGAACACAAAAGGTCTTATCGAATTCTTTCTTATAGACGGGATTTTCAATGATATTGTTAAACTTTTAAGAAGCTAAATATAATGGAGCTATATTTAGCACCGACGAAGAGACCACTACATGCGCGATCTCGATTTCTGTGACGTTTCGGAAATCCTACTTTGGCTTTTAGTTGCGCGGACCAAATTCAGTGCTCAAGCTGTCAGTCGACATTGTCGCAATTTGCGATAATTTTATGTTTTTGTCGATTATTTCAAAGAATTGGCAGTAAAATTTGGCGATTAAATAATTGTCAAAAAAAGCAAGATATTGTTAGCTAATTTGCATTCACTTTGCCCTGAGCGGTCACCACATTTCTTATAATTGTAGGTCATTAATCCCCTAATTGAACTAACAAAGTGTCACTAAAGATAATCACCTTGCCTTCAATTATTGATGTTTGTAATCGGTAAACTTTGGGTATTACCATATACGTCATGACAAGGTTGTTAATGTTGCTATTTATAGCTATTATGGATTCCCCTATCATATGTTTAACAAAGCAGACAAATATTTTAAGAATAAGAATAAATGATGTGTTCTTTTTTTCTAACCTTATAGTAAATACGGGCCAAATTCTAAATCCATTCTTAAAGCAAAAACCTAGCCGGATACTTTACCTCAAGTGATGAATTGAATAGGACAAAAATTCGCGGTATGAATTGCCGATTTTTTAACCATGTTAACGGAGAAAATACTTCCTATTTTCTCATAAAATGTGTTCAATCAGCTGCTTTGGTTATTTTTTGCCTTAAAAATGTTATTTCACATTGCAATTTTCTACTAGTTTATTAGTAATTACATTTGTCATCCATTTTCGCGACATCTATTTTTTACATACCATCAGTCTAGTCCCGAATCATCTTTGCAACTACCCATTAACATATAAACTCATTCTAAGCAGAAAATTTATGTGAATTAAATTATTTGGCCCAAAACTTGAATGCAATATTTTACATGCTTTAGTTAAGACTTCCTTGAAGTATAAAGACCTTTTTGGTATAGAAATTATTTGTATATTATTTGACATAACAATTTTACATAGCAGTGAAACCAATTGATTTTGTCTGCAATAGTGAAGAGAAGAATGCCTTATTATTAAAAATCGTCTGTAATTTTACATAAAGCCAATTATTTTCATTGACTAGGTTAAATTAATAAAGTAAATAGCTAATCTTCATAACATACATGTCGATGTTATCTTAGATTAAATCATCTGCATTAAAAAAGCAACAACAAATAATTATAATGCTATTTCCCATGCATGTGGAAACAACGCGTGAAACTTTGGCTATTAATATATTTTTCAAAAATTTTGTGGCTATTATTTTAAAACAGCCAGTGTGAGTACTGAAATTTATTTTAGTAAATTAAAATTTTATTAGCCCGAACTAATGCTGCATATTTGTGCCTATAGTTCCAAATACATGTAATATTTCATACAAGAGCGGGTTAAATTGAAGTAATGCCGCTTTAATGGTAGAAATGTAAATGTTCTATTAAATTGGAGAGCTTTGGAAAGCTCGCAAGTCCTTTAAACCCTTTACTCCATATTACACATTCCTTTTATAACATGGGTGACCAGTTAAGATCTAGATCAGTCAGCACATCTATTCCATCTGATCTGGATCTACAATGATTGCCTCCTGGCCAGAAATAACCTGATGAATCTAAAAGCAAACAGTTAGGATCTTTATGAGACAGTACAGAAGTGCCAGCTGATCTGGATCTAAAATGTTTGCTCACACAATAAAAGATTTATTTATGGAGTCAAGGGTTAAACATACCTCTTCATTGCTGACAGTCTTTAGACATTCTTGTAACTCTGGTATTTTATTCTCCTCCGCAAAGGCAGTAATCTTCTTGTCCATTTTGGTTTCCTGTCAGCTTTCTGCAAAAATTAAAATCAAGAAGAAGTTGAACCTATCAAGGAATTCAGAATTAACCAATCAACCCTTTCCTGTATAGATACATCTTTATTGCAAGGGCAAACAGTTTAGATCCAGATCAGCCGGCACATCCATGCCGTCTGATCAGGATCTAAACTGTTGGCTTTTTGATACATTAGGTCATTTCTGACCAAAATGTGACCAGTGCAGATCCTGATTAGACGGCACGGATGTGCCGGCTGATCTGGATCTGCACTAGTAGCACATGCGTGAAAATGCGTATATATCAAGGAAAGGGTTAATATAAGATTAGTTTTTACCACTACAAATGAAATTGTGATTTTATCCATTTGATTTTATTTATATTACCAGTAATGACTAATGTTAATCCTAAACGCAATATATTATGGTTTTATCATGTAATGCGATCAGTGTCCAGATGTGCTATCAAATCTGAATTTAAACTGGTCACTTCTTGGTCAGAAATAACCAAATGAATCTTATGGCAGATCCCAATTTCCCAATTTCAGGCAATATGATGCAAATTTTCCCAATTCCAGGGGGATGGGTCATATTCTCAAAGTGGTGAAAAAGAGTCCTGTATATTTTACTTTTTCAGCACTCACATTTTGAACTAAAAGATAAATCAAATTATAGTTGCTTCAACATTTATTTGTTCTATACAATGTATTATGATAATGGTCATCAATGATAAGTTGTTTCTTATTATATATGGGAGGGAAACATATAGGAGGGTTGTAGTGATGGGATAGGGGGATGGTGGATGATGCGCCGAGCACCTGTGGGAAATTATAGCTTGTTAATTTGACAGTTTATTAAGAGTTTTATGACACTTTGAGAACATATAAGATGTGATGTGGATTAAGATGATTATCTATGATCAGGACTGACTGTCAGTAATTAATAATGCGATGCACCTGAGGTGTTTGCTCACACGATTAACGGAAGACACCCCCAGATGATGTCGGCTTGTAAAATAAGTACAGAAGGTGAGAATTTATTTTTTCAAGAAAATATGACAAAATAATCACTCAAAAGTAATTTTAATTACACCAATTTTGAAATTCCACTAGAGGTCAAGATACTTTAAATGATGGCAGTCTGAATTCCCATTTGTGAATTATGATGCCAAAACAGAATCAATGTACTGTAATCTGGGTCTGAAAAGTCAGGCCTCCAATATAATATTTACAACAGTTTTTACTGGCGACAAAAAAAAATATGCATCGCAATAACGTAAGCTCCTTTTTCTTTTTGTAAATGATATAAGCAAGCGACCTGGCTAATGAGTCATGACCAGGGTTTTTTCTGTCTATTTTGGGAAAAGGAGTCTGGGCATTTTGAGAATTTTTTATCGACAAAAATGCCCGTTTTGGGAATTTTCACATCGATAAAATGGTCCATTTTGGGAAATTTTGGTATGCACTTATTTAGCTTAAATCAGTCTATTTTTACATTACATTATACTTTTACTTGCTTTTTGGTCTTTGTTAAAACAAAAAATGCAAATCTGTTAACTAAACATATATAGCAAACTGTTATAAGAAAAATTTTTCTCATTTATATTATTCATCATATGAAATTGAACTCCTTTATAAAATAGTGAAACTGTAGTAAATTAAATGGTTAATTTAGAGTATTATCTAAATATACCAGATAAAGATAAGTTTTTACTGTAGTACTTATTGTTGTGCAAAGCCATCATAGTCGTGAAAATACATTATAAAAGGAATTAAGTGTCTTAACAAGTCGGAATGTAATGCATCTTCTGCAGTTTCGGGTACTTTCTGCAATGTTATGCGGAATAGTTATATAAATTTTTTTATATAATTTATTGCTATAATGTTGAAAGAAGGTCCGGAATATATTCGTTCTTACATCAGGGTCACTGAATGCTTGCAGTTTCTACATGTAGATATAGGGAAGTCACTTTCTGTTAACTGTGTATTTCGCGATTTTTGCCAAAATTTTGGAAAGAAAATATGTATTCAGTTGGGAAAATAACAACTGGATATGATTGGGAACAGGGCCATTAGCTTTGGGAACATCTCCGTTTTCCGGAGGTGCAGACTGTTATGAAAAACTCCTGATGACGTCATTAATTTTGCATTTTGTTAACTAGATACACTGCTTACAGAAAGTAAGGGGTCACAACTGTTAGACTACATGCAACTGTCATGATTTAGATTGATCTAGTATTGAAAAGCAAAGAAAAATTCACATGGTATCAGGGTCACACCTCCTGTACTGTTTTACTAATTTTGATGCTTTGGAACTACAAAAACATGACTTTTGTGTTAATTAAAAAATGAAGTAGGAGAAATTTTAGATTACAATGTTTTAACTTTAAGTAATTAAAAATGGATTAATCTTAACATTTTACAAATCCATTTCTAGGCAGTCGTAAAACTTATTCATTACAGATAGTCTTTCATTTCATAATTCATAACAAACACAACAAATAATGACAGTTTAATTGGTCTTTAGCGCAAAGTCGGGTAATTGTGGCAGTCGGATAATTTCGTCACTATTTTACAATCTGTCCGGCATTTTGGTAATCTAATCTCATGTCTATAAACGAACATCAAAAATATGACGTAAGGTATATTGATGACGTCAAGAAACCGTTTCTAATATTGTATTAGCTTCATAATCGCTAAAAATGAGTCAATAAAACTACATCCCTTGCACAAATTATTGAATATAATCTGTGCGGCCGCTTTAGACGGGTCATATTTTTTTGAAATACGAGTATCGCATTTTATCATCATTTCTGCAACTGTTTTCATGTTTCAAGGGAAAACAGATGTCATTTTTGTTTTCTGCACCCATATTTGTGTCCTATAAATAAATTAAAGAAAGATATTTGGGGTGACGATTTTACCCAACATAATCTGTCATCGGCGGGTAATTTCGTCAGATATATAGCAGGTAATTAGTCTTCAACATTTAATCATTTTCAATTACTGCACAAGCATAATTACCTACGGAACAGATCGACGTGCGTCTAACATTTTTCACCCATCGCTGCGGATGACAGATTTTTTTTCGGGTGATGACTGGCTGTTCACAAGCAAATTGTAACATACCGCATCATTATCAAGAAAGAATCGTGTACAAAAGTAACCAAGTTGCCTGAATCTTAAATCATCTAAATAGTTGTGACTTTAATGAACTATAAATGTTGTTTCTTGTTTTCTTTTTTATATTTAAGCCGTATCAAATCGCCAATCATGTTGAGAAAAATAACTGTCATAACAGGTGAAAATATACCAGACCGATAGCTATAAATCCCTTTTTAAACATCTTCATTTGTGAGCATGGAACACCTGTGTGATCGGCAGTGTATATTGCATCATCATTTCCGTTTATTCACATCAAAAGCAACACCATATAGTAATATTGATTTCCCGAGATCAAATGTGCTGCGTTAAAAGTAAAAACAGCATATAGATTCGTAACAGACTGACTCATTTGTTATTAAACCAACACTCAACCCAAACTTGGAAAAGGCTCAAAAAAGAGAAGAGAAACCATGCTTGAAACTATTAGCATATGCCTGACTCAAAAGCTATGTTAAATAAATGACGTTTGTGTTCACGACCTACACGTCAACACCAAAATGCTGTTTGAAGAGTTGATTTGTTGAGTAGTCGTTTATGTCTCATTTGTTTGGCAATCAAACAACGCTGTTGATAATTGTTGTTTTGTATGGATTATCTCGGCTAAGCTGTTTACGTACAGAGGTAAGCTCATTTAATTAAGCAATTAATGACAGGTAAGCTCATTTAATTAAGCAATTATATGCCACTCGAAACAAGTAGATTTTTAAATTACTTGTTAAACATGGAGGATAGGACATTTTTTTCGTTTTGCATGACAGTTTTTTTTGCAGACATTTGAAATTTCAATTAGACATTTCTGCTGAAAATTGGGCATTGACTGGTCTGCTGAAAATTTCAGAATCATCGGTACATGCTTTTTAATCAATCAACAAGTCAAATAATGTTATGTTTAACAGCAATCCTAAATTGTAGTTCACAAAAAATACATAATATAATAAAGTGACGAAATTACCTGAATGCTGACGAATTTACCCACCATACCTCTATACACTTATATTGTTTTAATTGCACTATTCTATGGCGATTTACGTTGATTCTTTATTCGGAATACTTCGGCTTAGATCGTTTTTCATGTATACATTGACATACCGGCGGGTAATATCGTCAAGAACATGTGAGCCAAAAAATCGCCTTAAGGCGACGAAATTACCCGACTTCGCTCTACTCGAGTTTCAAACATGGGAAATAACTTTTGTTAGGCAGTATACTTAGTTCATTACCAAGCATGTGATCGATATAGACAGTGTTGCAACTCAGCTTTCAGTGACGTTTCAAAATAGGAGAGGAAATGTTGAACATTTTTTACGCTTTTTGTAGCCTTTTTATTCCAAATACTGCTGAAAAATATTGTTTCAAATAAATATTTACAGTATCAGATAAAAGTTTTTGCCGCCCCAGCATGTAATCTGTCCATGAAATTACATGACAGATCGATGGGTGATCACGGATCAATGAGTAAGGAGGATATAACAGATGTGAGCAAGAAGATGAGCATAAATTATTTGACTGGCAGAGGATAGCTTGCTTGACTATTGTTGATCAAAAAATTCAATTATATGGGATAAAAGTCTAATTATGTAGGCTGAAAAGTCTTAGATTGATAAGGGTTAAAATCACGGCTGAAATGTGTGACAGGAGTTTAAAATTTTTGTTGATACCGTATCAATTCCCATCAGGGTCTCTTTAATTAGTAGGGTCATTGCACTCGCCGATTGGTGAAAATATGATGTCGTCGTAGATCACGTGATCGGATCAACTTCCGCCGTCATTTGCAAATAGAGAAAAACACGACTGAAAAAACGTCTGATCAATTCGTGAAATTATACCTTTTAAGATAATAATCGGGTACAATTATTGGATTAAATACACAATGTAAGTATTGATATTTCATTTCTTTTATTGATTGAAGTTAATATCTGTTTGTATAATGTGTAATATGCAAATTTACCAAGTCTGTTGATTATTGTTGTTCCCAATAATATAGACAACTTGGCCGATTTGGGTAGACAATGGGTTGTTTTCCACTGCTTTCAGTAATTAGTAGCGATTGATAATGCAAAATTGTTTAGTGAAAAATGCAAAGAAAAGATGGGACAGTGCATCTAATGTAGAATTATATAGATACATTAGCTTGGGTATTGACAATTTTAACAGAAACTTTCGCGAAAATAGGCAATTTTGGAAAAATGTCGGCCATCCCCAAATATTACTCGTTAAATTTGCTCGCTATTCACACATTCAATTACCGACATAGGTGCATAAAGTTAGGATTTTTATTTAGTTCTTTGGTTGCATTGTGCATTAGTACATAAATAAAAGCAATCTTATTGTGTTAGTTTGGTTAAAACCCACTTCGAATTTCACGAATTCATGGCGTGTCTTCACCATGAGTGAAATTTTATTATTCTATTAGGAAGGGTCTTCAGTTTTCATTTTCAAGTTTTTAAAATGTATGAAAACGTTTATTATAATATAACCAGTGATAATTTAAAGATACCAATCTATGCCTTACTTAATATGTTTACGTAATATTTGAACTGTAGATCCTGCTCTGAAATGAACTCGGATCTCTGGCTAACCATAATATACCAATTGAGCTTCTGAGGCCTCTGATTTGAACACAAATAGATTCCTCCCAAATTTTACAAGACATTTCTAATCTACTATCCGTGCAATCTACAATGAATCTAAAAAGTACAGTGTCGATCCAGATCAGACAACATGAATGGCTGATCTGGATCTACACTGTTTGCCCACGAAATAATTGTGTGTCTATGGAGTGAAGTGTAACGTCTTCTTAGAGAAAAGACTGTGTAACTCCTAATTTCAATGGTACTTAAACTGTTTTGCACATAGGTTCAGAGACCATATTATCATCGGAAATATCCTCAATCATCAAAGACCCCATAGACATACCATGAATATTGGAGAATGGCAAGTGTGAAAAACGATGTTAACAAATTAAAAACAAAACTATTAAAAGTTGTGCCAATTAGCATCATAATTAAATAGACCCTGTTCCCATGGTTCGCGAAAACTAATGATAATGAATATTCCTTAGCTCGTCTGTGCAAATATTTATCGCATCAAGAAACCTTCAATATGAAATAATATTATTGTGGAAAATGTAACCAAAGTTCTTGTTAAGTGATCTGAAATAATGATAATGCAAGTATTGTTTACTTATCGTTACCTTAAAAATTGCGCCAAATCGTTACACTAAAAGACACATACCCGAGATTTGCCGGTATTTGACGACAGCTCATTTAAAAATGTCGTTAGTGTTTTCTTGACTTAGAAGAGATATCGGGAATAAAACTAAGATATTTAATATTATTGAACGTCTTATATCTGGGAAGTATGAAGGTAATATAAATGTCATTGTCGAGGAAATTCACATTGATTATCATTGTTTATCCAATAGGTGCAGATCGACGGTTTATTTTTCAACAAGACCATGTGTTTGTTATTGAAAATATTGTCCGACAAGTGTTCAGTCAGTGCACCTTACAACATACGTTTTTTTAGAGATCAGGTCAAATCTCAGTATTCTCTTGTTTAAAAGTACATAGCTATTAAAAGAGTTTTTTGACGATCACCTTGGCCGTCGCACTATGACGTTCTGGTTAACGTTCTGTGAACGTTTCAATCGTTCATTTTTTGAGCGTTCTAGAATGAGGATGACAGATCTGGCGCATTACTAGCGTGTGTCTAACGCACTAGAAGCATGTAACAGCGACCAAGTAAGAAAACCCTAAAATCAATAGCATGTTTTCACTTGCCACTCGCGCACGAAGAACGATAAGTCAACGTTACACGAACGTGCTGAGGTATGGACGTTCGGGTAACGCTCGAATGACGCTAAATGGACGTCAAAAGGACGTTCGTTTCACTTTAGTCACACGCTGCGTGCGCTAGGGGACCGTTCAGCGGTCGTCGACAGGTCGCCAGTGAGTCGTTCACAGCTAACCAAACGATTTGTAACAACCAAATAACGCTTGAGTAACGACTGACTCAAGATAGCCGGACGCGTGCAACGCTTGTCGAACGTTAGTAAAACGTTCCACGAACGTTCTTAAACGTTCATCAGCGTTTAAAATTAAACGTTGAAGAACGCTGGTCTCAGTGAAAATTTTTGAGCGTGTTCAAAAAATATTTTCTGGACCAGCGTTCTCCGCCGATTCCCGGCGATCACCGACGTTCACCGACGTTCACTAGCGTTCACACAACGCACTTCTGCCGCTTTCCCAGCAACCATGGACGACTAACAACGTTTCCTCAAACGTCGCAGAACGCTGGCCAGAACGTCATGGTGTGACGGCCCCATTACGGAATGCACTAGGCGTACATGCGAGGACCCTGAAATGTAAAAAGTGTCCACACATTATCAACCATTGACGTTCACCGAAGTTCACTAGCGTTCACAAAAAGCACTTCTGGCGCTATCCCAGCAACCACGGACGACTAACAACGTTTGCTCAAACGTCGTAGAACGCTGGCCAGAACGCCATATGTAGTGTGACGGCCTCATAAGTAAAAAATCGCGGACACGGACGCGGACACGAATCACGCATCAAGGAACTGTGGAATACCGGCCTATTAGTGTCCTCAGTGTTAGGCCGGTATGCCATTGTTCCGTGAAGCGTGATCTTTGTCCGTTTCCGCGTCCGTGTCCGCGATTTTTCACTCACCAAAGATATCGTTGGGTATATTCCATACCTCCGTGTCCGTTCTACATCGCGGACATGGACACGGAGGTATGGAATATACCCAACGATATCTAGGCCGGTATTCCGTAGTTCCGTGATGCGTGATCCGTGTCCGCGTCCGCGTCCGTGTCCGCGAATTTTCACTCATTAAAGATATCGTTGGGTCCGCGATTTTTCACCCACAAAAGCAATCTCCTTCGCAGAGTTGTCGTTCCTTACACTCACTTTACATCTCTACGAAAGGTTCAATGTCAAGATTTTTGACATAACTCGACAGCCTTATTTTATACAGTCATAATGATGAATATGAAAGTCTGTGGATAAACAAATGACAGATATCTTCACTATCTTTCATTCAAACCAAAGAAACCCAAGCAATTTTAAATGTAATTGGTGAACTATTTTTTGAGTTAAAGTAAAAGTAGTTGAATGTAGTCCCAGCCTATTACAGAGGTGAATGTAATGAGCCGATAGTGTAAAAGAGTGTCACCAAAGATATCGTTGGGTATATTCCATACCTCCGTGTCCGTTCCACGTCGCAGAAACGGACACGGACAAGGAGGTATGGAATATACCCAACGATATCTTTGGTGAGTGAAAAAAACGCGGACAAGGACGCGGAAACGGATCACGCTTCACGGAACTGTGGAATACTGGCCTAAGGCCGCTTTTCCATGGTTCCGTGATGCGTGATCCGTCTCCGTGTCCGCGTCCGCGTCCACGTCTGTGTCCGTGATTTTTCACTCGCCAAAGATATCTTTGGGTATATTCCATACCTCCGTGTCCGTTCCGCGTCCGCGTCCGTGTCCGCTATTTTCACTCACCAAAGATAACGTTGGGGTTATTCCATACCTCCGTGTCCGTTAAACGGCGCGGACACGGACGCGGAAATTACACGGAGGTATGGAATATACCCAACGATATCTTTGGTGAGTGAAAAATCGCGGACACGGACGCGGACACGGACACGGATCACGCATCAGGGAACTATGGAATGACGGCCATACCGGCCTTACGGTTCTATTTTCTGCATGTTTTCTGATAGATTTGTTTTTCATGGGTTACGAACTAGTATTTGCATCGGTTAGTGAACTTCGTGAACTACAAAAAACAAACTGAATTCTCTAAGTGAACAAGGTTGAGTCTCTCCTTTCTATTTTTACTTCAAAGTTCCACGAAAAAATCGATGTCGTCTCCATTTCCAGACGACGTATGTTTGTTTTGTTCTATTTAAGCCGAATTAGTGTCAATTTCTCTTGAAAATTAGGTGGAGAAAGTATATCAAATTAAGATACGATTTTAATACGAACAATTTCTGTAATAATTTTTGGATAGTACGTTTGCGTTTTATTTTCAGAACTTAAAGCTATTTTCGTTTAAAACTAAAATTTTATTGCCACCGATCTTCATGATATATTGCTGATGTATTGCTAATATTACTGTTAAAATGCAAATAATGCTGATATTGCTTAAAAAGACGAAAAAGCCAAAGAATTAAATGAATTCGTATGTTTAAATCAATCCATCAACGATCTAACTTCTTTATGTAAACGATTTGAAAACAAAACATTCATGACAAAAAAGAAAAACGTTTAATCAGTTTATCAGTTAGCGTTCAGAACGCTAGCTAGTAAGATAGCGAAATGTTTGTTTGTGGACAGTGCCCAAGGTTATGAAACTGAGCATGGAAACCAGTCTCAAATCTCAAGCATCTGATTGGCTGAAATGGCGACCAGTCGCCATTTTAGCCAATCAGATGCTTGAGATTTGAGACTGGTTTCCAAACTCAGTTTTATAACCTTCAGCCCAGGGAAGGATGCAAGATTACCAGACAGGAGTTTCGTTTTGGACAGTCTTATATAGAATTCTAAATTCCAACTTTTTGACTAAAGCTACATGTACATGAAAACTAAATGTTGCAGTCCAAACGGTGGGATTCAGGCAACCCTAATGAATCCCATCTTGATCCGCCCATGATAGAAAACTTGACATTTATCAAAATGCTAAATCAATGTTAACGCCAATTTGTTGTTGTTTTTTTTTTGTTTTTTGACAGCACTAATAACGAGATAAAGTGAATGAACAAGATCATTTCACCTATGTAAAGTAGTGACAGAAGCAATTATAAGGACGACGGCTACCGAGAGGTTTCATTGAAGCAGGTCCCTACTAAAATGTATTCACACGTGAATTGATGAATTTTGAAACTCAAGTATGGGTAATAAGAAAGAAAACTTTATGTTTAAAATTAACTTGTATTTCTTTGACTATTTTCCTTTGAATATTTTCGGTGGAAACGGAAGCCGGCGAAATTCCGGTAAAATCAACGAACATTGTAAATACAAACTTTTGGTCGGTGAAGATATCGTACTTTTATATTCATCTTAAGAAGCTACTACTTTTTGTATCATGAGTCATGTTTTATATCATAATTATGTCTTGTGAAGAACTTAAAGTCATCTGACGTCTGAGAAATTGTGCTTTGCTGCGTGTGTCGATGAAAAACAGAGTTTTAAAGAAAACAATAAGACTGCGCTAAAATGTGTATATCCGGATAAACAACAGAAAACAATGTTGTGACAATTAGGGAAACGTTCGAGATAGATTTATGTAATGCTTTGCATTTGATATGCAAGGTGCATTCTACTGCATGAATTGGTAAGTTTTAAATACATTAAATAAATTCCCGACAAAATGTTGTTTCTGTATCTAAGATTCGGTTTATTCGATACAAGATAATCACTTTTATAAATTACTGTATGTGAAGTAATAATTATAAAGTATATTTCTGAGAAAAGGTATTTCTTATTACAGCGGAATTCTTTCGCTAGGCTAATGTTCTGAAATGGCATTACAGCCTTTAACAACACCTCGAGGTGTTGATGATTCGTTAAATATAAAAAATAACCATTTTCCATCTCTGGTTAGTAAGATTTATCCTATTGAACTACAACGTAATAAAGCAAACACTTCAGATAAGCAAGCAAACTTTCTTGATCTTAATCTTTTTATTGAAAATGGATACGTCACCTTTAAATTATATGATTAAACAGATGATTTTGATTTTAATATAGTAAATTTTCCGGTTTTTGACGGCGATGTTCCTCGTGCAACATCTTACGGGGTTTATATCTCACAGCTTGTTAGCTTTACTTGAGCTTGCAATGATGTTAAATATTTCAATGAACGTAATCTTGGCATAAAAGAAGAACTTTTAAAACAAGGTTATCATTATCACAAATTAAGGAAAACTTTTTGCAAGTTTTATCGCCGATACCCAGATTTATTTTAAAAATACAGGTGCAGTTTAAAATCACTATTGCAACAAGGTTTTTTACAGCCAGTTTTTTATGAAGATTAAATGTATAAACTTAAAAAAAAAAGAAGACAATGTTAATTTCTCTCGGTTATTCGTAAAAACCATCTGTAAATTCAAAAAGAAAGATTTCCAAAATGATATCCTACAGCGCTCTGCAGGCCTAGTGATTAAACCTTCTGCAGTTGATCATTATGCTAACCTCTTTGGCTGCACGGTGGCAGGGGTTTGAGAGTTTATGAAGGTTTTTGGGGGAAATCTCTTATAAAAACCTAAAAGCTCGATTTGTTTCTTTTATCCCTGTCATCGTGTTCTTGCTAATTTAACTCCAGGTGCTCTGGTCTCGGTAAGGTCATTGAGTACCCACCCATTTGACTTTGCAATGTAATTAGCCTCTTATGTTTTATATGTTTTATGTGCTTTTGCATGCAACATCGTTGAGCTGATGGGTGGGTTGGAGTTATTTCACCAAGATAACTTGTATATGTGTGTTGATATGAAAACCTGTTGGGGCAAGTGTGAGGTTGGTGCACCCTAGAACCCGATTTAAACCCCCAGTGGCAAATTGTTTTGCCACTGACCGCTCCAAGGCGGTAACCCCTTGGGTTCTCACTTTCGTTAATTGTTTGTAGCGTCCATTGAAACTGGTTATTGTAATACCATGCTTTCTTTTCCTCTCTACATTTTGGCTGTATTTTTCTTACATATTGCAAATGATTATTATTGATAACAATATCATTAAATGCAAAACATTGAACTAGCTCGACTTCATTGTCAAAATAAGTAGTAGTTAACAAAGCAGTTTGCAAACTGTGCAAACTTAGATGGAAAATAAACTGTCTGGTTATGTACCAGAAGCGTATATATAAAATTGTAAACAAATGAGTGCAAGAATTATAATAAATTCACAGCAAATTTATATTTAAATTGTATTGTTTTAAGTAGGCTTCACTCACGGTATTTGAAATTCACATCGCGATATCGTATCGTAAATTAACCGCAATAACCGGTGTACAGCGGTATATCGTCCATCCCTAACGTTAGTGCCTTCTTTGCTTTGATTACTATTCTTAAA
Organism: Corbicula japonica; assembly: GCA_038501625.1. Lineage (NCBI taxonomy): Eukaryota > Metazoa > Mollusca > Bivalvia > Venerida > Cyrenidae > Corbicula > Corbicula japonica. The sequence goes on from JAZAYU010000302.1 coordinate 359,994, forward strand.
GCGCATGCGCAGTCTATTCATTTCTCCCCTTAAGCGATTGGAAGTCATCATAGGCTTTGGTTTTCAGAGCATAGCGTTTTAAGAAATACTTTAAATAAAAAAGTTCACTAAAATGAACAAGACTAGTCTCCTAAAATTCGTCATCAGCGTAGAAAAATCGATTGGATTTTAATTAAAAACAACCGTTCTTAAAATTGCCTGGTTTGTGTCACAATGTACAATTGATTATGAAATCTCGTGAAATCACAGAACACCAAGACACTAAGAAAAAAAAACGGGATTGGTTATTTGTTCATTGATACGGCAGATACACTTCAGCTTTTCTGTAGATCTTAAAAAAGAACTATTTTGCTCGAAAACATTTTGTTCATTTGTATGTCATTGTTAGGTCTCAATTTTTAGTTAATATTCACTCAGCAAGAAAGTGCAGCTTAAAGACGACTCCGGTAATTTCCGAGTTCAGTGTCCTAGGTTATAAAACTGAGCATGGAAACCAGTCTCAATCCCAAGCATCTGATTGGCTGAAATGGCGAATGGTCGCCATTTCAGCCAATCAGACAATGTATAAAACATAGTTCACGGTCCAAGACATGAACCGTTGAATTAATTTCAACAGTTAAAACTAGGCAATTAGAAGCGCATCAAAGGGATGTCTCATACGTATTAAGGAAACAACAAAGTTGTTTAAGAACAAATTATGAAAAACTGTTTTGTTTTTTTTCAATCTTGAAAAAGCTTATTAACCGATATACGAGATTATGACTGATATTTCCACCAGTTACCAACGGACGCGCTGGTCAAAAAAGAAATCAAACAATCACTGAACCAAAAATCATTATCAAGATTTATTCATACTCATTTCTCAATATTACTCAACTTGGGTGAAAACGTAACAAATAGCTGCAGCAGGAGGACAGTTTCAATATGGACGCAACAAACAATTAACGAAAGTGAGAATCCGAGGAGTTACCGCCTTGGAACGGTCAGTGGCAAAACAATTTGCCACTGGGCGTTTAAACCAGGTTCTAGGGTGCACTAACCTCACACTTGCTCCAATAGGTTTTCATATAACAAAACAAGTTCAAGTTATCTTGGTGAAATAACTCCAACCCACCCATCAGCTCAACAGTGTTGCATGCAAAAGCACACAAACATATAAAACATAAGAAGTTAATAGCATTGAAAAGCCAAAGGGGCGGGTACTCAATGACGTTATCGAGACCAGAGCACCTGGAGTCAAATCAGCAAGAACACGATGACAGAGATAAAAGAAACAAATCGAGCTTATAGGTTCTTTTAAAAAAGAGGTAAGCATAATGCTTAACACAACTATTTGTGCGCGACAGTGACTTTCCTATATATATGATGATCGTCCTTCGCAGGACAGACATCTGTAAAAAGTCAGTATGATAATGGGTCTGTGCTTGCAGTCGTAAGATGCCAAATCTCTGTTAATAAATACATGACCCTACTTTTCTTATTGGAAATGGACAGTAGAAATTCTTAAAACTCCAAAAGCAATTAAGTTAGCCCTTTATCAAATGGTACCAACTATGATTGCCAGCCTTTTGAAACATACCATGTTTACTATTGTTTATATAGGGGAGGCTATTTACAGGTCTTACACCTATAAAGTCTGCCTTTTATAACCTATAGCCAATGCGACACAATACAAAAGACTGGCACTCATTGCTGGTACCATTTGATAAGGGTTAAACTTATATTCTTTTAAAGGGAAATGGTTGTTTATTCCATTTTCAGCAAGAAAATTGTAGGTCATATATCAATTAACAGAGATCTGACACCTTGAAACCGGTGCAGTGTTTTTTTAATTCTGTGTGAACTCCAAAACCGTTTTACATTTGCCATCTTAAAATCAAGACCGATTTTCATATACAGCATACCAATAGAAAAAATCGCTATCAGTGGGTCAGTCGAAACATTTAAATTACTAAACATGTCCGTTTCATGCCATAGTGCCAATGCAACCCCCCCCCCCCCATCCCCCATCGCCAGCAATAAGTGTTGTCAAGGGGACTATTTAGTGTCATTTATTGTCTGACAAGCCCGATTAGGAACATCCGCCAAAGTATTTATGAATATCATACCTTAATATTTGTTCATATATTCTCGCATGAAAGGTGCGTGTTCAAATGTTAATTCTGAGTTTTAAGCAAAATTTTATAATGAAAGTATCCTACTCACCGTCAGTTAATTCTGCGAGGCTTGATGAAGTGACCCTTATGCAGGGAACATTAAAATTAACTTAAATAAAGTTAGTGCAAACGTCTGAGAAACAAGGCAACTCCCGCCCACCATTGAATGCCAATCAGTAAATTCAGGTTAAGTTTGATATATTTGAAAACGTGATTAGTGGGAGGATGGGGTTGCAGGGGTGGTCACGTTTTAGAGACACGTGAATATAAAGGCGTCGGAGCTATTCTGACAATTCTAATATTGGAAATGAAATAGAATATATGCAATATATTTCACTTCAAGGCTATTGGAAAAACTAATATTGGTTTACTTGTTATAACGTTTGCGCTATTTACGGTGATAAATTTACAATATCTTTTCAGATTCGAGAATACTACAGTTTCTTGTTAACTGCCGAAGACAAACATACCATCATCACAATCGCATTTGTGAAAATCAGAAGACTGACAGAAACATAAACAACAACAACAACACAATATAAAAATAAAAAAGTATAGTGTATTTTCCTTAAAAATCATTATTTCCCTTCATCATCACCATCGTCGTCGTCGTCGTCGTCATAAAATTATTATTATCCTTTAAATTATCCTGGCAGGGATAATAAGTATATAACCAGTTTAAAAAAGAAAATGTTAAGTGAAGTGTTGTAGCATTAAAAACTGAAGAAGGCCAATGGCCGAATCGTTTTAATAAAGAGTTTTTAAACTAAATATTATTATTATTATTATTATTATTATTACATTATTATTATTATCATTATTATTATTATTACATTGTATTATTATTAGTAGTAGTGGGTGGTGGTGGTGGTGGTGGTGGTGGTGGTGGTGGTGGTGGTAGTAAGTAGTAGTAGTAGTAGTAGTAGTAGTAGTAGTAGTAGTAGTAGTAGAACGCTTAAATTTCATGAAAATAATCTAATGCATAAAAGTAAGAGACTTGTGATTTGATCTTCGGTTACGTATAATATTATATGGTATTAATCATGCAGTAGACTTTCGTCCTGCTTAATTTATGATAAGTTAAGTATCGATATACCCTGCTAAATAAAGGGTGGGTCGGCATCGATATTCCCTGCTTAATAAAATGTGGTTAAGTATCAGTATTTTTCCTGCTAAATAAAAGGGTATTTAAGCGTTAATATTCCCTGCTAATAAATGGTAGACTTTAAGTATCGATATTTCCAAATATCAATATTTCCTGCTAAATGATGGGTAGTTAAGTATATTTATTTCCTGGTGAATGATGGGTTATTAAGTAACGATATTCCCTGCTAAATGAGGGATACTTTAGTATTTCAGCTTTGCAACCTATTTTGATTGGGATTCTGTCATAAAATTGGGAGGGATTTCATTGAACCAAAAGAAAATGAGATAAGAATTCTTGTTCTAAGGACTAATGTGACATGCGCTTGCAGCAGTATGTAGCCCTGTAGCACACTGTCACACAGATCGTCGCTCGTTCCCACTCAAGCCGCGATTAACCTTCTACCGAGGCCACTGTGCTCGCCGGAGAGTACATCTCTCAGTGTCTTTAAGGAGAAAAGCACCTTGAACAGTTTGTCATTGAGAAATGAAAAATGATATGTCATGAAAAATAAAATAAACTTAACAAGTGTACAACAATATCATCATTCCCATCAATTATGCAATGTTAAAACATGTTGTAAATGTAACTTCTCTAAATATCAACAAGTAATACCCGAGGTGTAAATAAGTACCATGCAACGGTTTCGTTCGTGTGGCAGATGCGCTGGACAACATTGCAGTCTTTTCGTCAGTGATAAACTGTTCAAACTGCTATTCGCCTGATAGTTGACAGTTTTGTTAAGTATAGATGATCACGGGGGCAACCTGACAAGCAGGTAACCTGACAATCAAAATATTGCAATATTTACAGAGAAAAAGAGACCTGCAGATAAAGTAAGAGAATAACAACATATCACATTATCTAAGAAGAAAATTATACCTCGGTTACAGCTGAATGTCAACGTCTCAACGGAGACAAGGAAACCTGCAGATAAACAAGAACATACTGCAGAAAATGCTATAACTTTATGAGAAGGATGCCCAGTGAATGGAGATAGCGCAAGTAAAAAAATCAGCAGAGTGCAAAAATGACGTCGACAGAACCAACTTGACATGTAGCATAAGCTAGAGACGACAGAATCAAATTGACGCGTAGCATGAGTTAGAGGACAATGTTAATGGTGCCATGTGTAATATCGAAGCCTGAGATGGTTAATTTCTTGAATTAAAGAAATTACTGGTATTTGAATATTTGCTATCCTCCTCCTAATCTTCTCCTTCCCTCCTAATTCATCCTCCTCATCATCTCCTCCTCCTCATCTCCTCCTCATCGTCATATCCTCCTCCTCATATCCTCCTCCTTATCGTCTAATTATCCTCATCTCTTCCTCCTCATCTGCTCCTCCTCCCAATCTCCTCCTTGTCATCATCTCATCATTTCCTCCTCATCACATCTCCTTATCTCATTCTCATCTCACCCTCCTCCTCATCTCACCCTCCTCCTCATTTCTTCATCTCCTCCTCGTCGAAATCTCGTTCTTATCTCCTTCTCTCCTCCTCTTTATTATCATCTTCTCTTCTCGTCATCTCATCATCATCTCCGCCTCATTATCTCCCCCTGATCTCCATCTCCTCATCATATCCTCATCATACTTCCTCATTATCAGGGCTATCCGATCAACCTTTTTCGAGGTTGCCCCGGCTTGCTCAATTGGTTTCGTTGTCGGAATTGTATGACTAGTCGCTGTCGCCGTGACGGTGTGGGTGTGGGTTCGCTCCCAGGAAGAGGCAATATTAATTTTAATGACCTTGGCAATTTACAGCACCGTGACATTTTACTGCAACATAACACTAACAGCACCGTGACACTTTACAGCAGCTGTGTTCTTAGCAGAAAATGGAACTTGCCCCATTTGTTGTTTACAGCCATTATTGTGACTCCAACGCGTTTTATGTGCTAATTAAGACAGCATTAACAAAATCGAAGATAAATTCATTTAGCGGACCAATGAATAAAATTATGTTTTCTCCTTTAAACTTGCTGATACTTTCTATAAAGATTTGACAATAGTTAAGAACAATCGATGTTAATCACTTCATTAAAGTCTTTCTAAGTGATATCTAGTAAGTTTGTTTACGCCTCCTTACTGATTACCGTAATGAAAATCAGATACATCTCGTGCTGTTCGAAAAGGACATTTACGCTGTCTAGTAAATTTGAAAATATTGAACTGAAGGTTATAAAATTGAGATTGGAAACCAGTCTCAAATCTCAAGCATCTGATTGGCTGAAATGGCGACTGGTCGCCATTTCAGCCAATCAGATGCTTGAGACTTGAGACTGGTTTCCATGCTCAGTTTTATAACCTTGGGCACAGTACACATTACTTATAAACATACCTCATAAGCAGAAACGTTTGCACAAACTACGAAGTTTTTGAACTCCCCTCGTAGGAATATTCAGTTTTCTGAGTACATTTAATTTATCTATTGCCCTATATTCTCTCCGGCCTGACTATTTGTGTTTTTGATTTATGCACGTCTTATAAAAGGTGAAATATGCATATCAGGAATCGCCACATTCAGAAAAAACAGCCTCCCCACACAGTCAAGAAGAAGAGAGAGGGAGAGAGCATGGTTAATAAAATGATCAGTCTCAAAAAAGACACCACTAACAATAAACGAAATTGAGAACCTGAGGGGTTACCGCCTTGGAACGGTCAGTGGCAAATCAAATTGGGGGTTTAAACCAGGTTCTAGGGTGCACCAACCTCACGCTTGCCCCAACAGTTTCTCATATCACAAAACAAGTACAAGTTGTCTTGGTGAAAAAACTCCAACCCACTTATCGGTTTAACTATGTTGCATGCAAAAGCACACAAACATATAAAATATAAGAAGCTAAGAGCATTGCAAAGCCGAAGGGGCGTGAACTCAATGATCTTACCGAGACCAGAGCTCCTGTAGTAAAATCAGCAAGAACACGATGACAGGGATAAAAGAAACAAATCGAGCTTCTAGGTTCTTTTAAGAAAAGATTTCCCCATAAACCTTCATAAACTCATAAACCCCTGCCACCGTCGTGCAACCAAAGAGGTAAGCATAATGATTAACTGTAGAAGGGTTAATCACCAGGCCTGCAGAACGCTGTAAAATATCATGTTGGTAACCTTTCTTTTTAAATTTACAGATGGTTTTTACGAATAACCGGGAGAAATTAACACTGCCTTTTATCTTCTTAAGTTTATAAATTAAATCTCCATAAAAAAACTGGCTGTGAAATACCTTGTTGCAAAAGTGATTTTAAACTGCACATGTATTTATGAATTAGATCTGGGTATCGGCGATAAAACTTGCAAAAGGTTTTCCTTAATTTGTGATACCGATAACTTTGTTTTAAAAGTTTTTCTGTAATGCAAAGATTACGTTCATTGAAATCATTAACATCGTTGCAAGCTCTTGAAAAGCGAACAAGCTGTGAGATATAAACCCCATACGAAGTTGCACGGGGAACATCGCCGTCTAAAAACGGAAAATTTACTATATTAAAATTAAAATCATCTCTTTTATCATAAATTTTAGTAGTGACATAACCATTTTCAATGGACAGATTTAGATCGAGAAAGTTTGCTTGCTTTTCTGAAGTGTTCGCTTTATTAAGTTGTAGTTCTTTAGGATAAATCTTATTAACCAGCAATGGAAAATGGTTACTGTCTATATTTAATAAATCATCAAGGTACCTCGAGGTGTTGTTAAAAGCTGTAATTATAAGAGATTGATTGGAAATCAATTAAAGTTTCCATTTTGGATTTGGTAAACAAACTGAAGATATGATAATATCACCACTTTGTAAAGCTACCATACGGATAATCTAAAGCTCTCTGCTTGATGATTAACCTCTTTACAATGAATTCGACTACCTCTTGCTGGACGACAGGGGTTGGAGTTGAAGATTGAATGAGGGTTTCCGAGGCAATCTTGTAAAAAGTACTTCAGAGCTCAATCGGTTTAAATAATTTCTGTCATCCTGATTATGCTGCTATGGTCTCGGAAAGGCAACCGAGGAATATAAATTTTGCGTGACAATGTCATTAACTAGGTTTAAGCTATTTTCTGTCACCTGCGAAAGCAGGTAGACACAATGGATATTTGGAATATACCATCTTGATGAACAATAATGATAACTCCTTTTTTCGGCGTTAGCTGTCTAAGCTCTCTTTTGACCTAATTTTTCGACCAATGCAATGTTGTAAATAAAACTTATTATGCAGCGGGAAAATCAAATAGATTATTTCTATTGGTTGTTAGTGGGTGTTCATTTCTCACCTTTTTTTAAAAAATGTAGTATGCTTGTTACTTTGAGTAGTCGTGAACTGACACAAAATCTTGAATATAATTATTATCTACACAAAGAAAACTACACTAAAATAATATTTTACTACACCATATGAAGCTTTTACGTTTTTTTTCGCCTGTTTTAGGAAATTGTATATTGATCCCGTAATATCCGCATCTTCCGCAATTCTCGCTGGTAACGAAACTATGTTATTTGTGTGTTGTTGTTTTTTTCAATTATGTTAACACAAATGTTTAAACTGGAGTTAGTTAAGAGCTTCTCTTCAATATCGGTCTAAAAGAAATATACATTATAGACTGGCCTTGAGAGAAAATAACATCATGCTTTAAACAAATCCGTAGCATGTCTAGAAACTTTCCACTGATCCAGTGCTTTGTGAACTAGCTGAAATAATAGTGAGAAACATTTAGTTCGTATTAAAAAAGTCGTCATAAAACAAGATTTTTTACATTTTCTTCTGAAAACGAAGCATATATCCCCAAGATTTCCTCTTATAAAATTCTTAATGTTATAGTGGGTATTATATACTGTAGAATCTCGAAAATAAGCGTATACGCTTACTTTTGAATTTGTGACGCATTTATGCGCTTATATTTCGATATGCGCCTATATTTAGGCCGCCGAATATGCGCTTATATTTGATATGCGCTTATATTTAAGCCGCTGAATATGCTCTTATATTTGATATGCGCTTATAGCTTAGATTTACTGAATATACGCTTATTTTTGAAACAAAATAACACTAAAAGACACGCATGCATCAGAGGAGATCGAAATATTCTATCATCCTCATCAACGTTTAATTGTTCAGACCAAACTCTACAAGTTTTATACTGGTTTTGACATTCTTTATAAAATTGTATAATTTCCTCTTTTTTTCTCTGCTGTAAGATTTTCGAGGTTTTTTGGGGGGAGTTATATTTGGAGTTTCATCCATTTTTTTTTATTTTATAACACAAAACTGCGTATGCACAAAATTATTAATATTTCAAGCAACGTAAATATTACCAAACAAACATTAAAAACTATAATTCTTTATTTCATTGTACTCGAACAAAAAATAAATGTTCGGTGAGTTGTTCACACCTTTATGGCTAATACCGTTTATTGACCAAGTCCTTTATTGATCATTGTAATTATCTTTTATTGAAAGGCCGATTTAGCTCCCAGCTTAATTAAACTTAAGGACTATGTTATTCATGAATTCTCATCATGGCTTCAAGATAAGTCATTTATACATTTATAGTAATTTGAGCTTTTCCTTATGTCAAAATAAAAGAAAAGAGTAAGTGCTACAAAGAAATGAGAAAAAAATGAACAAAATCTATTTATTTTATGAAAAAAAGAACTTTAGTCAGTGTTATTTTCCATGCAAGTTTTCATATATTCTACAAAAAAGCAATTAAAAATAAATATGAAAGTAAGATAGTGCAGACCTCCTTACAGATGCACTAACAGTTAAAATTTTAATTTAATTCTTATCTTGACTGAAATCCTCCCATTAAAATATCCATGTTTACTAAAATTCAGAAATCCACCATTTACAACTTTACACAAGAAAGTAGTGCAAACAGTAAGTATGGTGTCAATATACTGGACACAGGTAATGGAAAGTACACTAAACATTAAAGATAGTAATTTAAATTTAAAGTTTATACTGAAAGTGTGTGATAACTGATAATGTTCTGTCTCAATTTTATATTATTGAGTTGCATAAATAAGATACCGTAATCCAAATAAAAAACATATTCAAGCTGTAGCATGTGGTTATGCTCATATAAAAAAACAAAAAGGTAGTAACTGTGCTACAAATACCATTCATTTTATTGCCCGAATAGTGAAAACGTATTTCTGTAGTATTAAATGTTGTAAAAATGTAACATGTCATTGATTTTGTTTTTGATATGCTGCAATAAGCAACACAATATGCAACTTAACTGCAAGTTTTTGAATTACAAGTGTTATGAAGTTGCAGTTATTTCATAACATTAAAAGCTTATTGCAATAATGGGATAGGATTCTTGATAAAGTTTTGTCAAATAAAGATTTTCCACTTCATATGAACAGTACTCTCCTTCGTAAAGCACATGGTAAACTTCATTTGGTGAATGGTCTTGTCCTTTTTTTATATCATGAATAGTGCCTACAAAGATGTTTTTGTAGGTCAAATACTTTAATGAATAAAAATTACTAACATCATATTTTTAAATGTGTAATCTTTAAGACATAATTTAATTAAGTAAACATAATCACAAGCGTATGTGATCATTGCATGAAATGGTAACACGGAGCTCAATCGAAGTATAATTATATTAAACGTGGTCCTTTCACGGACACCGTACTTTCATATCACGAGAAAATCGTGGGTAATTTTTGTGTACACTAAGAATGTAAGCAACGGTGACCCTCACTAGAAAATGGTAATAAACTATGTTGACGTACACGATCGCACGGTATTTGCAAAGAAATGTGCATTTATTACATAAACAAACTTTCATTGCAACAATAAACTCACCTAAAGTTTAAAAAACAGCATTTTTTCCTACTTTCACTTTACTTCCACGACCGGACGTTCAAAAAACGGAAGTCAAAGGGGAATAACACTGAAGAAAATAGTTCGCACGTGGCAACAAAATATTTCACACTTACATATATAAAAAATAAACAATCAAAATGACTGACAGAAAAAATATAGTTAATATCAGAAATTCATAAGTTATCAGTAAGTTCGCCAAAAATGCGATATTTTCAATGAAGTTCGTTTCGCGCATTAACACAAATATTGGTGATTAGTACCTTACTTCCGCAAAGCTGTGTTGATGAAAATGTTTTATTTACACATCTGAAATTTAAGGCAGATTATGAATGATCGACGAAAGATCATGACGATCGATTGGTAGGCAACAAAATTTTAACCATTGTTCTTTATGATGTGTTTTTGGGGATGTCATGTTGTATTAACAACCAAGAACGCGATTATTTTCGTCGGTGTCAAAACAAAGATGGACGCCCTAGTTTTTCTTGCAGTTCAGTGGGTTCGTTTATGGGATATAAGATATTTCAAATATATAGTTAAATATAAGTCTCAGTGCATCTACAGTAATATCGTGGCATTCCAAGTATGCTTTTACTTTCAGAAAATATTGGTCAGAGTAAAAGAAAACTTGCACAGAAAATTGCATATTTATTTCTGTATTCACATGTCATGTGCTACACCAATGTTAATATGCCTATGCTTAAAGATTACTGGCAGTGAGATTTATAAAATATTATAACATTTTTCAACAATGCCCTTTTATATCTCAAGATTTTATGCATTGGTGCCAACAGTACCATTTTCATATTTCAACAATTACATAGTCCTTAAACCACTGAGCAAGTTAGGTATGTATATATGCGCTTACTTTTGGGGTATAACTGTAAGGGACGGGTATGCGCTTATTTTTGGCATTTATTTTAACTTAAGGGACGGGTATGCGCTTACTTTTATGTATTAGTTTTCTGTAAGAGACATATGCGCTTATATTCGGTATGCGCTTACTTTCGATTGTGCGCTTATTTTCGAGATTCTACAGTACTTGAATAGCCTCAATAATGCTAATCGACTATTGACCCAAATCACTAACAAGATATTCTTTCAAACGTGTTATGAGTAATAAAATACGCCCACGCCCAGATATGGCAATTTAAAAAGCAATGATGCAGATTTTACAAAGAATAAATAATATAAATCGTAAACACGTCATGTGTTGCAAATGTAAACAACATTTCCGAAATGATTTTCATTCCTCGCATACTCCGCTGCTGTTACGTGTTACGCCAGTCGATTTGTTGTGAAATGATGATTATCAATGAAATATCTTGCGTATTTACGTCATAGTGAAATACTCGTACTACTGAACTTTCATTCATGAGAAACAAGCAGACGATATTCACGTTTTTCATTGGATACAAAATTACACACACTGTCTATTGGATCATTGATAAATTGTGGGAAATGAGAAAAAAATAGAAATACTTTGCAGATGATTGTATGGGTATATGGAATAACGGATTCAGATTTAAGTACTGATCTGCATCAAAACGGTAGAGAAACTGGTTCAGGAACGGGAAAGTTGGAGTACCGTGAATCATAGCTTGACCTGCACCCCACCCACGTGCGCCGTGGGAACCTGCACACCGCCCACGTGCGTCATCGGAATATTGTCTCCTCTCTAACGTATCATATCATGGAACTTTTACAAATCCGAGAGAACGTATTTGGATTAATTATTGAATGTTCTGGCATAGTGAAAGAACATTCATGAAAAGCAATCTCGGTTATTTTCGGGTTAAAATAAATTTTACTCGCAGAAACAGACATAAGTGGACATATTCGAAAACTTGTATTAATGCGAGTTAACGACGAAGTATAGAACTGTAAATGTGTATAGAAGTTATGCAGAGAAGTTTTCTTGTCTCCAGCAACACTTCTTTGGTGTTTTCTATATCAGAAAAGGGGCCGTAACTGTTTACGGACTGAATTCAGAACATATACAGCCGAAAACTTCTTCAAGACAAAAACATATTCTAATGAGCGAGGATATTAAGTACTCGTTTACCTGTACCATAAAAGGGGAACCGCCAGGCGTAGGAGAGAAAACCAGCAATTTTCATGGCAAGTAATTTTATTTATCGTCCTCATTCACTGCACCCTATCCAATGGAACCTTAAGCGGAAGATTATCTTAAAATACATTTCTAGTCACTTTAAAGGATTTGTTATTAGGCAATACTGAACCGCATGTAACGGGTGTTGATAGAATTCGAAAATAAACTATTAAAAGTGTGGTTTAATAGATGAATACAATCGCGCGAATTCATTGCCCGCGCATATGTCATTTGCGTCCCCGCGAAATTAAATATATGTCATTTTAAATGGCTATAAAATTATTTGATGATGTAAAAATATTCATATATAAATTTAAGAACATAATGTATAATTTTTCTTCAAAACATAAAATCTTGATATTGCACTGTTTCTGTCAATCGCACTGCAAGGTCTCGGGTATGCAGATATAAGACATAATGTAATCGTAATCATTACTCACAATAAGCTGAAATCAATTACAATTTGTTATGTAGTCGTAAACAATAAGTCGTATTCCGATTAGATTTACTGTATTCGTAATTTAATCGATTTCAGAATAAGGTTAATAGAAGATTATATGGGTCATTAAAAAACGAAGATCAAAGTGAAGTTGGCTATTTTGGGCCGTTCTTTAACTTTTAAAAGCCATTATCTTTAATAATTATGTTTTAAAATGGTGGAAGTACACTTTTAATTTAGTTATATGCATTCTGTGCCAAAAAACTTTTCGAGGTAGTTTAGGTAAAATATTTCCCAAGAAATCATCATTTAATCATCAGACAAAATAGGACCACACAGTCATAATTCACTCACTGCAATGTTAAAGGAAATAACCTTATTGAAGATATTTTATAAATGTATGGCTAAACACTTTAAAGAAAACACCATGTTTCATTCCTGTTTCTTTTATTGTCACAAATACCTACATTTGGTCAAAAAGTACACTTGCGACATTCATTAATGGACAACAAGCTGTGTTTTAGTCCTCCCATTTGTAAATAAACATCTGACATTAACCTATAATACATATGAAATCTACACACATGTAGCTTGGGTTTGGAATAAGCATTATTGCAGTAACCATAACACTTATTAAAATATTTTATTTAAAAAAAAAGAAATTTCTTAGTAAAAAATCACACTTTTAAACTGTTTTCTGTTACACTCAAAGACAAGTTTGACAACATTTTCCCTCATAACTCAAACCTTTGAAAGCAGTTTTTCTGACGCTTTGGCATTTTGTATGTGCTTCTTAATTTGATAAGCTATGAAAATTCAAATATAAAAAGTTTTTCATTTATGGAAGATTGAAGCAAAACATTTTTTTCTAAATTTATCCATATTCATGTTTGTGGTATTTTAAGATTTATAGTGCTCACACAGTTGTTCTGCACTGCATCGTACAAAAGACAAAAAGCCTGTTCAGGTGTGCCAAATCGTTTTCCATTAATTTGATTCTTCATTCGAATTTCTCATATTTTCTCTTCATAGAATTCCTCTCTAAGGGTTTCAATTGTATGTCCTTTAGAATTATCTTTTTCACAATTGTAATTGAAACCTAGACTGGCTCCCATCCCTATGTTCTGTTATATATTCTCATGTCACTTATACAATAATCATCAATAGGCCTACCTTTAAGAAAAGCAACACCTGTAGGTACCTAACTGATATGCATTTTACTTCCCTTATCTCCCAGAACATAGATGGTTCAGCATATCAGTACAAAAATGAAAATGAAATGAATAAAAAAAGGAGATAATAAGTATTTCAGTGTTTTCTTTAAAAAAAACCCATCTAGCTGGTGCCAGGCTAATTGAAAGAATGTGATCAGATATAAATCAAGCACGATGCACTAAAATATATAATACAATTTCATGAAGAATAAGACGAACGTTTTGCGCTTTTTTATTTTAACTGAGGAATACTGATGAATATCCGGATCGTGTGATGCTGATGTTTATTTTTGTCTTCAAACAGACGACATATAAGCACATGTATAAATAGTATGTCTTGAACGTATTCAGTTTATTGGCTAGTAAAGCACACAATATTCTGTATGGCACAATTTCATTGTTTTTTCTTTGCGATTTAAACGTTTCACCTTAATTTGAAAGTAATCGTGGAATAGTGAACGTAATCAATTACTTTTGTTATACAAATTACAAGAAATTACAAGAAATTTGAATGTAACCGCTTACAATGTGCAAGTGTAATTTAATAAATTACAATTTCAAAATAACCACTTACATCAAGTCTGGCTTCGTTTTTATTCCTAAAACCCATCAGTCTGCCAGTAATATTTGTAATATAATGTGATTCATAAAACATATTTAAAATACTTTTGCGGGCAAATTTACATGCTGGAGTGAATGTATTTTTTAACTATAAAACATTCAAGCATAATCAAAGTTTACTTCACTTTTAAACAAAAACATTTTTCTTGGCATAGACCAGGCACTGCAGTATAAGGTTAAACTTTATGCGGAATGAAGTTTTACCGCAAACAAGAAACAAATTAAACAAGAAAATATGTAAAACGGATAAACGATAAAGATTCTCAGATCATTATCTGAAATATGTTCTGAAGATTATAAAACTGAGTTTGGAAACCAGTCTCAAATCTCAAGCATCTGATAGGCTGAAATGGCGACCAATCGACATTTCAGCCAATGAGATCCTTGAGATTTGAGACTGGTTTCCATTTTTTGTTTTATAATGCGATGAAGCATATCCAGTTCACTAATGTTTATTGAGCTGGGTTTGTGATGGATTTCTTGAAAATAAAAATAAATATGCGTAACAAAGCGATATTCATCTACAGCATTTATTTTAAGTATTTTATTATCAAAAAATGACTTCTTGTTTCTTAGAATTGAACCCTGGGCATTCGCGTGTGAAGCGAGCATCACGAATGTCGACTAAATATGACTATTATTAACTTATTATCAGAATTGCCTGCGAACTAAATATAAACTCATTAGCCTACCACTGTGAGGAGTTTAGGAAAAAGGTTTAAAGATCATATGCACTTTAATGGCCCTTTTGAAAACGTTAAACCTCTCCGAAAATAGCTAATATCTACGTCATTTCAAACTGTGTAAAGAAATTTTTTCGAAAATCATCATCACCCCGCTAGATGCCTCCCTGGATAAACAGGTCAAAATCGAAATAGTTTATCCGATTTTCCCTTCTGCATACTAATTTAAGGGCTCGCCACACTCCTACCAATCCAATTCATCGATAAAAAGAAAATTATCAAAATCTCAATAACGGCAAAATGCCGTCAAATGAAACTTTGCACAAATGAATGTTATTAATGTATCTTTACTTTGCAGATGGTAAGACACGTAAGAACAGTAAAGAAAAATAGCGAGATCTAAAAATTCCCTAAACTTCTATTTACATAAATTCACAAAAACTAAACAACACAGAACATCATTTTAAATGCCCACATGAGTAATATGATACTGACAACAATTTATTTTGTCCTCGTGACTTACATATGTAAACTTTACGAGATATTAGTAAAAGTGTGTTTGACCTTCAATTTTCTGGTCGCTTCCTGGTCGCGTAAACGGATGACAATCACTGATTTCTCTTTTAATAGTTGAAAGTTTTTTGCAAAGTACACAACATTTTCTTGTCAGTAACATTGCACTCACATGGGAATTTAAAATTATGTTTTGTATCGTTAGTTTTTGTGAATTTATGTAAATAGAATTTTAAGGAATTTTAAGGTCTAGCTTGTTTTCTTTACTATTCTAACGTGTCTTACTGTATGCAAAATCAAGATACATTAGTAACATTCATTAGCGAAAAGTTTCATTGAACGGCATTTTGCCATTATTGAGATTTTGATACTTTTCTTTTTATCGATGAACAAGATTGGGAGGAGTGTTGCAGTGCCTTAAAATGAAAAAAAAGTTCACAAGCCAGCTGTCTGCTTTAGCGGAATTACAGATATATACAATGGGCGGACGTGGCACGGCATTCGAAGTTAGTTAGGCCGGTGGCCAGGAACATGTTTGCCCCCCCCCCCCCCCCCCCCCCCTTGGGGCATTTTGTAGACATGATTTTTCTGAAAGCCTGCTACGTCCTGGATATTTTGCAGTTTGTTTGCATTCTGGCGAGTGGGGCATAAGGGTGTTACGGAGGTTTTAATATGTTACCCCTAAAATTTATAGAAAACATATTAGATTTTGAACCTTTAATTCTGCTCTATTCCAGCTACGATTTAATAAAACTTATACTTTTATATAAGGACAATGTATTCTCTGTTGATTGATGTAGTTTTCATTTCAAATTGTTTGCACTAACGTAACATATTTAGTGTATAACATACATAACCCTAAAAACATGAAATTTAAGTCAGAAACTTACCTGTAGGATTTTTATTTGTAATCAAACTTAGTCAATAATACATGTTTTTGAAAGCTGCATGATCAAACAATATAAAAAGTGTGTTTTTCATATAAATCACACTGACAAATGTAATAATTTTACTATAATCTTATATGTTACCATATCGCTAATTCAAACATAATATTCATGTTTTGGGATAAACAAGCATAAAATATAGAGTTTAATTAAATTATTGAGCTTTATAAATGTAAGTGTTGCATGACTTCAAATTTTCAACATACATAACATATGTTACTCATTAAAATAAGGCTTATTTCCTTGTTTTTATTTGTTTTTAATGGTGTTAGCTGATATCTATTAGAAGAAATTAATTATGTGTGCTCTGTGCAATGTTCTGATGTTTGTTAGCCCTGTGTAGATTTCTAATTACATTGACAGCCGTTTTTAAACTAATATTACTGATTGAATGAAGTATTTTCTCTGGGACTGATATTGTTGTACAAAGAACTGAACACATTTACAAAACTGTATCACAACTATGCAATCATTTAAGATTAAACTATAAAATAATAATAGTAAGTAGTTTATAGTGTATACTATGTTATGTTATGTTGTGTGGTTAAAATGTTAAAGTGTTTAAGCTTGTCCATTTTTGACCTTCAAATCTCCGTAACATACACTTCTGAAGTTACAATATTGACAAAGTACAATCATTTATGAATTAAATGATTAGAGGGAAATTCTAAAAAAAATAATTTTTAGAATTGTTTCCAAAAAAGTAAAGACAAGAGATAAAAATATTTCTTCGAAAAGTGTTACAGACAAAACTAATTAAAATTAATTATATGTTACCTAATTATTTAATTAATGTTTTAGAAAGATGACTTAGAATAAAGAAAACAAATTTCTAAACCGTGTTATAGTTTGTATCTAGATTACTGTAGAGTCATTCATAATGTGAATATGAACTTTCTATAAACCATATTTACTAAAAACAAAGTTGAAAGCACCAGTTCTGGTCTTTTAGAGCAATAACTGACATTACTGTTAAATAAAACATGTGAAAAAAGAAAAATAAATTGTCCTAAATGAAACATTTTTTTCCATTGTTCAAAGAAAGCTTAAGAATTTGTTAAGAATTCCTTAAGATCTTTGTGGAATGTTATTTTTCTTAAAGACAAATAATTGTTAAAGAGAAACATCCTAATTTGAAAGACAAACTGTGTAATGCAGGTGATGGTAAGCTAATAGACAAATTAACTTTGACTTATATATAATATTTTTTTTAGGTAAAAATTCTTTTACTTGAGTTAAAAAATTTCTATATAATGCTCATGCTGTTAATTCTACACTGAACCTTAGTATTTTAGATGAATAAAACTACTTTTAAAAACATTTCTAACATCAGATAATTTAATCAGCTAATTTGTGTAAAATTTAAATTAAGTAGCTTTTTAATTTGTTATAGATCAACTTTAACATAATGTAATATTATATAAAAAATATTTATGAAAATGTTAACTAATTGTTTGCAGTTTCTTGCTTTTCTTTTCTTATTATTTTTGCTGATTATTAAAGTAAAAATTGGTAACATATTATAAGATGACAAAAGACATAAATAGAACAATAAAATGATAAAAAAAATGTTAATTTTGTTTATTCTTTCTTTTCTTCATTTTGTTAGAACAAATTAATGTTATCTGTCTCAGTCGAGAATATCTGGACTTAGCTTTAGACTGGATGCAGCAGCCCATAATTAGTGCAAACATAAGCTGTATTACAATGTTGTCACTGAGCCATATTGATAGGTTTATTGTTGATTTAAAAAGATTTAAAATAGGACGACCATCTACATCATACACATTTATTTCAAGACATTTGGAGCAGATCATTAACCTCTAAAGTTTAACAATATTTAAATTAAAAATACATTACTGTTTAATATCACCAGCATCAGTACCTTAATTTCCTTTTGTAACATAATTCTTAATATAAATAACCATTTTAATACAAGATACATAAAGTGCAAGATACTTAAGGAAGGTTGTTAACCTATATACTGGGCATTGATTTGTTTACTGTTTTATCACAGCAACAGTCATATTACCTCATCTTACTTATGGTTATAACAGTGGCTACGCATCAATTACAAGTAATTTTAATGAGACGTATAATGCTTGTCCTTGAATAAAATAAATAATAAAAAAATCAAATGATATCATGAATAAAACACATTTTTTACTCATAATATTCTTGATAACACACTAATAGCTTATTAAACGCAAATAATTTAATAGCATTTTCTTACTAACTTGAATTTCATAATTTCTATGTCACCTTTCTTTGTAAACAATTTATTAAATTTATCACTAGAATCACTATTTCTTATGGATATAATTGTAACTTAAAACAGAAATTCATCTTAAAATGTCTCATTTACTAACTAAGTGCAGGCTGATGTGTGTTGGTGCTTAAAATTCATTATTGTCGCAATTTATCATGAAAGAAGGTATGTAATTTATATCGCTATTGTGCAGTAACTAAAATTGGTTAATACGTTCTTTTGGGTAACATATTTAAAAATGGTGATTTATGATATGGTATTTATTTTTATTATGATATAAAGCTAACTTATCCTTAAAACTCATGAAGAGGTGTATTTAAACAAAAACATTACACCAAAACTTCAAATTTATTAACCTTAGGCATAAGTATATGATATAACATAATACTAAAGTCACATATAACTAAAGTTATGGATATTATTAACAAAGTGTTTAACAAAGTTTACCTTTTAATCACATAATATGTCTTTCAGAGTTTATTCCTTATAATTTATTTTATTTATAGATAATTTATTTGCTATCTTCGAGATGGGTTTTTTGCATTTTTTCAGGTATTTTGGTTTTTGGAATTTCCAAATATATGTATTTATTTACATACATTAAACGAGAAGTGTGTCTCAATGTGACTTTATTACATTTAAATACTGCATTCTTATTTATATTAATAAATTAAACAAATAAAACAGAAATTACTTGCTTATACAAGTAAGAAATGTTTCATATAACTTTTTAAACTAGATTTTGATGTTAAGTAACATATCGTAATGACTATTTATAAACCTATACCTTAGGTTGCAGATGTTTTATTGCATTAAAAATTAAAAAAAACATCTTCCTGGTGTAGAAAAATAGGTTTATTTCAGAACTTTTATAATTCCCAATTATTTCTTCATAGCATAAAATTTTCTCAAAGGTCACATATTCAAACAGGCGTTACGGTGAAACGCCCCACTCGCCAGAAAGCAAACAAATTGCAAAACGCGAAGAATGGGATAGGCTTTCAGAAAACATACCCTTCAAAATTCCCCTAGGGGGGAGGCGGTCTATTGGCAGCTCAAGGTCTAATTCATTTATGGCCTGTTTTCCCATTTTCTTTTCTTTCGGTTACATATTTCAATATAGCGTTACGGGCTTATGTCCCAATGTATGTCACTGTATTACATTTGTACTGAATTCTCATTTATCTTACTATATTTTACTTATAAGGACAAAGTACTTGCTACTGCACGTAAGAAATGTTTCATACATATTATTTTACTAGGTTTTTATGTTAAGTAACATAACTTAATCACTATTTTAGACCAATACCTTAGGTTACAGATGTTTTATTGCATTAGTAATGTAGATAATGGCTTCCTGGTGTAGAAAAAAATAGGTTTATTTTAGAACTTTTACAATTGTCAAATATTTCATTCTAATACAAACTTTTTTCAAAGGTAACATATTCAAACAGGCGTTACGGAAAAACGCCACACTCGCCAGAGTGCAAACAAATTGCAAAATAGGTAGAATGGTATAGTCTTTCATAAAAACATACCCTTCAAAATTCCCCAAGGGGGAGGGGGTCTATTGGCAGCTCAAAGTCTGTTAAGCGAGGACAATGTTGCATAGGGATGAAAATGGCGTATTATGCCGTTATTTTGTTTTAAAATGGATAAATGGATATAATTTTCAAGGTAAGGGCATTCATACAATCTTTCATTTTAAGTCCACCAGTCAGTTCGCGTTCCGTGACCAGATGCATATAGTACCCACGAAATTATCATGAACACAAGTATTGTAACAAAAAAGTTATTGAAGGTATTATACAGTTAAGGCAGTGTAAAAAGGCCAAAATATGTATATTGAAGAGCCACGACAACTCGTCGTATTTAATTATACCGAATACATCGAAGTGATATTTAAACTTAATTTGATAATAATTAGATTTCTATTACATAAGTAACATAAACAGTCAAAGAACATATACCCATTGTAAATCAAATCTTTGAATATGCATTACGAAAAAACATTTCATTAAATTAATCCAGGTAGTGCCAAGAAAGGTTATGGTTGCTAATTGGGGAAGAGCCAATTAGACAAAAGAATATGTTATAATGAGTTGATAAAATGCTAAAACCAACATGATTGTACCCATATGTCTGAAGATAGCTAAGAAGAAACATATTTTCGGCGTGTTTACACTGCCTTACTGATAAAACCTTCAATGATTTTTTGTTACAAATGATATTGCCCCTACTGGGGAGCGAACCCGTACGGCGACAGCGCATAGCCATGTTATTCAAATTACGCTACCTGGGACAACCCCATAAAAGTTGATCGGATAACCTCGATACACGAAATTATCCCTGCATGACACCGCTAAGATCTGCGTTCATGAAACAAAGTGTCGGGAGTACCTTAGGCATTTTGTTAAAGAATGTACAGGTGGACTGTAAATGAAAGATTGTACGAAGGCACCTACCTTGCAAACAATATCCATTTACAGTAGAAGAAAAACTAGGTCCAAAGACACCCGGATAATACATAATAATCAAATCAGCTACAATTTTCTCGCTGTGCACCAAGTATTTACCACGTGTGACTGATGAAGAAAAGATTGAATGACAAAAACATGAATTGTGTGATATTTTGCCGGTTAAGGTTGCCTGTAGCTGGAGTAATAGGACATCCATAACACTATTTAGAATAAAAATCTAAATGAATGTCAGCGAATCCGGGTAATGCGAAACCCATAGACACATAGACACAATATTTACCATAACAAATCTAAAGGAGTGTTAGCGAACGTATCTCAAATTAAACTCCGGCGTAAGTCAAGATAAATAAAGAGACTGTTACGGAATAACCTTTGAACCAACCCGGAACTAATTTGGTAATTTTGAACCATTGGTTTTAGAAATTATGTGGGGCCAGTCAACAAAAACATAAATGTAAATAAAACACTTGCAACTTTAACTGTGGCTAAGAATTAAGTTACGAATAAACATCATTTTGGGGGCAAGCAGTACCGTTACGACACCACTGTGTGTATGATATATGAATGTGAAAACCAATTTATGAGAAAAATGAGTTAGTAATACACAATTTGGTTAAAAATTGGTAAAATTCATCCTCCGCTGGAAGAAAAATGGTTGTCGTCCGTTAGATTACAACAGAAACGTCATGGTTGTAACAATCAGTGGCAAGCATCACGTTGCCAGCCCCCACAACCCCTTCCGGGTCAAGTTAAGATTGCTCTTATACTCTTCCCATACATCAGTTGAACACCTGCACTCTTTTCTTTCCCCTCCTGCCCCATACCTCCCCCACCCCCACCACCAGCTTTACATTTTTTAATAATTATCTACTATGGAAACAGATATTGCTTTGTTCTGCGTTTGGTAGCGGAGCGAACGGTAACCAGACGTGAAATACCAACCAGCGTACGGGTCGCTGATTGATTCCCTGTTTGAAAAAGAAATCTACTGTCGAAATCATGACAAAACAGAATATTTTTATAAAGACATTGAAGAAAAAGTGTGCACATTTTCAACAAAATATGTCATTTGATGAATCGGTCAAACCTGAATTTTTGAAATATTCCTTGATAAAGTTCAATTATTGCCCTGTAATTATTTGAAACAACAGCTTCCAATTCGCGTTATCTACAAAGATATTTACTTTTAACTTGGTATGACATGTCTGGTTATAAAAATATATTTCGGCCTATTAATCAAATGACATATTTTGTCCAAAAAAAGTGCACACTTTTTCTGCAATTTCTCTATGAATAATATTCTGTGTACGTAATGATTTCGTCAGTAGATTCATTTTCAAACAGGGAATCAATATGTTTATTGTTTCTGCAAAGATATGACGGAAAAAATGAAAAAAAAAGCCAATACTCACTTTCACCGAAAAACGTACAAAACGTACATGTACATACACAACTGTCGCCGGCATACCCACGGCATTCGCCCTATCTGGTTGTGATTATGTGCTTAAGTCATGGTCCGATCGTTCAGCTTTCCCGTATAGCCTCGTTTTGGGTTGATTTCCGGTCGCGGGAAGTAATTCGTACAGGACTGCAAAACTGTTTAGAGGCGTATACAATGCTCGCTTGACACGCAAAGCCCTCGGATAACTTTTTTGTATAGAAGTAATTTAATTCAATATTGCAAGTAAATAAAAGTCGTCATGCAACGCGTCTATTTATATTATCTTTTCTTTTTTCGGCGTTAGCTGTCTAAGGTCACTTTTGACCTAGTTTTTCGACCAATGAAATGTTGTAAATAATACTCGTATTCTCTTATTATGCAGAGGGAAAATGAAATAAACTATTTCGATTGGTAGCTATTTACACCAGAGAGGCATCTAGCAGGGTGGAGAGGTATCTAGTGGGATTTTTATTATTATGCAGCGGAAAAATCAAATAGATTAATTCGATTGGTTGTTAGTGGGTGTTGTATTGGAGGAAAAACATATTTACGATTTAAGTAACCAGTTAAGTCAATATTGATGGCTTAAATACAATATTATATGGAATATTCTTGGGTGTCAGGTAAACACTTGCATACAATACACAGTGTAAAACGAAAGAGAAGTGTAGATATTCCTAGTTCTTACTGGTTCCTTTCTAGTTCCTTTGATACTGATTGTTAATTTCAAGTACGAAATTCAAGTTTACTGTAGTGTAGTGGCTAACACTCTCGCCTCTCAAGCGGAGGCCCCGGGTTCAATACTCAGGAAGGACACTTTTTTTAAAAGTTAATATACTTAAAAGTTGGTAGATTTCGCTCTTGTAACAGGCTGTTATTATTTATATTTATTAAATTTCAAGGACATTTATTCATCTTGAATTCTCACTCTACACGAGGCATTTTATTGAAACTGAATATTTTGCTTCAGTATCTTTAATCGACTTGTCATCACTGTATGAAATTGTTGCAACAGCTTCAACATTTTTTTTGAAAGACACTTTCAATAAATTTATGAGTTGTCATGATTCGGTCGCTTAATCTGTAAGTCATACTAAGAAGGCAGGGAGGGTTCGTCGACAGCTATAACAAATAAAATAAAATAACTAAACTGTGTCTGCTTTGCCTCTCTGTATTTCTTTCTTTCTTATATACATGTATATATAAATCTTTTCCATCAACGCCGTTTATCTTTTTTAAAGATATTTATTGTTTAATATTTCTTGTTTTCAAATACTGGTAATTAAAAATAATATAAATAAGGCTATGCCTATAGTTTCGGCAATAGCCATTTAAAGTTAAATGCACCTTTTGCATCACTTGTATATGTTTCGTAGACCAGTCCATGGAACGAGTCAAATTAGTGGTACGTTCAGCATAAATGCTGGTAAATTCTGTCCGCACAATTTACTAAATAAACAAGAGTACTAATTGTTAATTTATTCTAGTTACAAAGCATAATGTTACCGATTGGATTTCTACATTGATTCAACAATATTAACAAGAAATATCTTAAAAAAAGATAAACGGCGTTGATGGAAAAGATTTATAAATACATGTATATAAGAAAGAAAGAAATATAGAGAGACGAAGCAGACACAGTTTAGTTATAATATTTTATTTTACTTGTTATAGCTGTTGACGAACCCTCCCTGTATGACCTAGAGATTAAGCGACCGAAAGATTTCAACTCATAAATTCATTGAAAGAGTCTTTAAAAAAATGTTGAAGCTGTTGCAACAATTTCATACGGTGATAATAAGTCGATTAAAGAAGCAATGTCTTACATTAAGTCTTAATCTACATTTATTCAGTTTCAATAAAATACCTCTTGTAGAGTTAGAACTCAATATGAATAAATGTCCTTGAAATTTAATAAATATAAATAATAACAGATTGTTACAAGAGCAAAATCTACCAACTTTTACGTAAATTAACTTTAAAAAAAGTGTCCCTCCTGAGTATTGAACCCGGGGCCTCCACTTGCGAGGCGAGAGAGTTAGCCACTACACTACAGAGTACTTGACTTTCGGACTTGAAATTAACAATCAGTATCAAAGGAACTAGAAAGGAACCAGTAAGAACTAGAAATATCTGCACTCTTTCGTTTTACACTTAGTATTGAACGCAAGTGTTTACAATGTACCTGACACACAAGAATAGTCCATATAAAATTGTATGTAAGCCATCAATATTGACTTAACTGGTTATTTAAATTGTAAATATGTTTTTTCTCCAATTATCGCTTTTAAAAACGAAAATGCTCGAACATGAAAGTGTCAGGTAAATACTTACACAAAATATAAAAATCGTTAAGGTATCATAAACAATACCCACTGACAACCAATCGAAATAATATATTTGATTTTCCCGCTGCATATTAATAAAAATTCCACTAGATACCTCTCCACCCTGCTAGATGCCTCTCTGGTGTAAATAGCTACCAATCGAAATAATTTATTTCATTTTCCCGCTGCATAATAATAGAATACGAGTATTATTTACAACATTTCATTGGTCGAAAAACTAGGTCAAAAGTGAGCTTAGACAGCTAACGCCGAAAAAAAGTCAACATGCATAAATTAATGTGCATATAAAGTTCTGACAGGAACAGTTTATTGACATCCAAAAGGGGAACTCTGCAAGCAAATGAACGTGAAAATATGGGCAGTAATGAAAGTTAAACAGTGTGACTTTTAGTTATGTCACCTAGTTTACACACACCAATTCAAGTCTTAACTTAATTTATTTCAGATGTGACAACACTGAACAGTCTGTTGTACTATAACTAATGCACGGTATGGGACCGGACACCGGATATATACGCCTTTTTGAGTCAAAACAAAGTTTTAAAAAGTTAACAGAAGTAAGAAAAATCGATTTCTCAGCTCATATGACACTAATTTGACCTGGGTTTGATTTTATGTTTCCCTTACTAAAGGAAAGATATCATAAAAGTACAAGTGGTAACCAAAATATCAAGATTTTTCCAACTAGATGTTAAAGTTCACCGTTGCTCACGGGAAAAATTAATGCCCAAGTACCAAAATCTAGTTTCATTATTAGTTTGGTCCAAAAATGAAAATTCTGAATCGGCAGTTTTCTTATAATCCTCCTCATGTACTCACATTTCAATTTTTAGCAAGATCGACCAAAAATTGATGTCTACAGCGACAAAAAAATGCACGCACCTAGTGTACTGGGTATATTATTGTAGTGTACTGGGTATACTGAGTACTTTGAAGCTTACTGTACTGAGTATAACTAAATAACTCACGACATCAGTCAACGTTTGAGACGTTTTCTGATACTGTTTTGACTTAATTTCATTAAAATTATGATAATTAAAACATAATTCAATTAAAGTCTTTGATATGTAAAAAAAAATAAGTGATTTAATATTAAGATCTTGTTTTCGAAAAAAAACTGTAAAAGGGTATAATCTGGAAACCATTTTTAAAAATAGGAAAGGGGCCATAACTATGTTAAATATTAATGATATGAAGTCCAATTTAACCGTGATCTCTATTTTATTATGTTACACCTATGTAACAAATCATTTTACAATCATTTGCCCTTATTAGTGGTAACATTAGTTTTCTGAACCCAAACACGGACTTGACTTGTTGATTTGATGAAGGTATATAGAGCTATCATCCGGAAACAATGTGATCGACCGACGAGCTCACTTCTATATCCCCATGGGGGTCTAGTTATCTATCATATTTTCAAAATGGATATCGCTTCGGGTGCCAGTGAATAAAATGAAATAATATACAATTTGTAATTTGTTCCTATAGTGTACTTTTAGAAAACTATAGCGCTCTCTTCCCATTAATAATCATTGCACACGAAACATGATTAAATTTTACAAATGTGGGTTAATACATTTAGCTTTTACATTATTTTAATGAATAAACTATTAAAATTTACATATTTATCCTTTATATCAACATCTTGAAAAATAAGCGTGTGTGTCCATTGTGTAAACATGACAAACGACTTGTGTATAACTTAATAATATCAAACTATAAGCCTAATTGCATAAATGTAAGTATTTATGTGGCGTATTTCCCACCTTTACAGAAAAACTAAGTGTTATATATTCTTGCATATATGCTTACCTACATTATACATTCGTAACAAACATAATACTTACTCAATCTCTGATACAACGCTTTCCGCATGTTCTATATCTTTCTGAAAATCAAACGATACTGTAATTGATGTTGATGATTATGATGACGACGACGATGACGATTATAATGATAATGAATGTAATTATGGTATTTTATCAATGTCATCGCTCATTTTTATAATGTATACTCCAGACCTGCCAACTCTCCCGAATTTTGCGGGATTCTCCCGAATTTAAGTTAGATTTCCGAACTCCCGGAAACACTATACAATCTCCCGAAATCTAGTTTTCCCCATGCAATTTTAGGTTAAGGCCAAATTTCCATTTAATTTCTTTGTTGTCTTTGTATATTCAATCAGGATCCTCCCCAGCGGGAGCGCTACGCTTTGATCTCAAAACTGTACATCCGCTACATGCTGTAATTATCCTATGATGTCATACTGTAAAAACCAAGTAAACACGTGTCTCCTCTCAAAATTAGCCTCTGGCTACTTCCCCCATAAAGAAAGGGTCACTGAAAGGCTGTTATTAACACAAATCATTGTCCAGTCGACGAATAGAGAGTAGGTGGGAGGAGATAAAGATCGATTTTGGGGGCCTGAAAATTTTACAGAATTTTGCAGATTATTCTGGTTTTGAATGAGAAATCACACTAAACTAACAAATAATCTGTGCTAAAAATAATTAAAATAGTGAAAGTTTTGAATTTTTTGCTCGATTTTATATTTCTTTTGTTGACAGATTGTTGTTGTTGTTGCCGTTGTCGAAATCACGATTTAACTTTAGAAAATAACATTTATGAATTTAAAGATGGTTTCAAGGGTATAACACAGTAAAATATTTCAAGATTTGTTGATCTGTCTATTTTAACTTTAATTAAAAGTTGTTCTTGAGTTTTCAGTTTAGAATGAAACACTAGTTGGAAGAGAAATATAAAAGTCATTAGTTTTCGCGACCATGCTTTACAAGTTACAGATGACTTCGAACTTTAAATTGTAATTTTTATTCATCTAGGATATAATTACATTGTAGTTTTAAAACACATTTCTCCTGTCCAAATCACCAGCCACAGTTTGTGAAATAGATTAATTTCACTTAATATTTAGTTCAAATCTCCAAACTAATGATACTGTAGCAGCATAATCAGGATCGGTCCCAGACCCATTGCTTTACAAAAACATTTTAACTTCTACATCAAAAATTAGAAACAGATACATATATCTAAAAAACGAAATGAATATATAAAAGATGCATGTTTATCTTAATACATGTACAAATAAATATCAATCGTTTTTATTGCATATATATATGAACATTAATTTCTCATTCTTGATAGTTCCAAAACTACACAACTAAACTTGATACAATAGTTGCAATAACTTGTTGGTTTTATGTTGCGAAACGCAAGTCGCAAAAAAATCTCCCTCATTGGGATTTCAAAAAGTTGGCAGGTCTGTATACTCAGTACAGTTGCTCAGTATACCCAGTACACTTTTGAGCAAAGATTTTGTATACCCAGTACACTAAGCGTGTGCATTTTTTGTCGCTGTAGATGTCAATTTTTGGTCGATCTTACTAAAAATTGGAATGTGAGTAAATGAGGAGGAGTAAAAGAAAACTGTCGATTCAGAATTTTTATTTTTGAACGAAACTAAAAATGAAACTAGACTTTCGGTACTTGGGCATCAATTTCTCTCGTGAGCAACGGTGAACTTTTACAAATAGATGAACAAATCTTGATTTGTTGGTTGACACTTGTACGTTTATGATATCTGGCATTTAGTAAGAGAACCATAAAATCAAACCCAGGTCAGATTAGTGTCGTATGAGCTGTGAAATCGATTTTTTCTTACCTATAGTAACTTTTAAAGACTTTGTTTTGGCTCAAAACGCGGTTATATCCGGTGTCCGGTCCCATACTGTGTAATGGGATGATAAAAAACAATTTCAAGGTAGTTCTGCGCATACTGTTAAGAGTAAATATCTCAGTTTAAATGGGTCTGTTTAACTATCATCTTTATTTTCTCCTAAGCAATATGCAAAACACTATTTTATAGTGCTTTACAAGTTTTGTGATCAGTCTGTCTTACAGTTGTTTACTTTTGATTCCAAAAGTGTTTGCTATGACAAGGAATGGTGATCTCTGCATTAAGGCATTAAAAATATCGAATTGTCATTTAATTAGACACTCAAATATGTTTAAGCTTTCCCCAAAATTACATGTACTTTTCTAAATGATGATGAAAGAAGCACAATCAAGGTGAGATAGATGAGGTTTTTCAGTGTCCAAGGTTATAAAACTGAGCATGGAAACAAGTCTCAAATCTCAACCAGTCGCCATTTCAGCCAATCAGATGCTTGAGATTTGAGACTGGTTTCCAATCTCAGCTTTAGAACCTTCAGCCCAGATTTATTTACCTTTTCTCCAAACACCATTTTCCCCACAAACCTTTTACATTAACGGGTAATAGGAGAACATTTAAAATATCTGACACGGTCAGTTTTCATGCAAACAATAAGTCAGATCTTCATCATAATGATTTAATATATGTTTGTTTTCAAGATGACGTGTCACTGATTGATTACATTATACAGTATTGATCTAATGGAACAAGTTCGTACTTCTCATTTCGAACAACTCTATATGATTGCCTATCCTTTCTGTATAGGTCTTTCTGCAACTACTGTTCTTGTGATCTTGCTGAATTTTGTTTGGTGTAGTCTTCTGAAAGACCTCGTCGAGAGAGTGTTTGCTTCGGAAAACGATCATACTTTTTTAAATTTCAATATGTTTATGCCCTTGCATGTTACAAATGTTAGGTGTGTGTTGAGGTTAGAATTGCAACACATATCCAGTTGTATTTGTATGGTATCGTTCTTTAATGAGAAAAGTTGTATGTTTTACTTCTTGGTGTTGGTTAAGTAACCCTTTCATTAGTTTGAACCATTAGTGACTGAAATAAGAAATTTCTAACACGTGAGATTTTAACATGCATACAATGACTGTACTGCTTACAGTTAAATTGGCTGTGCAGAGATTTTGATTTCGTATTGACTTGTCTGATATGGATATTTAAATTTCTAATGATAAAATGGCCAGATATTATCAAATATAATAATTATGAAGGCAATACGGATGCAATTGAACAGAAAATCTTCCGAAAAATAAATGGTAGTCTCAAAGGTTGGGGAAATAAAGTCTGTCTTCTTTAACTTTAATGAAGCTGCATAATTTATAATCATTTGAATATGTGTGAATCATACAACAGAATTTTGAGTAATAACTAAGATACAGAGAGGAATCTTTGAAATTACAGAAAAGACACATGAAAATAGACTTGGTTTGATTGAGTCAGTTTATGGTTGGAAAATGCATTTAAATGTGTATGCCTTCATCGACTGTAAATCAAAATTGCTGTCTGTACCATTAAGCCAGACAAAATATTTGCACCGGTTTACAAAACAATTTTTATCCGTCCCAAGTGATTAGCAGAAAAGAAGTATTCTAAACTGATTTCGATGTACAAATATAGTCTATCCAATGATAAAGACTGTGTGATAGTCTATATTCCAGAATCTTGTTTTTAGCTAAAACCCAAATCTCCACGGTGTAAATTTTTGGGTGTGTAGACGTTCGTTTTTGGAATTGAAAACTGTGAACAAAGAAAAATACTTTTTTGTAGGACAATTTAATTGTATACACTGCCTTTTTTTAAGATGGGCACTGAAAATGTTGAACTTCCAGATAAATTTAAATGTTCGTTTAAATATCTTAAAAAAGAAATCAACTTCCGGAAAATGGCCGCCAGAAAAGGACTCGTGTAAATACAATCTAAATAATAAGTTATTGATTACATTAGATTTTTGAATACATTTCATATTTTAAATAAATTACGTGTAACCTGTAAGCGGCAACGCCCTTTGTGCCCGGGCTTTTGCCGTATAAAGACTATGTTAAAAACTTCGATTTTCATAGTCGAGGAAATCGGCTCTTGCTTTTGAATTTATAAAAATTAGTTCCATGTGTAACTGTAAACTTTGAAAGCAACTACATAGTGAGATGCATATTAATCTTTCAACTTAATCGACAATTTCAAAAATCGATTTCGCTATTTTTATATTGAAATCAGCGAAATCCCACACGAGTCCTGTTTTAATATGAACTTTATCGTTTACCGTGTTTTAAATGTCAAGTTAACACGTCAGATGCAACAGCGCGTAGTTTCAATAGTTAATATACGTCAACGATCGCAAAATATTCTGCAAGGAAGGTCATACAATGCATTTAGTTAAACATAATATTATAGTATAGATGTTGTAAATACCGATCTTTTGTGAAAGAACTATTTTCCTGCACTCGTGGACACTCGTATAAAACAGTTTTGAATCGTTGAAACATATCTTACTGCCCGCATGTACAGCAAATTGGTTTGAGCCACACGTGCCTTACATGTTATACAGTTGGCCCTTACCAATGCAGATGTACCACTACGGCTGTCCTCCGACGCCCCCTGAACCTATTCGGCCATCGTTAACATCACCCAAACCGAGATGGGATGCCTCTGCCCTCATCTGCGCTTAAATTGACTCTATATACTTCACGCGTGTTCCAGTAATTCAGTTCTTCAGAAACCGGCTCAGTTATTCTTAACAACATGTACCAAGTTGACGTTGTCGCTAGTAACATATATGTGTTGCGAAGCTTAGAGTGCCAACCAGGCAAAACCGAAATAACTGATCACAAACTATATCAAGCGCGCGAGCAAAAATCGATAATGATTTTTCGATGAATTATGAAGGAACAGTTCAGTTTTTTTCTTTAATACAATTTATTTTTACAGTCGAACAGTACAAATTATAGAAAACTTTCTCACGTTTAAGACGGTTATTTTTTATTTTCAATTTATCTTACTGATATTTTGTCCGTTTTTACCTATTTTATCTATTACTTACACAGAAACTGTTAAGAAAGTGACATGTTTCGCTTGGTCTTATATAGTCTATAGTTAATATCTTTTAAACAAATTTTAAACAGTTTTAAAAACCCAGGTTTTAACGTTTTAACAATTTTTAGCTTTTATTCTAACTAATTTTCATTCAAATAAAATTACAAAATTTTTATCCTTTTAGCTGCGGGTGTAAATTCAATTTAACCCGCTCTTGTATGAAATATTACATGTATTTGGAACTATAAGCACAATTTTGCAGCATTAGCTCGGGCTAATAAAATTTTAATTTACTAAAATAAATTTGGTCCGCGCGACTAAACGCGAAAGTAGGATTTCCGAAACGTCACAAAAATCGAGATCGCGCATGAAGTGGTCTCTTCGTCGGGACTAAATACAGCTCCATTATATTTAGCTTCTTAAAAGTTCGTTAACGATAATTTAACAATATCATTGAAAATCCCGTCTATAAGAAAGAATTCGATCGGACCTTTTGTGTTCTGTTAGAGAGTTTATATATTGGAGTCTATATGGCCAAATATGATTTTTTAATAGTATATTCTTACTTAGGATTAGGGCTGGGGCTTTAAAATGATGAATATTATACCGGTATTTGAACTTATGAATCATAAGATGTGTGTTGTGCAACAGTGAAATTAAACGGCTTTTGGGTCATTTATAAATTGAATTCTAATGTTCTGAAGAATAAAAAGTTCAGATACATAATGGATGAATACTGTTCTAGATTAATTAGAATTTCTGTGTAAGGGAAACTACTTTCGATGGGTAGTTTTACCGTTAGATTTGAATTGTTCCCCTTTCGTCGTAAATATTGTTTCGCCGAGATACGTGTCGGGATTATTGCTAGATACTGATAAAAATTCAGATTTGCTCATGTCTCAATACTTCGGTTAGTAACTTTTTAGTGGCAATTTCAAGGTAATTGTGCAGGTTCAGGGCGCGCGCGTGACTTAACTGAAAGGTTTTGATGTCAGGCAGTACAGCTTGCGCAAGAGTTTGTGCTCAGTGTATTTCGGTTACCAGGGATTCTTTTGCTACACAATCCATATAGGTTTCTAGCGAGAAAGCCATCTTGGCATGACTTTTTTAAGAATAACAGAGCCGGTTGCTGAAGAATTAAGATGTTGGTCGCAAAACCGGACACTGTCACAATTGCCATGCAGCTGCTTATGGGACTTCTTAGATTGAAGGACAAACAGTTCTAGCGACCATCTTAGCCCCTGCTTGGTGGATAAAGCCGTGATTTTTGACGCCGAAGAACATGTCGATCCGACCCCTTGCTAGCTTAAACATTGACGTCATGGCCGTCAAATGCGGTACCGAAGGCTGTCTTACACACAAGCGATGACCAGATTTTTCAATGTGAGAAATGAGAAATTTTCATGTTTGTTTGACATTTAACATCCATGCACTTGCACTATAAATCATACATCGAGCGTGAAGAAGCACTGAAGTCAGATCAAAAAGAACTTTTACGAAAATTGAATTTTATTCATCCGACCCACTTATGCTTTTTCATGACAGAAGGTACCATTGCAACACTTTACGTACTACGCAAAGATATTAAGGAGCAAATAATCTCTTGTTCTTGTGTATCTTTAAGTTTAGTAGGTAACTTCCCTTTAGTTGCTGCAGTGCCATTATAATTATTATTTATTCGAATGAAATGTTAGAGAGAGAGAGAATGAGAGAGAGAGAGAGAGAGAGAGAGGGGGGGGGGGGGAGAGACGGGATGGAGAGAGATAGAGGGGGAGAAGGGTGGGGGGGGGGGAGACCTTGAGCCGGCCTGGCTGGAACATGAGTTCAACACGTCGCCTTGATTGAGAAAACATTTGACTAAGGTTTCATGAAATTCCTTCTTGGGGTTGAAAAGTTATGGACCTGACACGAAATGTGCACACACGGACGGAAGGACGAACGGACGGAGGAAGAATATTTCTATATCCCCATGCCGCTACGCGGCGGGGGATAACAATTGTGAAGGTTGGAATAGGGCTTTTGATAAGGCGACAGACGTTATGTAAGGGAGTTAACCAGTCCTGGATTATTCATTATACATGTTGGTTTTTGTCCTTGAATATAGGCAGACTCTGAGCTGTGACCAATTTAAGTGAAGTACGTCAATTTCAAGAAATACCTTACATTTAATGATATAGCTACTTATTGAGTTCTGTAAAGCAGTAATTATTATTGAGGACATATAAGCTGTGACACGGGGTAAGGGTATCGGTCTATAATGCAAGTTCAAATCCGATAAGGAATTTCTTTGTATAATTTTATAAAGTTCATATCATTTTTTTTTCATTTAAGTTGAAGTATCCTTATACTGCGTTCCGTTGACTTTTAATATTCTTTCCATGTTCATTCCATGTGTAGGTATATTAATGTGCTGCAGCTTCCCATGACCCCTAAAACATCTTTTCAAGCTGACAACTGTGAGCCATTACGTTCTTTTCACGATTCAAGATAATTGAATCTTCGTTTAATTTACAAATTAAAAAAAAAACACATTTTGCACAATTTCTTTAGCATCTTCCATATACTGCGTTCAGTTTCTGTGGCGGTTTATAAACAATAACATGATTCTATTAAAAATGGTACCAACTTGTTTCATGAAATCTTGCGCGAAGATTTGCAAGATTTTTATGGACATTTTGCGAGAGTTCTACATGAATTTATTGAAATAAGGAAAGTAAAGAGCTGGAAAAAAACTCATGGGATTTGATCACACAACCATTATAACCTGTGTTAGGAAATCAATCGGCTATGAAACCTTTTGTACATTATCTATTTA
This sequence comes from Corbicula japonica, assembly GCA_038501625.1. Lineage (NCBI taxonomy): Eukaryota > Metazoa > Mollusca > Bivalvia > Venerida > Cyrenidae > Corbicula > Corbicula japonica. Next base: position 394,787 of record JAZAYU010000302.1, read on the forward strand.
ACATTACGATTGAATAAGTAACCTATCTATTCTGTTGATTATTCCAAATATCTATTAATAATATTAAAAGTACATTCAGAGCTCAGTGCATACAATCAGTGTCTAGTGAATGTCTTCTTTGTCAAGTGATATTTGTCAGCGTTGAGCAACGCCCTGGGCCCAAGGTTATAAAGATGAGCATAGAAACCAGTCCCAAAATTCAAGCATCTGATTGGCTGAAATGGCGACTGGTCGCCATTTCAGCCAATCAGATGCTTGAGATTTGAGACTGGTTTCCAATCTCAGTTTTATAACCTTCAGCCCTGGAGTATTTTGTTTGATAAGTTGTATCCGGAGACAGATTTTTTTTATCGTGATTAATATTTTAACAAATACGTTTAGAACAGAACAGAACACAAATGTTATTTTGACTTAAGGGTCCACTACATTCCTCATTGCACGTTTATTGATAAAAAAAGAAAACTATCAAAATATCAACGACGGCAAAATGCCGTTCAATGAAACTTTGCACAAATGAATGCTACTAATGTATCTTTAAATGCATAAGGCAAGACACGTTAGAACGGTAAAGAAAAAAAAAGCGAAAATAGGAAACATTATTTTAAATTCCCGCACGAGTGTAATGATACTGACAAGAAAATGTTGAAATGTTGTGTGCATATGTGTGCTAAGAACTGGATTATTTTGCCAGTGACAATTCGATTAAGACCGTCTCTAAATATATTTAAAAAGTCTTGACAATACATTTGTTGAGAACTTATTATCATCATATTGCTTATAACAACATGTATGAATATATTTTGTCATGCGATATTAATAATTTTCTCCCTTTCATCCTGATGAAAGTGTGATTGTCACTATTTATTTATGTATTGTTAAATGAGAATAGTTTCTTATATAAATGTATGCATGTATTATTTTTCTTTTCTTTTTACAGTTATAATGTATTTATGAAATTGTTATAGAAGGCCATCTTTAAACTAAGGTATATGAATATTTTGTTTGTATATCTATACACGTTACCTTCTTTAAATAAAATTATTATAATTATTATTATTATTATTATTATTATTATTATTATTATTATTATTATTATTATTATTAACTACGAAAAGAGAAATTAAAGTTTGGCACCCCTTTGCGCGACCTGGAAATAGAAGGTCAAACACACTTTTACTAATATCTTATATACATGTAGTTTACATATTTAAGTCACGAGGACACAAGCTATTGTTGTCAGTATTATATTATTCATGTGGGCATTTAAAACGATGTTTTGTGTTGTTTAGTTTTTGTGAATTTATGTAAATAGAAGTAGCGGATCCTTTAGTATATAAGCTCATTGTCATAAACGAAAAACAGGAAACTAGCTTAACAATTAACAACTTTACAATCTTGATCCGGCGACTCACCATTGTCAGATTCTTACAATTACATAAGTGGTAGCAAGTCTCAAAGTATTTTTAAAGCTTATCTATGTGTTCTCTGAACCAGCGAGTGTTGGTAGTTTGGCAAGCACGTCCCTTCTAAAAGTTGATGCGGGTTTAAAAAAAAAAGAACTCCCCCAAATTTAGCTTCTCTTTTTAAAAGTCAGAAAAATCGCTCCAAGGAGATTCCTCACCGCGTAAAGCCAAATTTGCCTCCAAACCTCTGGATTCAAACCTTATAAAAAGTAAAACCTAAGAAAGGCATTGGCTCTTATTTGGCTCTATTTCGAGTTTAACGAGCCGATTTTCGTATGTAGGTGACAACCGATCTCGGACCTAGACCCGTAGATTTAAAATAAATTAAAAGAAAGAGAGTCCTTTATCGCGCATACTTTTTAATGATGGATATGAAAAAATCCCGACCTTAGTTTGAAAATACTACAACTATTGTACAAAATATATTTTCAAAACAATAATTTAAATTAATACATTCAACTCACAAATCTTTATTTTAGAAAGTGTTATACAGAATCACTACATCCTATTACAATGCATTAATGTGAATTGTCAACTGTTTATATATACACTCATGTACACATTAAGTACTAAACTAACTAGGATGATGAATAACTAATGTCGTCATAATTATCATAATTAATGAGCGAGGGTTATTTTTAGCTTGTTAAGTAATTAGAGTGACAGATGTAATTGTCAAATTGTACTTTGTTCGCCGCCTGCGACCTGTGACTAATTATTTACAACCAATAAGATAAATTTAGTAAACAATGTACCTAATTCTGAACCAACATACTTGTAAAAAAGCCGGCGAAAACAAAAACGCCACTTATTTAAGGATGTGTCGCCGAGATAATGGTCGAAGATTATTAAACTATGTTTGGAGACCAGTCTCAAATCTCAAGCATCTGATTGGCTGAAATAGCGACTCAGTTTAATGATCTTGGGCCGATATCTGTTACTTATTGTTTATTTTGGATACCTGCGTAGGAAAGTTTGCAGCATTTTATCTTCATGCCAAATCCACATGCTGCGTATGCATGTTCGTCCTAATACCTCTTATACAAAATCCATTCAGTTTATGTTGACAAAGTCATTAATCCAATTCTATGCAAATACCGCCATACCTTTCTAATCTAGGATTCTATGTTACTAGGTTATATTAACCTTGTGGAGTATTTTACCCGATTGTCGGTGACAAGAACTTTCATGTGTACATTAAGGTATTGCACCTTTCGCAATTGCACTGTCATCGATAAAAAGAAAAAAAAAGATCTCTCTAACGGCAAAAATGCATTTGAAAAAAACTTCGCCCAAACACATGCTATTAATGCATCTTTATTTTACATACGTTAAAAAAGTTAGAACAGGAAAGAAAAAAAGCATCCAATCACCAAAAGTAGGCAACAGAAAACATTAGTTTTAAAATGCCAAGATGGGTATTATGTAAATGACAACTACATGCGAGGTCATTTTTTCTAACATTTGTAAACATTAAGAGATACATGTATTTGTAAAAGTTATTTGACCTTGTTATTTCCTGGTTGCGTAAATAGATGACAGAAATCAAAATTGTGATTTCTCTCTTCATGATATAAAGTTCTTTGAAAGGTCTTCAAATATAGTTGTCAGTTTCATATTTATTATGTTGGTATTTAAATTGTTGTTTTGTGTTGCTTACTTTTTGTGTTTGGGTGTAAATAGAAATGTAGGGAATTTTAAGATTTAGCTATTTTTCTTTACAGTTCTAACTTTTCTTAAATCGGATTGACTGAAATTAAATCTTAACATCTGATTGGCTTGTCTACATTTTAGCCAATCAGATGCTTGAAATCTGAGACTTGTCCCCATTCTCAGTTTTATCTACCTCCTATGCGTTGCTTTTATTGGTATGGACAAAAATACATGGATTGCCTGTACTTTAGTCTAAGAGTTTGCAACCTTTAAGCCAAAGAAGATAATGACAGAGCACTGATTAGTTTATCGAATAAACTTTTAAAGATGTTTTTGTTGCTGTTGCTGAATAAAAACGTTGCTTACTCGATTCAGGATTATAATTATTGTAACTTTGAATAAATATAAACTATTAGTTAACTGTTTCGCGAAAGAGTTTTTCAATACGGCCATCTCAATTACATAAACATTATATAAAAATTATATAATACATGTATATTGGCTACTATGCTAATGTCAGTGGTATTTTAATATTGGCTAAAATCACATTTTTGACGTCTCAAGTAGAAAACTGCAGCCTTATTTTCGCAACTTCTTGCAGTAGTCTCACGTATAAACTTACGTATGTGTTGCATCAAGATCAGATGTGTTTATTGAGAGGGTCATCAAACTTCTCATGCAACACAACACAGTCAGAAGCTCGATGAAAATCGAGTTCAAAATTAACAAATCATGTAAATATCCAAAACCTAAATGCTAATAGTTGACAGACATTAATAAAGGATCGACAAAACAGAACTTTAGGGAACAGCGGGGCTGATCAAACACCCGTTTTGGGCTGAAATATTAATTGGTCGTGAGGACGTGGGCAAGAAAGTTGGAAATAATCATGTAACTACCCTAAGACTGCCCCAAACGAACCCTCCTTCTGAAAATCTTGCATCCGACCCTGGGGCCCCTATCTGTATACAGTTAATGACAGTTTTTTAGTAGTCTGTTATTTAATATCATAAATTATAAATATCAACATATAAAAAGTTGAGGTTTGTTTATCCTATGGCCATTTTCTATAAAGCACTTAAAATAATTATTAAATTTTTGCCTTAAAATATAATACTAATTTTTAAATGTATCTCGGTACATTAAGTTCAATGTATAGATCACTTTGTATACATGTATATACCCCTTCTGTTGTCCGACCCTTCAGTTTATGGGAAAAGGATCGAATCTAGTGGGTGACCAGTATAGATCCTGATAAGTCCGACGTGTCTGATGAGGATATACTCCGGTCTCTTTTAGATTAAGAGGTTAAGACCAAGAAACGAACAATGTAGATCCAGATCAGACCGCGAGGATTTGTACGATGATCTGGATCGATAGGGACCTGGTTTTAGGGCAAGATGGACCTCAATACTCGATTGAAATTCTGACTTGGCTCTCTAATACATGGATGTGATCAGCAGCCATTAATCTAATGGAAATTTTGTGAGTTGATTTTTGTACTATGACGACAGAAGTCGAGTTTGTCCGGCTTTGCTTCGTAGGTTCGGCACGGTGCGGTACAGTACGCGGGACCCTTGAAAATCAGACACCTTACCGGATATCCGTTGTATTAATGACTGCTGCTTACCTAGTCCCGCTGCGTGACTCAAACCAAGCGGTCATATGGACCAAGATTTTCATCCCGAAAATAAGGGTGGTTAATTTTTTCTTAATCCAAGTCCATATGTTCTGGGAATACACGTATCTAACCGCGATAAAAGCCATATCCCACGAGGTAAACGGATAACGGGATACCACATTTTATATATAATTTCTGGTTTGTTTATTGTTATTGTTTGCTTGTTGTTGGTTTTTTTAATTTTATTTTATCTTACCAGGAATGTTGAACTAGATTCCTGATCTTACTTAAGACCCTTCACTAGAACCTATCTGTTGAACAACTTCTTTACAAAACGTTTAATTCGAAAATTGAGAATTTTCTACGTCAGCAAATCACTGTTTGGCGGTAGATCTATACCATTTAATCTAGTAATAAGCCACCCGTGAAATAAAAACTTTTCTATTCAGGCAGATTAGATCTACTCGGCTTAGCATTAATGTTACATATATAAATATAATGTGGACAATCGTTAAATAAATAATCGATGTGGTGTACCTCATTACAAATTCTTAAAGTACAATCATAATTTGACCTTGGCACAAACTGGGGTAAGCAGTGAGCAAGTTGTAATTTTGCGCCAAATAGTAGTAAATCGGACCGTGGGAATCACGCACCGACGGAATGAAACGAACAATCGCAAAACAACAGGGAATTACGAAAATGTCCTTTTATGGATTTATATCATCCGGTAGACGTCAAGACGAAGTTTTCCGATCGTTTCACGTAAATAGACGGTCTTTCCATAAAAGGCTTTAGCAAACGCCCTGTTTATTCAAGCGTCTATTGACGTCAATCAATGGTATGCGACCTTGTCTTTCCAAATAAGGAAAAGGGTATTCCGGCGTATATTACTCGTAAAATCTTACTACGAATGTTTTCTTTCATTCGAATGTGAATTTAACGATAAATTTATTAGAAATGAATGCATTTATATATTATCTACGTAGCATTTGAAGGATTTTAGAATTTTTGGTTTAGTCTTTGCAAACTTTACAATGACCTAGATTTCTTTAACTTACAACTACTTGAGAACGTCACAATGACGCACTTGTTGCCATGCGCATTAGAACCTCGATACCGCTTCTGATTGGACGAACATTTACAACTTGTCCCAAATAAGGCAGTAACGTAAGGCAAGATTTCATTCATAAATTTGTGATATTGAGAGATTCAGTTCATTCATAGATTTTCAGAGTTAGCGTAAACTCAGATAAAACTAAAACAAAATATTTAAATGTTGGATAATTATTTTAATGCAGTTTAGTTTTGATAATATCCTACACATTGGATAATACAGTGCCATCAACGGAACAATCTGCAATGATTATGGACGGTTTAGACACTCTTTCTCATGTGGCATTAGCAGAGACTGTGTGCTTTGATAACTACCATGACGCGGGGTTTGGATCTTTTAGGCTCCCTTCGGAGTCAATTGATGAACTGAATACCCCGGTTACATCGTCGTCGGATGTATCATTCTTTGATTCGTACGATGTTTTACCGATCACGGCATCTGGTATGTTTGTTTTTTTTTCGTTGTAAAACAACTTAGTAACACTAACAGCTGATATCATACATGTATATAACAAACATGATAAATGCATAATTTGAAATAAATAAGGAACTGACATTAATGACAACTTGATGATATACAAAAGATGCATACATATATCGAATACATAGTTCAAAATTTAAGAAGAAAGAGGTTTTAATACTTTTATTAAGGTTTTCTCTTTTTCCATTCCTCTCAGCGCACTTGTTCTATTCTGGTAGCATATACGTCATTCGTTAATTGATTAACATGTATACATAATGGTTTTTACTTGACCAGAAGCGGTGGCGATTGTTCTTTACTATGAAAATGCTTCGTATGCATTATTTTAATGGTATAACACAAGGTTTTTGCGGTTTTACTCTCGTAAAATTGTTCAGTTGACCGTGAATACAAATATCGTATATTAAGATTGGAATGCCGCTTACGTCAAAGAGGCGGAGCTTCAGCACAGCTTGCCCCAATTACGCTGACTGATGACGTCAATGGATGGTGATCCCCGATAGATTCTTCTATTTTAAGTAACAAATCAATTACAATGACGCATAGTGATGCTAAAAAAATCACATAAATATTATACGAGAGTTCATTCATAAACTGCGTCGCGACAGTACGAGAATGAAACTTCCAAACGAGTTACCGTTCCTGGTTCAACTAAAGGGTATATGTTTAGATAATTAATCATTATTGTTGATAATAAATGGTATATATTTAAACACAACAGAAAAAAACTGACTACTACAATGAGGAAGAAAACTTTGGAAAAAGTTGGAAATATTAATTGTTAATTGAGACTTTAATATTTGCATTTTCTATTTGCAGCTACTCTCGAAGCCTCAATCAACATACCCGACAGGCTGACCGAGACCCTGTTTGGTCAGTTCCGGCCACAGGTTTCACAGAACACAACCTATAACACAGTTAGTAGCAGCAGCAACAACAACAACCGGTCGAGTCTCTGTAGCACAGAATCCGCTCAGTTCCCCAAGAACTACCCACAACATCTTCACTATAAAGGAACCCTGGTCACCACATCAGTGACCCCTACATCCGGGAACAATGACGCCGTACAGAATCTCAACCTGTTCGCACAACCTTTCTTCAATATGTTGTCACAGACGATGCAAGGTGCCCAGGTGCAGGCACAGGTCCCACAGGCGTCATCGTGTGACGTCACATGCCAACAACAACAGCAATCATTGATCGATCATCAGCAACAAATCGACTTTAATGCAATCATCTCAACATTGTCGGATTGCCAACAGACTGGACCCAGTTCTTTGTTCAGTTCAGCACCAACAACGCCATCTCAACAGTCAATGGCTGGTTCCCCGCCACCGGATACACAGCAAAGCTCATGCGATCAATTCTCCACTGGCTTTGCATCACCACTGACATCACCCGTGACTCCAACATCAAGTCATACAACACCGGAGCCCCAGATGTGCAGTGATTTGGACGCAATAGAGCAGGCTTTCTCGGCCCCACCGCCGCCTCCATACACCGCACCGAGCATCTCGTACTGCAACGCATTGAATTTCCCAATCAAACATCAGAAAGCCGTGTTTAGTAGTTGTTCTCATCAACAAACTGCTACTTCCGGCTTCTGTGATGGAAATATTAGTGGACTCAATTTTCCCAGTTGTACAAGTGAAGGTGTTACGGCTCAACAAGGATTACCACAGTATCAAACATGTGACATTACATATCAGCCTCAATCTACAAGTATTGGTGCTAATTTCAAATGTACAATTCAAGGCACTGTTACTGGACTACAGTCACATTTGCCCGATTTTAGCGCGCTTCAGCAGACAACAGTTCAGCAAAGATCGGCTAGTGTTACCCCACCCATGTACAGTAACGTCCCGATCAAAACAGAACCAATGAGCGACTTACCTAATGACTCTTATCTCTTGCCTTCTACTTCACAAATGACATATGATCAAACTTCTTCGCAAAAGTCACAGCTACAACATGGCATTTTGAATCAGCCTTACCAACAAAGTCATCTTAAACTTCTACCCGTAAAACCACGGAAATACCCGAATAGACCGAGCAAGACTCCGCCTCACGAACGACCATACCCATGCCCGGTGGAAAGCTGTGACCGGAGATTCTCGAGGAGTGACGAACTTACACGACATATTCGGATACACACCGGACAAAAACCATTCCATTGTCGGATCTGTCTGCGCAGCTTCTCGCGAAGTGATCATCTGACGACCCATGTGCGCACACACACTGGTGAAAAGCCATTTTCTTGTGACTCGTGCGGACGCAAGTTTGCCCGTAGTGACGAAAAAAAAAGACACGCTAAAGTGCACTTAAAACAAAAGGCTAAAAAAGAAGCCAAACTTTTGGCAGTCAGTGTTACAATGCCATCACAGACCACTTCTTCTGTGACATTGGACTCTTTATCATTTGGACTTAACCCGGCTGTGACACAAAGTGACTCGATAATCCCTCACGTGGTTACTACGTCATCATTATAATCTTGTAATGTACTATAACATGATCAAAGAACTCAGAAACAAGTGCTGTGTACTGCATGGGTACCCCAGTAAGAACATATTGTTCAGTCACATTTATGTGTTTTCTAGTCAAACTTACAACGTGTAAACGATACGAAAATTTCATTTTATTAAGTTTTATTTAGAAAGCATTCACTAGCTATAATTTTTAGTCTTCGGTTTTTCAAAAGTGCTATTTTTTGTTATTTTAATAAAAATATATAATCAATTAGTATGAAAGTATATACATACATGTAGCTTACTCTTACTTAAATCGGCAATGTGTGCTCTTATGCTTATTGCAATTAATCAACTAGAAATTCATACATTAGCTCAGTATAGGCATTGAATGACGTCGCTCATATTCTGTCCAAGAAGCTAAGAATCTTTATGTATATATTATTTTTGTATTCTTCAATCTGAGATTAATTTGAGCCAAAGAATAAAGTGCGCAACCGGTTAAATATAGTAGTGGTAGTGTAGTTAAGTTTTATTGTTATATACAAGTTTTAATGTTATTTTCGCTTATATAACTTCATGTATGAGATTGTATTCATTCATCAGTCTCTATAAACTATATGTGTTCTTTCTTATGTAAATATTGAAATGTACATAAAACAAAGAATTTTATTATTTGATATTCCATCAAAAATCTATTGTTATGTTTAAAACATTCGTTGTCATTAAAGTTATTCTTTTTGTTATGATTTTGCGTATGGTTAAATCTGTTGATCAGATCAAAACGTGATTATACTTTTTCTCTATTTTCTTGTTAGATGTTGTTGACTAGTGCTGAACGCTTATAACATTATTATGTGCTTTACAATATTAAATCAGTAAAACATACTTCTTTTATCATTACTTATATATGAAAATAGAAACAAAGGAGTCCGAGCCTTACATGTTACGAGGATAGCATAGAGTAATAATGTTAATACAATGACCTCTATTAAAGTCATTATTGACCTTGTTAATATTTAGGTCACTTCATAGCTTGAGTCACTTTTATTCTCAAAACTGGTTAGATAATTTCGACATTTGGTGATTTACTTTCTAGTGTTTAAAAAATTCCCAAAACTTGATAAAGTTAAGTACTTAAGTACTGGAATCACTTAAATCAATTAAGTACTTAATTAATTGAAGTGATTTCAGAGCTTCAGCTTTTTAATGGGGAAGTACTAGGAATTATTTTGTTTACAACAAATAAGTGGTGACTCATACAAGAGTTTCCCGGTCAAGGAAAATAATGTATTTCCAATGATATGTTTATTTCATTTAAAAATGGCATTCAAAACAAAGGGCATACTTTTCTTGTAATTAATAGTAGTTTTTAAATTTAAATTTCAACATATATTTTTAATTGTTCCAGACTATTCGGAAGTGCTGTCGCTTTAAAAACCAGTTGTCACGGACTGTTTTTGTACTTTGATATTTTGTCGAAATCACAATAACGAAAAATTGTAATAATAATGATGTACTAAAGATGTTGTCCATCTGTAATATTTTCTGATTGATTTTGTCAGTACCAGTTGGTCACGTGATCTGTTGTGGTGTATATGTGGGAACGCGAAATGTAACAATTACCGTGAAAACATATAACCAACCCAAAATGACATAACTTGACAAGAAATGTAATAAAAGGAAGACAAATGTTAAAAGAACCCATGTGCAAGATATATTTTGTCTTCAAATTCAAGTGGCCGTTTTTGACATACACTAGACCCTATCCGACTGGCTAAAAGATAATTTCAGACCACCAAAATTCCGACACTACAGTAAATGTTACATTCAGGGTTCCCACAACTTTTATATTAAATATTTTTAAACTTGTTATTTTTCACGTTGTTGCAGTTGACATTTCTTTATATTATACACTATGTGCCGTTTTTCACTTTTATCTTGTTGTTAAAGGAAAAAGAAAGAAACGATCTATCATTGTAAGAAAAAGCACATTGTCAAATGAACAGATGGACCTAAAATACATTGAGAATCAAAATTAAATCTCTTTGTTTTGTTTTTGTTCTGCATTAGTACAAACATGCGTCATCTATATTGAAACCATTCAGCGTTGAGGCTATATATAATAACTTGTATCAAATATGACGGATGGGGTCATTATGCGAAGATGACATGAACGCTGCGGTAGTTTACTACTTTTTGTATATCAACAACTGACGTCAGGCCCGTTTTACGATAAGTGTAGACCCCAGAAGCAGTCTGCACGGCAAGATTAACACCTTACTAAAAGGTTAATAATGCTAAAAACGTCATGTTTATATGAATATAAACTTTAAGTATAACTAACGCATATAAGGAAAACGCTCATAGTCAGACTTAAACGAACGTTTCCTGCTTGATAAACCATCACTTGCACCGTCCGTGTGTATTGTGGAAAACCGCAATAACTGGTAGGACTCGAGCTCTTATCCTGCGACCATTTTTCTCCACTGTTCCGTCAGAGCTGCTCTAAAATGGACATTTCACCGAGTTCTATTTCCGGAATAGAATCCAATAAGCCGGTCGATTAGATAAGAAAATAAATTGCAGGAAAAACGAGTATGTTGACTCTCACATTTCAATCGAGTAATAAAATCCTAAAGTGTATACAGTTGCAACCCACCAGCGCAGGCTTTGCAACTTTTACAAAGATGGATGTCCAAAATCGACCTTAATTCTCTGGAAGTTTGTTTCCTATGCAGAAATTCCATTTCGGTTTATTGATTACATCTTATAGTTTTATCCAAATATAGAGTCCATTTCTGTAATTGCGTCTGCCGATGTACTACTGCGTCATGTTGACGACAACGGTATTGGACTAAAATAGTAGCGATTCTGAGCTCCTATCGATCCTCAATCCAACTTTAGGCTGTCTCTGGCTAAGAGAGCTATTTCGAGCGCTGATTGACATTTACTTCAATCATTGGTTGTCATCAGAGTTATTTCCACTGAGTGAATTAGTTCCTGAAATAGTTCTGCTCGTACAGAGGTAGCGGGAGGACGTGCTCTAATATACACTGATCGACATTTGTCCCCAGCATGCTAACTCATCAAATTATTGTATGATAATAGAATTTCTGGAACCCGTACAGTCTGCAGCTGCCTCTATCAGTAGAATGCGGATGTGGGACGATGTATGTCGTCCTGGGCGAACAGTTCCCGGAAAAAACGGTGCAACATTGATATTTTTCTACTACTCGGCTTCACGTTTTAACAGAACAAAAGTTAACATTCTATTTAGCTACTGATACCGGAATGCAACGAAACAAAAACAGGGCTCAACATCATAAAATTAAGATTGGAGGCCTGTCTCAAATCTCAAGTATCTTACTAGCTTAAATAGCGACGGTCGCCATTTCATCCAATCAAATGCTTGAGATTTGAGGCTGGTCTTCAGATTTAGTTTTATGATCTTGGGCACAGTTGATTTACAAATGTCCTTTGAAATCCTAACCCCAAACTATAGACAAAATATGCAGCCTGACAGGGTATGGAAGCTTCATTAATATTTAGGTTTCCGTGTTAGTTGATGTAACCTTAGGCGTAAAAGATTCTAGCACAATAAGTTGTACTAGTGTAAGGTCATGTTGTGTTTCTTTATGACGTCAGCTGTCATTTGTACACAGAGGACAAGAGTTAATGGCCTCCTAGAAAGCTAAACACTTCCCTGATCCTTGACAGGGCGCTCCGCTTGATTGCAAGACACCGACCTCTGACCCTTGCCCAACTAGATGGCCAGACACAGACCTCTGTTCCTCTGGCCCCTACTAGATAGCTAGACACTGACCCCTACTCCCGACCAGGTGTTACATCACATGGTCTTCTTGTAGGCCAGACCTAAGTACAAACAGCAAATGCGGCATGACAACCAGGATGACCGCAGTATACAAAAACTAGCTTTTAATGTATTTTTTAAGAACCGAATATCTTATGTTTGTATTGTTACGTGGCATTTTTGTTAACTTAAACCCGTTCGCACACACAGTCTAATCAGACTCCACACTGTTAAGTATTCATAAAAAATTACCCATGTGAACAAAGAATGGACTGTATAAGATTAAAAGAAAGGCGAATCCATTTTATTAAGATAAAGTTCACGCAAAAATAAACGACAAGATCTGAGGTAATACCAATGCATAAATAGCTATGACCTATTCTAGCGGGATGTTTCTCTGGCAATCCGGACAGAATTCCCTTCCACCTTACGCAAGGTCCATTGGCAGGTACACTAACTGTACTAGATCTAGATCTTTGTTAACGAATGTACAAACAGTTTATTGTCAATTTTGTCATTATTAGCGCCCCACCCCCAATTAAATTTAACCATTCTGAAACATTAAAAGCCGCGTGTTTTTGCGTATTATATGAGTAGGATGCACTGGCGAAAACAGAGAAACGTCACCGCATGGGAAATTTTTCCTGGATGGAGACAGCGGATGGGGATCTGGACTGAAGGTTATAAAACTGAGATTGAAAATCTTGGGCACAGGGGTTTTAGCTACTTTCTCAAACCATTTATTTCTTAATTCAGCTTATGCAAAGGATTTCCCGACGAGTGCGAGCTGATGTCAACTTGTAAAATGACAATTTTTTACATACTGACCATAAGGAAATATATATAAAAGGATCCTGTGTAAACTCATCCAGTGCTAGAGATATAGGTGCGCTGTAGCCCGAGTTACACTTAACCAATGTTCTAATTAAACAATTGATCGTATAATTTAATGTATGCGCATGGAGTCGGAGTTGAAACTTAGCAAAGATACATCATGTTCAGCTCTTACTGTAAAACATACATGCCTACGGAAACCGATGGCTTTTAACCTAGATACAGGGGTATAAATAAGTCTCAACATCTTTAGTAACAGACTCTCCTTATCTTATTGTGTTTCAACTCTGATTTAATTCGAAGAAATTAGAAAATAATTATACTGACGCGATTTAAAAACTGTGCATGGCATAGAATACGTAATTATGAATTACATATTATATGATTGCCCTTGCTTGTGCTAAATGTTGAGTTTTTTATGCATTCTTCGTGATTTCTGCATTAAATGATTAACAAATATGTAATATTTTTTAACATTGTACCAGGTATGGTCCCCATGCATAATTTTTAATATTAAGTGTACATGACCAAAATGCAAAAGACCATATACGGATATGTAGTGAATGAGAACACGGAAATAGAGAGCAAAAACTGTTTTCGAACCCACCGATTTCAGTCCAGTAACTAGCACAAACATTTATTTTGAAGATCCCCTGGGATTCTACCCACGATAAAGAACGCGATATGCGCTCCATGTTTGTGCATCTTTCTCGCAAAATTCCATTTCAGACTGAAATATTTATTACTTCGTAATCACATAACGCCGCTAGGGAAATGCGGGCGGACACGGTTTAATTCCAGCTAACTACGCAATTATGGTGCTATATCGGGCAAATTGCACCCGGGCGATCAATGGAGCTCTGCTGTGACCTAGAGACATGCAGAAGTTGAGGGCGGACACGGTTTAATTAAAGGAAACTACGCAAATGCCTAGCTGGAAACCCAGACAATCAGTGGAGATCTGCTGTGGCCTGGAGACATGTAAAAGTTGAGGGCGGACACGGTTTGATGAAAGCCAACTGCGTAATAGCCTTGCTAAAACCTAGACAATCAATGCAGCTATGTAACCCAGTTCTCTAGACAGAAGTTGAGGGAGGACTCGCTCTGTTTCTTCGGAGATCGATCGAGGCAGATTGGTTCGTTCTCCTCTAAGCGCCACGGTGAGGTAATGATTTTTTTCATCATTCTTTTTTTACAGTACTCTTCCGCGGTGTGATATGGCGTGCGAACTGTGTTCCGTTTCTGGACCGAATCACGCAACATTTTATGACATAACGCCTCAATTAGACCGTATTTGCTGTATGGCCAGAAACAGTGACTTGGTCGGGGAAGCTGATTCGCTGTCGTGGCGGATTGGACGTTCTTCTTTGATCCGCCAGTATCAGGATAAACTCGGCTTTCTGGACCGAAAGACTGTGACAATAAACCTAATACATTGTAATCATGAAGTTCAGCTGGCGAGGCGGTTCTGAAACAAGGTCTGTTCCGGGCAGCATCAAAGTATCTTAGCAACATGCAGGAATAAAGTAATGAAAGAGTATACATTAATAAGTTGATATATACATCTAGGCCTGAGAATGGAGACTTCTGATTTGCTGAAATGAAGGCCACTTTCAAATCTTAAGCATCTGATTGGCTGAAATGGAGATATGTTCCCATTTCAGCCAATGAGATGCTTGATACTTGAGACTGTTCTTCAATATCAGAGTTATTATCTTCGGCCATGAACGTGATTACCACGAAAATTGTATTGATAAGGAACAGACTGACGTGTGGGTACAAAACATGCTTAAAGACAAATGTTCCTTTGTAGGTCGCAGGACCTTTTCTATTGAGACGATGGGTCCGGCAACTGTCGAAACGGATTCATCCTTATCGGTGTTAAGAATTCAGTTATAGTAAATTCTTTTTTGTGGTTTAAAATTTGTACTCTTAAAACAAGCTGTGGAAAAATCACTTTATGTGGGACTCAATCTTGCGACCTCCGGATCGGGGAAATCCCATATAACCCTAACAATTCCTGTCGCTCTTCCGGGAAAGGCGAAAATATTTGTCAATGCCGTCACTGCACAGAGCATTTTTAAGGATGAAGCAATACAACGCCACTGCCCTTGGTCATATCCGACACAATTGAATTAATGTTAATCGGCAAACTTTTAGTTTCAGCTTTATTTTCTTCATACTTCGAGATTTTTATTAAATTAAATGGTCGCGAATATTTGTTGGTTTACAGTTAATGACGACCTGTCAAACAAAGAACACCTGGGCACAAGATCATAAAACTAAGTTTTGAGATCAGTCTCAAATCTCAAGGATCTGATTAGCTGAAATGGCGACTGGTCGCCATTTCAGCCAATCAGATGCTTAAGATTTGATACTGATCTCCAGATTTAGTTTTATGATCTTGGGCCCTCCACTAAACACCACAGTCTGATTTCTTTATGTTATGTTGGTCTTTATACTGAATTGACGTGGCCCAATAGTTCATGGAACAAAGGAGCCATCTTCTATATAAAAAAAACAACAAAACATTTTATTAGACAACAAAATAAAAACAAACCTAACAATTCAGTTTCAATGACCAATTTTGGTTTTATCGTGTTTTCTTTATTCACAGGCTTGACTGTACATGTGTCTTAGATTTTTTATATCACCTGCTAATAAAAGAAGCTCTCCCTTCCAAGGAATGGCGTGTTGACTGCACTTACAGTTTGAATCATCAAAGTTTGCGTCAATGAAGCAGTTCCGCGTATTTTCTAGAAGACAAAATGTACGTCAGTTTATATACTAGTATACACTAAATACTACAAAAGGTCGCGAAATGTCGACATGCTGAGCTCTAACTGCTGACATAAGCAGTAAATGTCAGCACACGATTTAAAGTAAAAGCAGAGGCCTTTGTAAGCAGGGCAACATCACTCAAACCGAGCACTTGATAACTGAGACCGTGTCTTTTGGGATGCTTGTTTGCTGAGATAGCTTAATGTCATAGGCATTTAATAGAAAAATGTCAGGTACAACCGTACGTTGTTAACCCGTTAACGGTTTCTGTACAAAGTTCGGGCAAGAAGCGACTAATTTTAGATTTAAGAAATGTCAATTCACATATATGGAAACAATCTGTCAGGTTTGAAGATATAAAAGTAGCTCTATCATTTTTACACAAGGGTTACAGTATGATAAAATTTGATATCACTTCAGCCTATCATTTTATTGAGATTTACAGGCCACACACAGAATATCTTGGGTTTTCATGGACAAACAAAGACGGTATACAACTATTTTACAAATTTTTAGTTCTGCCGTTTGGTCTTTCGAGTGCATGTTATATTTTTACTAAAGTTACCCGGCCTTTAATATCAAAATGGCGGGCTGAAGGAAAATCTGTTTTAATGTTTCTTGATGATGGATTTGGCTGTGCTAAAACTGAGGAGAATACAAAAAATTTAGGTGTTCAAATTAAGAACGATTTGCTTTTGTCAGGGTTCATTCCAAATGCAAAGAAGTCGGTATGGGAACCAGCACAGGTCATAGAATTTTTAGGAACCGTTCTGAATTCTAGTTCAGGGGTAATTTATATTCCTTCGCGGAGGCTAGACAAAGCTTTCCGAACTGTTTCTGAGATTTTGTCTTCTTTGAAAATTCACAGAAGGGTGATTGCTAGGAAAGTGGCTAGTTTAGTTGGTCAACTGATTTCAATGTCTGTCGTCACAGGTCACGTGTCTCAGATCATGACACGTGCATTAAGCATTGACATTCTTAAGGCGGCACACTGGGATTCATATATAGTATTATCAAATGATAGCATTGATCAGTTACGATTTTGGGAGACAAATTTGAAATTTTTAAACCATCGGGATTTGTTTGAGTCAACAAAATGCTCAAAGGTTGTGTTTTCAGATGCCAGTAGTTCAGGCTATGCAGGTTATGAGGTGAATACGATTAACGGAACTTCTCACGGAATGTGGACTGACGAAGAAAAGTCTAAATCTTCTACATGGAGAGAGTTAGTAGCCGTTTACAGGGTTTTGCAGGCAATTTCTCATATTCTTGTTCACCAGAAAGTAAAATGGTTTTCTGATAACAAAGGTGTTACTTCAATTGTGCAAAAAGGTTCAATGAACATTGAATTGCAGAGTATTGCTTTTGATATATTTAGTTTATGTATCAGGAACTCTATAATTCTTGAAATGGAGTGGTTACCCCGAACTTCAAATGAGCGGGCTGATTATTTGTCACGTATCATTGATTATGATGACTGGGGTATATCTTTCGATTTGTTGATGTTGATCGAAGATCGTTTTTCTGTAAAGTTTGAAGTTGACTGGTTTGCTTCACCACACAACGCCAAGCTTCCAATTTTTTATTCGCGATTTTGGAACGCTTCTTGTCAAGGAGTAGATGCTTTTTCAGAGTCATGGGGAGCACAAACAGGATTGTTTGTTCCCCCGATTTCTATGATATATGAAGTGATCAGGAAGATCGAAGCTGATCGTGCCCATGGTGTGATTGTTTTGCCGCTTTGGAAGTCGGCCATATTTTGGCCTTTGATATGTCCAAATGGAAATTTTATTCCAAACGTTCTGTCATGGTTTGATTTGCCAGTCAAAAAAGAATATTACATTAAATGTAAAAACGGAAAAGGTATTTTTGGCAATGTGGATTTGGCTTTTCGAATGTTGGCATTGTACTTCGATTTCAGAGTTAAAAGGTAACGGAAGTACCATGTGTAGGAGTTGTTCCCCTTTTTTCATAGCTTGTAATATCTGATTCATTTTAATAAACGCATGTTTTTGAATACAGATCATTGTTATATACGGAAGTAATTTTCATAGAATAACATCGGAAATGATTTTGTTTCTATTTAAATTATCATATTATGTGTTGGTCTTAAAGGGGTTGATCTTGCTGTATTATATAAAGTTTATACGGTGGCATCACCGGCTGTTGTAAGACGACTGCGTCTTTTTTATACATACATTTGACGGTGGCATCACCGGCTGTTGTAAGACGACTGCGTCTGTAATATATGCATTACAAGGTGGCATCACCGGCTGTTGTAAGACGACTGCGTCTGTAATATATGCATTATAAGGTGGCATCACCGGCTGTTGTAAGACGACTGCGTCTGTAATATATGCATTATAAGGTGGCATCACCGGCTGTTGTAAGACGACTGCGTCTGTAATATATGCATTGTAAGGTGGCATCACCGGCTGTTGTAAGACGACTGCGTCTGTAATATATGCATTGTAAGGTGGCATCACCGGCTGTTGTAAGACGACTGCGTCTGTAATATATGCATTGTAAGGTGGCATCACCGGCTGTTGTAAGACGACTGCGTCTTGAATACTTGTTTATAAATTATATCCGACAACACCATTTTCATGTGGACTGTATATCTACAAGTTTTTAATATTTTTTGAACGAGTAATTTTCTGTTCTTTGTTTACGTCAATTTTTTCAGGCTCACAAAAAGGAAATTGATGAATTACCTGAGGTATTGATGAGCAGGGTGGACCTTCTTCCGGAACTATTGCAGAAATCCAGAGCTGAGACTACATGTCGAAAGTATGAAAACGGCTTTAATCGTTGGAGGAAATGGGCTTTTTGTAATGGTTTGGGAAGAGGGGATATTTTGCCAGCAAAACCTTTATCAGTTTCGTTATACCTGTGTTCAATTATCCAAAGTGCAAACAGTTCAAGTTCATTAATTGCCGCCTTTTATAGTATAAAGTGGTATCATGATTTATATGATCTAAAATCACCAACGGATTCTAAAATGGTGCAAAACGTGTTGGAAGCAGGGAAAAGGATTCACGCTAAGCCAACAAACAAAAAAGAACCAGTGACGGGTGCTATTTTGACAGAAGTATATAAACGTCTTTATGAGGATAATAATGCAAAAAATCAGCGAATAATCTGTGCTTGTTTGGTCGCTTTTGCAGGTTTTTTGAGAAGTTCTGAGCTTCTAAATATTTTAATATCCGACATTATTTTTGAAAAGGAGTACATGGGTATTTTCATGGAAACCAGCAAAACCGATCAATATAGAGACGGGGCATGGGTTGTTATAGCGCGAACCGGTACTCTATTGTGCCCCGTTGCAAATGTTGAAAAGTTAATACAATGGGCTTGTTTAAAAGATAATGATTATCTTTTTTGTAACTTGTCTAAAGTAAAAGGCGGATTTGTCAGTAGAGCTTGTAACAAAAAGATGTCTTATTCCAATTTAAGGGACCACTAGTTTTATCTCGGCCCTGGAAAATCGGAATTTGAATCCCATCATAACAAGACTCGAACCTGAAATGGTTTAGAGGTTCTCATTACACACAAGTAGAGATATGATGCTGGGAGACAAGTCGTTGCTTGCAGCAAACAATGCGAGTATAAATCTTAAATGAAACTATGCCATGAGGACGATGGTAAAACTCAGTTTTATAAACCGCTAATTTTGCACAAAAAAAAGTTCTTCCAGTACTGAATCAAATATATTTATTATTATTTAATATTTAATATGCGTGAGAAAGCTACGGTGGCATGAACATACATAGGCCCATATTTATTTATAACGTGATCACGTAGTAGCCAATACGTGCGCATGTAATAAAAAGCACAAATTTTCCCGTTCTATAACGTACAAAGCTTTCTACGACCGCAAATATACAAAATCTACGGAGGCATAGATATAGAAAAATCTTATTTCTTTTCTGCGAAAGCAGTAGCTATTACGTGCGTTCGAAGTACCTATCACTTAGAAACTATTGCGTGCGAATTTACTAGCTAGTATGTGCGCACTTAGTAGCTATCACGTGCGATATTAGTAGCTATAACGTGGGTACGAAGTACCTATCACTTAGTGGCTGTTGCAAGCGCACTTAGTAGCTATTACATGGTAGGTATTCATGTGGACATGTTCGGTATTACGTGCGCACTTGTTATGTATTATAGGATAAAATTGCCAACTTGACGATACCGACGAATCTATTAAACGAAGCTTATCACTTGCATCCTGATAGGGACTATTTCAGCGATCTGGGAGAAAATTTCAGTGTAGGTTTTTTCTTGCCGACATGAAATGCATTTCTATGGGACTAATTAAGTTGCTGTGGAAGACATTTGTTACCTGTCTTCTTCTGTTTTTTTTTCCGTTATCATAGGCCATTACAGGCATAATTAGTAGCTATTGCGCACGTAATACCTACTAATAGCGCTCAAGAATCTAAAATCTAGAAAGCTTAGGTGCGGACATAGGACGGCGATTCGACTTCCCAATTTTGTTGTCATTGCTGAAGGAGCTGGACAAATGTTCCCAGTTTTCTGGCCAAGGCTGTGGTCTTGTGGATAATATGAGCATATTCAGAAAACTGTTCCCAAAATCATCATTGAAACAGGTTATCTCGCTAAAATGTTACTGCATAGAACATGTTGCTTATAATGCTATTACTGATGTTGTTTCTTTAGTCGACCTAATAGCTCATGTGAATTTGAATGAGAAATAGTTTTACAAGCACACATTTTCTACATACAACGATGCAACGAAGGAAGCAACGAAGGAAGCACATACAACGAAGGAAGCAAATTATCTTCACTGGAAGTGCTTGTATACTCTGATGTATGTAAAAGACTCACAGCGGAAAATGTTGCCTGATCTGGACCTCATATATCAATGGCGCGGCCAAGACGGTTTACATGATATTTTTACAGCCAAAACCAGTAATTGGTTACCTAGAGTAACAAATTTAAAAAAAAGTGCTTTAGGAATTTATTCCCTAGTTAGATGAATATATTTTAAAGTAATGGACAATGTTGAAATAAGTTTTATTACACGGTACTTTGAACTCTCATTAAATCTGCAATATTTTGCTCTGTGTTATGCCGTACAGTTCTTGTATAATTGCAGACATCATTGCAGTGTTATAGAATATTCATCTTTTATGGTTAACATCTTGTAGTAATATATAGAAACTAGAAATGTGTCCAAAGGACACGGATGCCCCCGCTATAGGTTTTTCATAAAGCTCCCAGCAGTAGTGTAGAACAAGTTGTGTTCACGAGATAATTATATTCCTATTACAAGAAAATTCTATTTTTAGTAACAGTGACCTTGACCTTGGATCTACAGGCATGGGTATTGTGCAGACACACTGCCTTGTCATGGTGAACATAAAAATTTTGTGCCAAGTTATTTTGAAATCAAACAAAGTTACAGCCTGGAGAAGAAAATTCTATTTTTAGGAACAGTGACCTTGACCTTGGACCTACAGGCTTGGGAATGTATGTGACACACAGTCTTAATATGGTGATCGATTAAACCAAGTTATTTAAAAATCCAATGACAAATAACAAAGTTACAGAGCCGACACAATTTTGCAAGAAATTTCTATTTTTAGTAACAGTGACCTTGACCTTGGACCTACAGGCATGGGTGTTGTATGCGACACACCACCTTGTCATGATGAACATTTGTGCCAAGTTATTTTGAAATCCCTCCTTTCATAAGAAAGTTAAGGGTCAAGTGTATATTTTGCTTAACACAAAATGTAAGTGAAAAAGGGGCATAATTTGAAAAAATATTGGAAGCAGGGTTATGGATCTTGTTGGTTATGGTGTAGATTTTGATGGTGAAAATATATTTCAAGTTTCAAGGCAATATCTCAAGTAGTTTTAAAGTTATGGGCAAAATGCATATTTTGCTTAACACAAAATATAAGAATAAAACTAATGTAAATGGAAGTATCAAAGGGCCATAACTTTTGAACAGAACATGTAAGAGCAAAACCCCGCCTTTATGCACAACAACATATCAGGCCAAGCATTGTGGTAAAGTTTTATTAAATTCCCACCAGTAGTTTAGGAGGAGTTGCGTTCACGAGATATATTCCTATTAAAACTAATGTAAATGGAAGTATCAAAGGGCCATAACTTCTGAACAGAACATGTAAGAGCGAAACCCCACCTTCATGCACAACTACATATCAAGCCAAGCATTGTGGTAAAGTTTCATTAAATTCCCACCAGTAGTTTAGGAGGAGTTGCGTTCACGAGATATATTCCTATTAAAACTAATGTAAATGGAAGTATCAAAGGGCCATAACTTCTTAACGGAAGATGTAAGAGCGAAACCCCACCTTCATGCACAACTACATATCAAGCCAAGCATTGTGGTAAAGTTTCATTAAATTCCCACCAGTAGTTAAGGAGAAGTTGCGTTCACAAGATATATTCCTATTAAAACTAATGTAAATGGAAGTATCAAAGGGCCATAACTTCTGAACGGAACACGTAAGAGCGAAACCCCACCTTCATGCACAACTACATATCAAGCCAAGCATTGTGGTAAAGTTTCATTAAATTCCCACCAGTAGTTTAGGAGGAGTTGCGTTCACGAGAATATCGGACGGACGGACGGACGGACGGACGGACGGAAGGACGGACGGACGGACGGACGGACGGAAGGACGGACAGGAGCAACTCTTAATGCCCGTCGCCATTTCATGGCGGGGGCATAAAAAAGATTTCCCCATAAACCTTCATGAACTCTCAAACCCATGCCATCGTCGTGATCAGCTGTAGACGGGTTAATCACCAGGCCTGCAGAGCGCTGTAGAATATAATGTTGGCGACCTTTCTTTTTGAATTTGCATATGGTTTTTTACGAAAAACCAATAACCGGGGGAAATTAATATTGCCTTTTATTTTCTTAAGTTCATAAATTAAATCTCCATAAAATGGCTGTGAAATACCTTGTTTTATCTTGGTATCGGCGATAAAACTTCCAAAAGATTTTCCTTAATTTGTGACACCGATAAACTTGTTTTATAAGTTTTTCTGTTATGCAAAGATTGTGTTCATTTAAATCATTAACATCATTGCAAGCTCTAGAAAAGCGAACAAGCTGTGAGATATAAATCCCGTAGGATGTTGCACGAGGAACATCGCCGTATAAAAATCGGAAAATTTGCTATATTAAAATTAAAATCGTCTCTTAAAGGAATTCCTGAATACTGTCATTAAGGATTATCACCAATATGATAGCTATTTTTAATCACTCATGATATGAACTTTAATAAGAACAATTATACCTGTAATGAATAAATGCTTATTTGCACAGAAATTTAACCAAAAACTTCAAAAATAAACGTTTTCGAAATCTTGTACCATTGTATTTTTTCCGATACACACAAAAGACAAGTCTGGGAATAAAAACTGTGAAAAAGGAAAATGACATGGTAGAAATGTATTTAAATGTGTATATTAATTAGATAATGCAAATACAGCAAATACCGTAAAAACCTCTACAGAGGACAAACATGTACCTCATAAAATAAATTTTAACAGTTTATATTGCAATATTATTTGGAATTTCCCTTCACTTACGAAAACTGGTGGAAATAATCATAGTTGTTCATTACACCAGATACTTGACATTTGAGACATTTGAGAATGATCTCCAGTCTGTTTTAAACTCTTTAGCCCAAGACCAAAGGCAGACTTTCATCCATGCATAAATCAAAAGCTTTTGCACTAATTTGTTTCACGAGGTCACACAGGATTTAACTATACAGTTTTTTGTTCTTACAGCTTTTAAAATCTATTTTAGGTGTTTAATAGACTTTATTTACATGTAATATCAATTTAAGTTACTAAACAATTGATACAAAACAAGATAAACAGGAGTGTCTTCTAAGTTAACCAACTGCATGTGAATAATGGCTTCACATTTAAAATCAGAATGGATTCAGTTTAATAGAGCATGCTGTGCTATTATAATCATGTCTCTCAGATGTATCAGGTTCCAATTTTCCACAAACACACCTTTCCAGAAGAGCATAACAACTTTGCATAACAACAATTAAAGGCCGTCTCCATAAAGAATATGGCTGTCATTTGTTGCAATATGACACCCGGAACAATGCAGAGTTGTTCCATGACAATTAACATTAATCCGAGACGACTTTTTCTCTGAAAACATTTAAATGGTAAACTTTTATTTCGCATAATGATAATTGTTTGTAGGTGTAGGTTGTGCTGGTCTTTTCCATCTTCCTCTGAGAAGATCGTGATATATTTTCACAATGAAAAACAAATTAAAACTAAAATTCCACCTACATAATGTATCGCCAACAAATAGACTACAATTTAAGAATATTCATGTCTGTTGAATAATTAGGAGATTTCTGGTACAGAACACTGACGTTCATCAGTACTTTTTTTGCCTTAATTCTTTGAACATAACAATTATTTTAAAATCAAACTGCACTTTATATACACATTTACATGTCCATCCTTAAAAGTTATTTATATTACAATAATGCAAAAAAATCTTATAACATTTTAAAACTAACTTCCTGGCTGGAAACTAGTCTATATAGTTACATCACAATTATCCCTTTTCTCCATACATAAGTCTATATGAACCAAGCAACAGTTTAGATCTAGATGATCCAGCACATCCCTGCCATCTGAACAGGCTCTGCACTGTTTGCTTTTTGGTTTATTTGGTTCTGACAAAAAAGTGAACAGTGCAGATCCTGATCAAATGGCATGGATGTGCAGACTGATCTGGATCTACATGGGCTGCATATGCCATAAAATGCATTAATATGGCATAAAGAGTTATGCATTAGTTGACGAGACTCCTGCAGTATCTTGTTCCTTTTACTGCAGTGATAAGTACAGGATTGATCCCATGATTGACGTGTGTAGAACCAGATCAGCCTGCACATCCATACAGTCTGTTCAAAATCTACACTGTTTGCTTTATTTTTGACCAAGAATCTAACCGTCTAGATCAGCAAGTATTTGACATACACTAAAGCAAGTTTTGTATGCATGCAAAAGACACACATACACTTTGTTAGCCACGTTAAAGAAAATTTGAATGAATAGAATTTGCAGTTATCTATTGTTCTTGAAGCCTCTGAGGGGTTTATTTGTTAGCTTGTACTGACTGACGGAAAGATGGATAGACAGAGAGTAAACTTCAAGTCCCCTCTTTTTAGCTCACCTGTCATATAGTGACAGGGTGAGCTTTTGTGATCGCCCTTCGTCCAGCGTCCGTCCGTCGTACGTTCACAATTGTTGTCCGCACTCTAGCTGTCTTAATTTTGGTGGGATCTTCTTCAAACTTGGTCAGAATGTTAATCTCAATGATATCTAGGTCAAGTTCAAAACTGGGTCATGTGACCTTGAAATCTAGGTCACTAGGTCAAATTATAGAAAAAGCTTGTCTGCACTCTAGCAGTCTTAATTTTGGCACGATCTTCTTTTAACTTGGTCAGAATGTCTATCTCAATGATATCTAGATCAAGTTTGTAACTGGGTCATGTGACCCTTAAAAAACTAGGTCACTAGGTCAAATTAAAGAAAAAGCTTGTCTGCACTCTAGCAATCTTAATTTTGGTGGGATCTTCAAACTTGGTCAGAATGTTTATCTCAAAGATATCTAGGTCAAGTTCAAAACTGGGTCATGTGACATTGAAATCTAGGTCACTAGGTCAAATTATAGGAAAATCTTGTCCGCACTCTAGCGGTCTTAATTTTGGTCCTATCTTCTTCAAACTTGGTCAGAATGTTTATCTCAATGACATCTAGTTTAAGTTCGAAACTGGGTCATTTGACCTCGAAAACTAGGTCACTAGGTCAAAATAATAGGAAAAAGCTTGTCCGCACTCTAGCTGTCTTAACTTTGGTGGGATCTTCAAACTTGGTCAGAATGTCTATCTCAATGATACCTAGGTAAAGTTCGAAACTAGGTCACTAGGTCAAATTAAAGAAAAAGCTTGTCTTCACTCTAGCGGTCTTAATTTTGGTGGGATCTTCTTCAAACCTGGTCAGAATGTTTATCTCAATGATACCTAGGTAATGTTCGAAACTGGGTCATGTGATCTTGAAATCTAGGTCACTAGATCCAATTATAGAAAAAGCTTGTCTGCACTCTAGCATCCTTAATTTTGGTCCAATCTTCTAACTTGGTCAAAATGTTTATCTCCATGATCAAAGATCCATGGTCAAGTTCAAAGTGGGTCATGTTACTTTGAAAATTAGGTCACAAGGTCAAATTATAGAAAAGCTTGTCTGCACTCTGTCTTAATTTTGGTCAGGTCTTCTTCAAACTTGGTCAGAATGTTTATCTCAATGCTATTAAGGTCATGTTCGTAAGTGGGTCATGTGACCTTGGAAACTAGGTCAATAGGTGGAATTTAAAAAAAAAGGTTGTCCGCACTCTAGCGGTTTTAGTTTTTGGCCGATCAACTTCAAGCTTGGTCAGAATGTTTATCTCAATGATATCTAGGTCAAGTTTGAAACTGGGTCATATGACCTCGAAAACTATGTCACTATGCCAAATTATAGAAAAAGCTTGTCCGCACTCTAGCGGTCTTTATTTTGGTCCTCTTTTTCAAGCTTGGTCAGAATGTTTATCTCAATGATATCTAGGTCAAGTTTGAAATTGGGTCATGTGACCTTGAAAACTAGGTCACTAGGTCAAGTTATAATAAAAGCTTTTCTGCACACTAGTGGTCTTAATATTAGTCTTCACTTTCATATCTCTAAGCTCTTGGTTCCTTCTTGAAATTGCCGTATTGTATTATGGGTTCCAGAGTTATGGCCCCTGAAAGTACCGAAATTAAGGTATGACCATCCTAATGAATACCTATATCAAGAAGAGTATCCAAGGGAGGTAACTATAGTAGTAAATTAGCATAGAGTTCTCTCATGCAAGAGGACCAGGGTTCAAATCCCACTGGAAGCTAATTTTTTTTGTAAGCCTAGAACTTAAATAATTGGCATATTTCTTTTTTTTCCTGTGTAATTCTGTCATTGAATATAAAATTCTCATGATTTAAACTAAAATAAGCAAAATAATCAAGATTAAAGGGGTTTTCGCTATCAGAATAGTGTTTATTCAAGTCATCAATTTGAAAATTTCTAAAACTGGACGGTAAACTTCTCTGAAATTTTGTTTAAATTTTGTTTAAGGTATATAGTAAAAAAATGGTAAATTTTTGTATATTGCACCAATCAGGATTTTGCACAATTTTCATTAATTTAGTCTCGTGAAAATAAAAAAATGCATTTTTTAAAATTTATTTGATCAAAAAATGTCATTTTAAGATAAATTCTGTATTTATATATTATATCTTAAATTGGTTTAGTAAAATATAACATATTTTGGATAAACTGTAAAAAGTTAGAGTTGAATTTATCAATAACAAAAAATTGTGTCACCGATTAAAGAATTTGGATACTTTCACGTTTTTTCTCACTTTTTTAAATAAAAAAAAGCAAAAAATCTCAAAAACTACACGGTGAAAATCATTAAAATTTTGCATACAAGTCAGTGGTATGAAGCAGTTGATGAAAAAATAATCAGATGTTGGATTCTTAATAGTGTCCATTAGGATGGTCATACCTTAACTGTTTAACCTTGTCTGCACAATAGCAGCTTCATTTTTTATTTGAATTTAATCAGACTTGTACAATACTTGAGTTACTATAAGATTTCGGTTCCTTTCTTGAACCAGCTAGATTCCATAATGGGTTCCAGAGTAACAGCCTGTGAAAGCTATTTTGAACTTTTCTCCAGAATAGCAACTTTATATTTTGACTTGATTTTACCAAACTTGCACACAACTCTTGCAAGCATTGAGCAGTTGTTGACAGGTGAGTGACCCAGGGTCCTATGGACCCCCTTTTAACCCTTTCCAGTATAGATACACCTTTATTGCATGGGCGAAAAGTGGCCGTGCAGTCTGATCAGGATCTAAACTGTTTGCTATTTGAATCATTAGATTATTTCTGACGAAAATGCGACCAGTGCAGATCCTGATCAGACGGCATGTTATTGTTGGCTGATCTGGATCTATACTGGTTGCACACCCGTAAAAATGCGTATATATCAAGGTTAGGGTTAATATTTTTTCTTGCCTCTGACAGTATATCATGCCTTCTTAAAATCAGTACTTAAAAACAGTAAACAAACATTAAGTTGTTCACCATTAAATGTTCAATCAAAGAAAAAATAACAACCTATAAACAAAAAATTCAGCCACACAAGTAATGTTTGGCAAATTTGAAAAATTCCACAAAGTCAGTGTTTATAAAATAATTTCAACTTCTATAACGCTTTAGTAATGATTTAACCCCAAAACATAGTTTTCCTCTTTTGTATAAAATGTCAACTAGGTTTCCTTTCAAATCAAAAGCACCTGTGCATCAGATCAAGTATATATTTATTTCTCAGAATTGCTGAGAATAAAATGTAAGACACTTGTTAAGAAAAACAAGAGCTGTCACTTGAAATTGACATATGCCCCCGAAATGCAGCTTTGAAATCGAATTGGTATACATATGTAGTAAAAATATACCTGTGGAAGTTAAATAGTAAAGAGTAAGGGCCTATAACCCTTGCAACAAGAGGGTCCATAGGGTGGCTCACCTGTCAACAACTGCTCAATGGTTGTAAGAGTTGTGTGCAAGTTTGGTAAAATCAAGGGAAAGAGGGCCATGATGGCCCTTTATCGCTCACCTGAATACAACAAAGTTGTGTTGTATGTGACCCATCGTCTCTATATGGTGAACATTTACACCAAGTTCTTTTAAAATCCAATAAGAAACAACAAATTTACAGCTTGGAAAAGAAAATGCTATTTTTAGTAACAGTTACCTTGACCTTGGACCTACCGGCATGGGTATTGTACGCAACACAACCCCTTGTCATGGTAAACATTTATGTAAAGTTATTTTGAAATCACTCCATTCATTAGGAAGTTACAGCCCAGACAAGAAAATTTTATTTTTAGTAACAGTGACCTTGACCTTGGACAAACAGCCATGGGTATTGTACGCGAAACAACATATTGTCATGGTTAACATTTGAGCCAAGTTATTTTAAAATCCAATGAGAAATAACAAATTTACAGCCTGGACAAGATTTTTCTATTTTTAGTAACAGTGACCTAGTTTTTAACCCCAGATGACCCATATTCAAACTCGTCCAATTAATAACTGGGACTAATGTCCTGAACATGTTTCTTTGCAATCGGACAATCGGAGCAAAAATGTGACCACTAAAGTGTTAACAAGAAAATTCCATTTTTAGGAACAGTGACCTTGACCTTGGACCAACCGACATGGTTTTGTATTCAACACACCGCCTTGTCATGGTGAACATTTGTGCCAAGTTATTTTGAAATCCAATGAGAAATAACAAATTTACAGCCAAGACAAGATAATTTTATTTTTAGTAACAGTGACCTAGTTTTTGATTCCAGATGACCCATATTCGAACTGTTCCAAGTAATTACTGGGACTAATGTCCTGACCGTGTTTCGTGACAATCGGAGCAAAAATGTGACCGCTAGAGTGTTAACAAGAAAATTCTATTTTTAGTAACAGTGACCTAGTTTTTGGACCCAGATGACCCATATTAAAACTTGTCCAAAAAATCATTGGGACAAACATCCTGACCAAGTTCCATGACAATCAGAGCAAAAATGCGATCGCTAGAGTGTTAACAAGAAAATTCTATTTTTAGTAACAGTGACCTAATTTTTGGACCCAGATGACCCATATTTGAACTCATCTGAGAAATCATTGGGACAAACATCCTGACCAAGTTTCAAAACAATCGAGGCAAAAATGTGACCGCTAGAGTGTTAAAGAATGCGGGACGTACTGACCGACAACTTGGCGACTATATGCTCCCCCAGAATTTCTTCGGGGTGCATAAAAAAGTGTTGCCTTAACTTGCCAGTTTGTGTACATATACTGTATACATCTAAGACTTTCTTAAATTTAGTATTAACATTTTGAGAATGTGCTTCAAATTTGTTGTTGTTGTTCTTTTTGTTGTTTTACTTAGTGAATAACATATTCAGAAAAGCCTGATTTTCAAAGTGCTATAAAGTAAGAAAGTTTATTTGGTCACTCACTATCCATAGAAAATGACAAAATTTACCCTATAAAATCTTCCAGAGCAAAGTTCTTAATATTGCATAACACAGATCTAAGCAGCAAAGTTCATGAGGTCATTGTCCAGCAACTTGACCAATATTAATGAATAAACTGGTAAACATCATATGTAGCTGAAGACAGGTAGAAATATTGGATTTTGACACTTGAAAGTTTCACTCTGCTACTAAAATTTTTGTTTCAAATTTTATCACTGAACAACCAGTGAATGAATTGTTCAGGAAAGATTGAATTTTAAGATGGTATAAAGCTTGTGTCAAAATCTGGTTGATAAGTGTAGAAAATCAAAGGTTAAAAACAGATTTTGAAAGAAAAAAAAATTAAAATCCCCAGGGCGGGGCCCCTGGTCATTTGAACAACATGATTTTAATCATTTGTGTAGAAATCATCAATATTAATATTCATACCAAATTTCATGACAATCGGACAAAAAATGTAACCTCTATTTCTTTAACAAAATTTACCTTAGGGTTAGGGTTAGGTAAAAAGGCCCATAACTCCGCCAAAAATAATCCAATCAGAAATTCCTTAAGAAATGCACAACTAGGCTTGGTGAAAAACACTCCTGTGAAGTTTCAATGAAATCCCTCAAGCGGTTTCAAAAAAGCTTAGGGTTAGGGTTAGGGGTAGGGTTAGGTAAAAAGGCCCATAACTCCGCCAAAAATAATCCGATCAGAAATTCCTTAGGATATGCACAACTAGACTTGGTGACAAACACTCCTGTGAAGTTTCAATGAAATCCCTCAAGCGGTTTCAGAGAAGAAGCGAGGACAAGATTTTGCTAAAAAGGGCCATAACTCAGCCAAAAATAATCCGAGCAGAAATTCCTGACGATATGCACAACTAGGCTTGGTGACAAACACTCCTGTGAAGTTTCAAAGAAATCCCTCAAGCGGTTTTGGAGAAGAAGCGAGGACAAGATTATTCGGACGGACGGACGCAACGGACGGACGCAACGGACGGACGGTCTGATTACTATACGCCTCCCTTCGGGGGCATAAAAAACAAGTGTCATTCTGAATAGTTTTGACAGGCATCCCTTTTTTAACCCTTTCCTCCATATATACACATTTTTACGAATGTGCAACCAGTGTAGATTGAGCTCAGTCAGCACATCCAGTGCCCAAGGTTATAAAACTGAGCATGGAAACCAGTCAGACTGGTCGCCATTTCAGCCAATTAGATGCTTGAGATTTGAGACTGGTTTCAAATCTCAGTTTTATAACCTTGGGACCATGCCGTCTGATCAGGATCTGCACTGGTTGCATTTTGGTCAGAAATAACCTAACGAATAAAAAAACATACAGTGCAGATCCTGATCAGACGGCACAGATGGAGGAAAGGGTTAAATGTTTGGATCTTATTGAGAATAAGTACATGTTACCTATTGTGCATTAGGACTGCAGCTTATATCATGACAATGTGCATTGGGAATGGGGCCTATACCTGGACAATGTGGTAACTACAGAAATAAAAGGGCCAAGTAGCCCTACATTGCCCATCTGATTCTTGAATACATAAAATAAAGACAGAATGAAAGATAATCTGGTAAACTAATGGCACTGCTCAGAATGTTAGTTGTACTTATGCACAAATTTACTTTAGGACAGGTATTCAGATGCGATGACTGGTCAGTTATGATGATTTGAAAAATATCTGAATTTGAAAGAAAACAAAATTTATTTAACCCTTCAAGAGCAACCCAAAAGAATCATATCTCAAAGAGATGATTAATATAACCATTTTTACAAAGTTTGATGAGAATCTTGAGTTATTATGAATGCTGAGCATTTAAATAAGGGTTTTTTCTTAGATCTGGGCTGAAGGTTAAAAATACTGAGATTAGAAACCAGTCTCAAATCTCAAGCATCTGATTGGCTGAAATGGCGACTAAACCAGTCTCAAATCTCAAGTATCTGATTGGCTGAAATGGAAACTGTAGAAAATGACATGTCTAACACTGAATTTGACTGGTCGCCATTTCAGTCAATCAGATGCTTGAGATTTGAGACTGGTTTCCATTCTCAGTTTTATAACCTTGGGCACAGACCTTGTAATATTGTTTTTGAGCTCTGATAACTTTGTTTTGAACTGCTCTATAATATCAACAACACAGATATTCCTGAAAAATTTAATTAGATAAAAAAAGTGGTCCCTAATTTGTGTAACCAACATGATGTTTTGATTTGACATACAACTGTCTTAATTTTGATCCATGGTGACCCAGATTCAAAAGGGACTATGATAAAAGTAACACACAAATTTTGAGAAATTTTATAAATTATATTAAAACAAGAAGCTGTGTTCGGAAAACACATATGCCCCCGGTAGTGAAGTTTGTAACAATACAAATTTTAAATGATAGCACAGTGTTAAAACTGTAACTAAAATCACAAGTTAGTTCTAAATAATGAAAATAACCGTCTGGTGCCAGAACCTGTACATGAAAAGAATTTATCATAACAAGAGCCAGTCGGAAACGACTGCATGCTCGACTATTTGAAGTCAGACATATTTAAGCACATTTAAAACTGGGCTTCATTTAAACTGGGGAGTGATTCAGGAGTTTATGACACCCAACACACATACATGAACAAAAGTTTCTTAATCCAAGTTAGGAAATCAATAAATTACAGTTACTTTATTATTGTAGTTTTTTTAGAGGGTTTACACAACCCAGTCCATACACCCCTGATCCCACACCCATCAACCCACTATCCCTGCCCACCTATAGTGATGTGGTGAGGTGTGGTGTAGTATAGTAAGGTATGGTATGCTGGTTGCTGTTGTTGGTGGTGTGGGTGTTGTTGCTGTTGTTGGTATTGTTGTTGGTGTTGGTAATGTTGGTGGTGTGGGTGTTGTTGTTGGTGTAGTTGTCAGTGTTGTTGTTGGTGTTGTCAGTTGTTGGTGTTGTTGATGCTATTGTTGTTGGTTGTTGGTGTTGTTGATGCTATTCTTGTTGGTGGTGGTGTTGTTGTTGGTGGTGTTGTTGACAGTGTTCTTGGTGGTGTTGTTGAGGGAGTTGTTGGTGGTGTTGTTGGTGGTGTTGTTGACATTGTTGTTGACAGTATTACTGTTGGTGGTGTGGTGGGGTGGTGGTGGTGTGGTGTGAGATGGGGTGTGGTGGGGGTGGTGGGGGGTGGTGGTGGTGTGGGGGTGGTGGTGCTGTGGTGGTGGTTGGGGTGGTGGTGTGGTGTGGTGTGGTGTGGTGTGGTGTGGTGTGGTGTGGTGTGGTGTGGTGTGGTATGGTATGGTATGGTATGGTATGGTATAGTATAGTATAGTATAGTATAGTATAGTATAGTATAGTATAGTAACCACTAGGCACTTTCACCAAAGTATGTTAATTACATCTGTTTTAAACCTTTTCTATAGATTACCTTAGAAAAACACTAACATTGAAACTTTAACCATAATTTCTAAGTCTTAATTCTAATTTCTAAGCGAAAAAGGGCAAAAATCAAATAAAACAAGTTAACCATTTATATCCAAGTATAAAATGGGGAGATAATCCCAGAAAAAAGGTAGCCAGACTTACGTAACTTGTAAGGGTCATCATCTGTGCACTGTTAAGTATGTGTGTAAACTTTAAAGCCAGATCTCTTTGTGGATATTGCGAAATATCCAACATGCCGAAATAAGTTAACCATTTTCTAAGTACAAAAAGGGGAGATAACACCAGAAATAAGGTACCCAGAGTTATGTAACTTGTTAGTGTCATGACCTGTGAACTGTTAAGTAAGTGTGTAAACTTTCATGCCAATGCTCTTTGTAGAAATTGAGAAATATCGAACTTGCCGAAAAATGTTAACCACTTATCTCTAAGTACAAATTGGGGAGAAAACTCCGAATTAAGATAGCCAGAGTTATGTAACTTGTCAGAGTCATACCCTGTGCACTGTATATTAAGTTTGTAAACTTTCATGCTAATGATCTTTGTAGAAATGGAAAAATATCCAACTTGCCGAAACAGGTTAACCATTTTTCTAAGTACAAAAAGGGGAGATAACACCAGAAATAAGGTACCCAGAGTTATGTAACTTGTCAGGGTCATGACCTGTGAACTGTTAAGTAAGTGTCTTAACTTTCATGCCAATGCTCTTTGTAGAAATTCGGAAATATCCAACTTGCCGAAAAATGTTAACCATTTATCTCTAAGTACAAATATGGGAGAAAACCCCGAATAAGGATAGCCAGTGTTATGTAACTTGTTAAGAGTCATACCCTGTGCACTGTATATTAAGTTTGTAAACTTTCATGCTAATGATCTTTGTAGAAATGGAAAAATATCCAACTTGCCGAAA
The DNA here is from genome assembly GCA_038501625.1 of Corbicula japonica. Lineage (NCBI taxonomy): Eukaryota > Metazoa > Mollusca > Bivalvia > Venerida > Cyrenidae > Corbicula > Corbicula japonica. The sequence continues at coordinate 429,515 of JAZAYU010000302.1, forward strand.
CAGGTTAACCATTTTTTTAAGTACAAAAAGGGGAAATAACACCAGAAATAAGGTACCCAGAGTTATGTAACTTGTCAGGGTCATGACCTGTGAACTGTTAAGTAAGTGTGTAAACTTTCATGCCAATGCTCTTTGTAGAAATTCAGAAATATCCAACTTGCCGAAAAATGTTAACCGGACGGACGGAAGGACGGACGGACGGTTCAATCACTAGATGCCGGGGGCATAAAAATGTGATCTCTAATGTGTTAACACGATTTTTTTCTCAAATTAGACCTAGTTTTTGACCTAGGAAAGTCTCAGAAGGGGTGCAGATACAATCAACGCAAACAATCAGACCAAGTTTGATTATCAATCAGATGAAAACTGTTATCTATTGCATTAACAAACAAAAGTTGATGCGTCAGAGCATTGGCATGGGCATGCCGGACCCATCTTGATCAATATAGCCGACTTAGCATGTGGAGTAGGTCAGCCACTTAGCCGATGGCTCCAGTCTTCGACGTAAGCGGGTTGCCCGAAGCCCGGGACGAGTAAATTACGGTCCGGACAACCTTGGTGTGCCTGGTCGGTTGTCCGAACGGGCAAGTCCATCCGGGATGGTTTTTATGCTAACAAACGGTCAGGATTGTGACAGACGGACTTTATTACTTGTAAACCATGACGGGTTATTTTTAAACAAATCACGTACACTAAACGCTTATTGCAAATAATGTAATAATTATCTGTAAGGCGCTTGTAATTTCAATAACCGATCTATTTTAATTTGTCATTAGTTATTGCGATGCAATTAAAATTTTACGAAGGTGCACAGCCTTAGCGTGTGAAAAAAGAGAAGATCGGCAATTCGAAAAAGGTCAAATAATATGTCTTTTTTATTGAGTTTATATCATCTTGCATTTTCGGACAACTAAAGTCTAGGTCGGGCAAGTAAAAATCCTATCCTACTTGCCCGAACGGACAAGTGGTTTTGAAACCTAAAGGCGAAGACTGTGGCTCAGCTGAGTTTAAAAGGCCTGAACATTACAAGTGAAACAGATTGGTTTCTCCCCTGAAACATATATTACAGAAAGATCTGTTCCAAAGGTTGTAAAACTGAGCATGGAAACCAGTCTCAAATCTCAAGCATCTGATTGGCTGAAATGGCGACCAGTCGCCATTTAAGCCAATCAGATGCTTGAGATTTGAGACTGGTTTCGAATCAAACTTAAAGCTTTATAACCTTCAGACCTGGACTTATAACTGATACATACATTCATGATGTACATAAATGTCAAATGGCCATTGACTTGTCCAAGAAAGGGGTTTTAAAGTCATTGATTAAAATGAGACAGAATCTGCTGACAATATAATATCATATCTCAATTAATCATCAACATCGTCACAGTATACATTAACAGGAAATAATGTCTGCTGAATGGTTGCTAAGTAGCATTCACTTTTTTCTCTTTCTTCTTCACTTTCTTGCTGGTTCCGAGTCCTTCAAACTGGAAACTCCTCAAAGGGTCTGCTTTTCTTTTCTGTAATGACAATAATTCAATCCTGTAGGATAAGTTTAAATCATGTTTTATAATAAAATGCATCAGCTATTCAGTATCTTTTTCAAAATAACATTATCCCTTTAATCCATATACATGCGTACCAGTAACACTAACACAAAGCAGCAAATGTTTCCATCAATTGAAGTTCTTGTATACTCTTGTATATGGAAAAGACCCATAGCAGAAAATGTTGCTGGCTCTGAATTGAACTTGCGCTATCTCGCCTCGTATACCAAAGGTGAGGCTAGGATGGCTTAAATGATATTTTCACACCCAAAACCCTTTATAGTTTACCTAGAGAAACAAACACAAACTAGAATGTTGTGTTCCGCGGAACATATGTGTCACCTGCTTGCAAACAGTTGAAATGCGGGCCTATGTTTAATCATATATAATTATATAATAAAATGTTTTTATTCAAGTTGATTTCAATACTACACCACAGAACACACGAGTCACCTAAATTGCATTTGAAAGGGGAATAACTAAAAAAATGGTGAAACCTGAGTTATCATTCTTCACCAATTGGTATGTGCATGCAGATGAAATATTCAAAGAATTAAGTGAACTGAACAAGAACTTTCAATTTTACAGGCAACATTATGTTTCATGTTAAAGTTGCATTTGAAAGGGACATAACTCATAAAATATTCAAACAGGATTTTTCATTTTTTTTGTCACCAATGTCATTGTTCATGCAGATGATAAATTCCAAGTATTAAGTGAATAGGACAAATACTTTCAAAGTTATATGCAATATTAGGTTGCATTTGAAAGGGACATAACTCAAAAATAGTTAAACAGAGTTATGTTGTTGTATCCTATGTTGCTGTTCATGAAGATGAAATATTTCAAGTATTATGTAAATAACACAAGTACTTTAAAAAATATAGGCAACATAAAGTTTCATGTTAAAGTTTCATGTGAAAGGGACATAAGTCATAAAAAAGTCAAACAGGAGTTATCATTCTTGTTGTTAGTGATGACGTTGTTCATGAAGATGATATATTCTGAATATTAAGTGAACAGGACAAGTACTTTAAAAGTTAATGTCAACATTAAGTTCCGTGTTAAAGTTGAATTTGAAAGCGGCATAACTCAAAAAATATTCAAACAGAAGTTATGGTCCTTATTGTAACTGATGTTGTTGTTCCTGAAGATGATATATTCAAAGTTTAAAGTGAAAAGGACAAGTACTTTCAAAGTTATGAGCAACATTAAGTTCATGTTAAAGTTTTATTTGAAAGGGGAACAACTAAAAAAATATTGAAACTGGAGTTATCATTCTTGCTGTCACAGATGGCGTTGTTCATGCAGATGATATATTCAAAGTATGAAGTGAATAGGACAAGTACTTTCAAAGTTACAGGCAACATTAAGTTTCATGTTTAAGTTGCATGTGTAAGGGACATAACTCATAAAATAGTCAAACAGGAGTTATGATTCTTGTTGTAACCGATGTTGTTCATGCAGATGATATATTCCAAGTTTAAAGTGAAAAGGACAAGTACTTTCAAAGTTATCGGCAACATTAAGTTTCATGTTGAAGATCTATTTGAAAGGGGCATAACTAAAAAAATATTGAAACTGGAGTTATCATTCTTGATGACACAGATGGTGTTGTTTATGCTGATGGTATATTTCAAGTATGAAGTGAATAGGACATGTACTTTCAAAGTTATAGGCAACATTAAGTTTCATATTAAAGTTCATATTAAAGTCATTTGAAAGGGGCATAACTCAAAAAATACTGAGACAGGAGTTATCAGTTTTGTTGTCACAGATGGCGTTGTTCATGCAGATGATATATTCCAAGTATTAAGTTAATAGGACAAGTTCTTTCAAAGTTATAGGCAACATTAAGTTTCATATTAAAGTTCCATATTACAGTCATTTGAAAGGTGCATAACTAAAAAAAATACTGAAAGAGAAGTTATCATTCTTATTGTCACAGATGGGGTTGTTTATGCAGATGATATATTTCAAGTATTAAGTTAATAGGACAAGTACTTTCAAAGTTATTGGCAACATTAAGTTTCATATAAAAGTTGGGGGACTACCGGACGATGGCACTGCCGCCGACGACAACAAAGCCGCCGCCAGACAATAGGATCCCTATGTGTCTACCTGCTATCGCAGGCGACACAAAAAGTGCTTGAAAAATTTATTCACAAGACAGCAGCATATTTTTTAAAGTAATTGACAATGTGGAAATAACTTGTATTACACTCTACATTGAACTCAATGGAAATCTGCAATCTTTCGCTCTGTGTTGTGTTGTACAGTACTTATTTATTGACAAATACAATTGCAGAAATCACTGAAGTGTTATATTTATTCATCTATTAATGTTAACCTCTTTCAGTATTCTTTCAGTATTCCATGCATAAATTTATATGCCATAATTCTCCTAATTAACAAACCCTCGCAAGATGCAATACAGACTAAAGGTTATAAAACTGAGATTTGAAACTGGTTTCCATGCTCAGTTTTATAACCTTGGGCACAAATGTGGTGCACATCAGCTTTGAAAAAGAGAAATAATTTATACATTCCAAAAAATATAAAAAGGTATTAACCCTTTCCTTGATATATACGCATTTTTACGCATATGCGACCAGCGTAGATCCGTGCCGTCTGATCAGGATCTGCACTGGTCGCATTTTGGTCAGAAATAACCTAATGAATCAAAAAGGGAACTGTTTAGATCCTGATCAGATGGCACGGATGTGCCGGCTGATCAGGATCTAAACTATTCGCTTTAGCAATAAAGGTGTATCTATATAGGAAAGGGTTAAATATTCTTGTAGAAGTTATTATCAGCATTATGCATTACTGTTTTTGTTGGAAATTGAGTCAGTATGATAAGCTAGCTCTGATGGCAGCAGATATAGTTATGATTCACTTATGATTCACTTGTGTAACATACTGAGGCTGTAAGCAGTGCTGTTGTCTGTAGATAAACATGTTTTCTTAAGTTATCTATGGAAAATTCTAATATATCTTGTTGATACTGTTCAGCTGATGACCCTACAACATATTTTTAGGCTAGAAACCATAGAAGCACAACAATAAAGGAGGATAAATAATTAGGAGAAACAGTAAGAATTGAAAAATAGTTAACTATAGCTTGTTTAAAAGTTTAAAAATTGTTAACCTTTTAACTCCATGGGATATGGCTGTTATCCAGTGGGCAAACAAGGTAGATCCAGATCAGCCAGCAAATATGTGCCATCTGATCAAGATCTGCACTGTTTGCTTTTAGATTTGTAAGGTAATTTCTGATCAAAAGGCAACACGTGTAGATCCAGTTCCAACAACATGGATGTGCCAGCTGATCTGGATCTACACTGGTCGCACCTGCTATAAAACCAGTTTATTATCCCTTTACTCCATATATATGCATTTTAATGCAGTGTAGATCCAGATAAGCCAGCAAAAGACTGAAAATTAACAAAAGACACCATGTCATAACTGGTATGTAAAAGTAAAACAATAAACAACTTTACATGAAAAAAGTGTTCTCTCACGGGGTATCGATCCAGAATGGCAAGATTGCTGGCATTCTTACATTACATGTCATGTCATAATTTTATTGTGTAATTTGTTTTCGAATCATTCATTCATCTGGTAAATTTATCTCCTACTGCCATATTCTCAATCAATCATTCAATCTAAAATCTATAGTTGCACGAAAACTACTTGATTTTAAACAAAGTGTTATTTTACATAAACAAGAGGTGTTTGTCAAACACAAATGCCCCCCCTGACGTGCAAGTGATATCTATTAGCATTGAATTTAAATTTTTGGAAATTTAGAGACTTTTGTAAGCTTTAGCAATGAAGGGTACCAGTCATGAAAGCAATTTACAAGACGGTGGAACTCCTATATATCAATAACCAGGTCATCCAATGAGAGGATTACATTTACCTCGACAAACATAAGCGCGTGTAGATTAACCTAGTCTAACACAAAGGATTTTATTGTAATTTAAATCAAATATTCACTATTGGCGGAGATATAGTAGCTCTAGTGTTATGTCAATTCCTTTTTGTTGTCAAAGCCACTGTGACCTTGACCTTTAACATAATGACCCCATAATCAATAGGGGTCTTGCACTGGTCATGGCCAACCTCGACACCAAATATGAGGACTGTATCACAAAGTGTTGTCTAGTTATTGATCGGACAAGGTTTTTGTGTACAAAGGCCACTTTGACCTTGACCTTTGACCTACTGACCCCAAAATCAATAGGGGTCTTCTACTGGTCATGACCAACATTCATACCAAATATGAGGACAAAATCAATAGGGGTCTTGTACTGGTCATGACCAACCTCCACACCATATATTAGGACTGTATAAAAAAAACGTTGTCTAGTTATTGATCGAACAAGGTTTTTTGTTGTCAAGGCCACCGTGACCTTGACCTTTGACCTACTGACCCCAAAATCAATAGGGGTCTTCTACTGGTCATGACCAACCTCCACACCAAATATGAGGACTGTATCACAAAGCGTTGTCTAGTTATTGATCGGACAAGGTTTTTGTGGTCAAGGCCACTGTGACCTTGACCTTTGACCTACTGATCCTAAAATCAATAGAGGTCTTCTACTGGTCATGACCAACCTCCACACCAAATATGAGGACTGTATCACAAAGCGTTGTCTAGTTATTGATCGGACAAGGTTTTTGTGGTCAAGGCCACTGTGACCTTGACCTTTGACCTACTGACCCCAAAATCAATAGGGGTCTTCTACTGGTCATGACCAACCTCCACACCAAATATAAGGACTGTATCACAAAGCGTTGTCTAGTTATTGATCGGACAAGATGAGGTCTACGGACCGACCGACCGACCGACATGTGCAAAGCAATATACCCCCGCTTTGACCTACTGACCCCAAAATCAATAGGGGTCTTCTACTGGTCATGACCAACCTCCACACCAAATATAAGGACTGTATCACAAAGCGTTGTCTAGTTATTGATCGGACAAGATGTGGTCTACTGACCGACCGACCGACCGACATGTGCAAAGCAATATACCCCCGCTTCTTTGAAGGGGGGCATAACAAATGTCAAATAATGCAATTAAAAACCAGGCAGATAATTTCATTTGAAACTTAACAGTGTGTATGCACTAAACATACAAATTTACGCAGGTAGGGTGTAATTTCATGTGTCATTTCATGGAAATGATCTTTTTTAACCTTATACATGTACTAATTCCTTAATTTCTTATATTATGATGATGCCAAACTAATTTAATTCTCTTATCAGGCAGTCATTTACTACATATATACCAGTAAAGATCTAGATCAGCTGGCATATCTGTGCCATCTGATTAGGATCTACACTGGTTGCTCCTGAGACAGAAATAACATACTGAATCATAGATCCTGATACGATGGCATGGATGTCCTGGGTGATCTGGAACTACACTGGTTGTCATAGATAACAGCCATATTCCATGGAGTAAATAATTAGGTGTCATAAAACCTTACATGTGTGCTGCCTGCTTCCTGAGAGTCCCTGTATTATTTATTGATTTTTGAGAATAATTGTTTTCATGAAAACTACTGATAATAGTAAATACCCTCTATTTTCCAGTTACTCCATATATACACATGTGCACCAAGTGTATATCCTCATCAGCCATCTGATCAAAATCTGCACTGTTTGAATTTTGGTCAGAAATAAATCAAAATGGGAACTGTGTAGATTATGATTAGATGACACAACTGTGCTGCTCATCTGGATCTACACAGTTCGCCCGCACTATAAAGGCATATAAATGTGGAGGAAAAGGTAATACCTTGATATGAAGAGTGATATGAACATGTTGTAATCTCTATGTTAATATAAACTATTTAAATATGCTGCTTTAGTGTTTCAATCTGAATGCTTCCCAGTTCCATATATGCCAAGTCTTTCTGTTAGCATAGCATCAAGTTCTTCATGAAATTCAAATATCTTATCAAATTTTACCAATGAACAAACATTGTTATTTAGTTCAATTTTTGAATTGGTATTTTAGTCAAACCCACTTCAGCAGGCACCAGGCTGAAGCTGCCAGCTGCCAGTTTGGAATCCATCCTGCACCTACACCTTCTGTGTGCTTCTGCATACACTATTACTGTTTACTTTTTTTACTGTATTTATATTGTCAGTACCCATGACAGTTTTAGCAATTAAGGTTGAAACTATAAGCAATGTTGGACAACTTGAAAGAATAAACAATATGGCTTAAACAATATTGTATTTGAAGGTCTTCCAAGGGATGATCCAGTGAAATATTTATAAAATCCACATGGCTGTTATTCTTTGGAGAAAATTGTAAAGATTTTACTTGTGGCCGGGAAACTCAAAGGTCAGACTTTAAATGACATTTGGAAGATGCGGCTGGGGAATTTTTGAACCCAAAAGTCAGACTTTGAATGACCATGGAAACGCCAGGAAGCCTTATGTAAATTCTGGCAGAAAATCTATCCAGCGGGATCAGAAGAGTAATTCTTGGAAGCACATTGCTGCATACCGCACAAATGACAGTCGCAACAGCTTACCATTAGCCTCGGGCACAGATGAGCTTACAATGTTTCTTTATAAAGTATGCAAACATTGTAGATCCAGATCCACATTTGTGCCTTCTGATCAGGATCTAAACTGTTTCATTTTAGATTTATTGGATTACTTCTGATCAAGATATGATAAGATGGGACAGATTTTCCAGCTGATCTGGATCTACACTGGTGGCACATGCTTTAAAAAGGGTATAAATGGAGAAAAGGGTTAAATCAAAATGGTTTTTATGGTTCAGCTTGTGTCCAATCTCCGACATACCTTATACTTCTGCAGTCCAGCTGAGGGTGCAAATCTCTTTGTTTTTCTTTCTTTCTTCTTTACTTTACCACTCAGTCGCTGTAATGTAGGTGGAACTGAAAACAGAGAAAAGTTCTAACTATAGTTCTTGAAATATAATAAATTGAAGTATATTTATATCCTGTAAATAGGTATGTGTTTCTTACATATTTTGCTTTATCTGTTGTACCTTCAAACTATTTGGCAAGCCATTATTGGCACTACCAACTACACTTTCTAACACTATGTGCTCAATACATTCACCTCTATGATTGGCTCGTACTACTTTCAGCACTAAACGACCTTTAGTTCAGGTGATGATGGTAATGGTCACTAACTTTTCTGAATGATTCATCAACATTTAAAGTTTATATCAGGGTCTATTATTCCAATAAAGAAACCCTGTTTATTTCAAACAAAAGAAACCAAAATCTACGGCAGATGTTATTATTTGACCTATTTGATTGTTCTTCTCCATCATCATAATTATTTAATATTGAAGTGATGTTATAGGTATTCTTGTAAATGTTTTTTTATTATTCCACTATTTCCTATTAGTGTATACCGTCTCTTGTTTTGTCCTTTTGGGCCTTATTAGTCTTCTGTAACAAAATAGTCTGTCTGTTTGTCTGTCTGTCTCACAATGCTGCCTCTTTTGATAATTGGATTGCCAGACAAGGTGACTGGGTATATGTTTTGGTATCAGTTGAAAAATACTAATCATTGGGAATTCAATGTTTTGCTGGTAACATTTTTTGATGGAAAATTTCTATGATTTTAATCAAAGACTGCAGAATCACAGAAATAAACAACCCATAGAAATAACCTTAACCTGTGACCTTGACCTTTGAGATGGGAACCTGGGGTATGCGTGCAACACTCTGTCTCACTGAAGTAAACATTCATGAAAACTAGAAATGTGTCCATAGGACACGGATGCCCCCGCTATGCATCGTTTTCAGATACTTAAGTGCAATGATGGGAATAATAGCATTTCAAAGACAGTGATGTTCGAGTAATTATAAGAATATGCATAAACTTGATGATCAAGTAAATTATTTGTATTTGTGGCACTGTTGTCTTCTCATTACGGAAATGTCTGTGAAGAAGTTGGTGGTAATGCAATGCAATGTCATAGTGAACATTTGTGCCAAGTTATTTTGAAATCCCTTCCTTCATAAAAGTTATAGCCCGAACAAGTAAATTCAAGTTTTAGTAACTGTGACCTTGACCTTGGACTTACAGGCATGGGTAATGTACGCAACACACCGCCTTGTCATGGTGAACATTTGTGCCAAGTTATTTTGAAAACCCTCCATTCAAAACAGTAATAGCCCGGACAAGGAAATTCTATTTTTAGTAACAGTGACCTTGACCTTAGACCTACAGGCATGGACATGGTACACGACTCACCACCTTGTCATGGTGAACATTTCTGCCAAGTTATTTTGAAATTACTCTATTCCTAACGTAGTTACAACCCTGACAAGAAAATTCTATTTTAGTAACAGTGACCTTGACCTTGGACCTACAGGCATGGGCATGGTACGGGACACACCATCTTGTCATGATGAACATTTGTGTCAAGTTATTTTGAAATCAATCTATTCCTAACAAAGTTACAGCCCGGACAAGAGAATTCTATTTTTAGTAACAGTGACCTTGACCTACAGGCATGGGCATGGTATGCGATACACCACCCTGTCATGGTGAACATTTGTGTCAAGTAATTTTGAAATCCCTCCATTTATAATGAAGTTGCAGCCCAGACAAGAAAATTCTATTTTTAGTAACAGTGACCTTGACCTTTCACCTAAAGGCTTGGGCATGTACATGACATACCGTCTTGATATGGTGAACAATTATACCAAGTTATTTAAAAATCCAATAAGAAATAACAAAGTTACAGAGCGGACAAGATTTTGCAAGAAAATTCTATTTTTAGTAACAGTGACCTTGACCTTGGACCTACAGGCATGGGTATTGTCATGACACACCGCCTTGTTATGGTAAACATTTGTGCCAAGTTATTTTGAAATCCCTCCATTCCAAACAAAGTTAAGGGCAAAGTGTATATTTTTCTTAACACAAAATGTAAGTGAAAAAGGGGCATAATTTGAAAAATATTGGAAGCAGGGTTATGGGTCTTGTTGGTTATGATGTAGATTTTGATGGTGAAAATATATTTCAAGTTTCAAGGCAGTATCTCAAGTAGTTTTAAAGTTATGGGCAAAATGCATATTTTGCTTAACACAAAATATAAGAAACAAGATATATTCCTATTAAAACTAATGTAAATGGAAGTATCAAAGGGCCATAACTTCTGAACGGAACATGTAAGAGCAAAACCCCACCTTCATGCACAACAACATATCAGGCCAAGCATTGCGGTAAAGTTTCATCAAATTCCCAGCAGAGGTGTAGGAGGAGTTGCGTTCACGAGATATACTCCTATTCAAACTAATGTAAATGGAAGTATCAAAGGGCCATAACTTCTGAACGAAACATGTAAGAGCGAAACCCCACCTTCATGCACAACAACATATCAGGCCAAGCATTGTGGTCAAGTTTCATTGAATTCCCACCAGTAGTGTAGGAGGAGTTGCGTTCACGAGATATACTCCTTTTAAAACTAATGTAAATGGAAGTATCAAAGGGCCATAACTTCTGAATGGAACATGTAAGAGCGAAACCCCACCTTTATGCACAACAACATATCAGGCCAAGCATTGTGGTCAAGTTTCATTAAATTCCCACCAGTAGTGTAGGAGGAGTTGCGTTCACCAGATATACTCCTATTAAAACTAATGTAAATGGAAGTATCAAAGGGCCATAACTTCTGAACGGAACATGTAGGAGCGAAACCCCACCTTCATGCACAACAACATATCAGGCCAAGCATTGTGGTCAAGTTTCATTAAATTCCCACCACTAGTGTAGGATGAGTTGCGTTCACGAGAATATCGGACGGACGGACATGGCGGGGGCATAAAAAACTATAAGATTGCTCAATGCATGTCCAAGTTATGGGCCAGACAAGCGCTTACATAAACCCTTAACCCCTGTGATCTTGACTTTTGAGATGGGAACCTGGGGTATGCGTGCAACACTCTGTCTCACTGAAGTAAACATTCATGAAAAAACAAACAATAAGATTGCTCAATGCATGTCCAAGTTATGGGCCAGACAAGCGCTTACATAAACCCTTGACCCCTGTGATCTTGACTTTTGAGATGGGAACCTGGTGTTTGCACAAGATTCTCGTTCTCACTGAGGTTAACATTCATGCCAAATACAAACAAGATTGCTCAATGCATGTCAAAGTTATGGTCTGGAGAAATCTGTTCAGACAAATGCATGCACTCACAAAGAACTGCCATTGTGACAACTAAGATGAAATCATCACATGGGGGCTAGACAAAATATGGGCTTTTATTTAAGAGGGACTGACACTTACATTTCATTAAGCAGATAGCAATATTAAATGAAGACCTACAAGGAAATCCTAAAGAACGTTCAGAAATCGGCAGCAGAAAAGCAATCAACTAGTCCAGATGAAAATAACTGAGAGAAGACTAAAAGCTGCAAACATATATCTCTGCACCAACTTATCTGTCACAAGGCTGTCACGGTGTTTATCACTGTAATGGCCGTGTTGTCTGCAAGTGAGTTGTATTGATTTTTAGCCTAGTGTATTTTCAAGGCTTTCACATTGATCAGTAAGGCAAAGTTTCAACTTGGTGACAATGGTGGTAAGTATCACTTTTAGATTATAAAATTTGTTTAATAAATAAATTGTTTAATAGGTAAAACTTAACAAAAAATCATCATTGTGTCTCAAGAGTTTTCTGGTAAAAGAAGGAAACAACTGCTCTTGCATATTCATTCCAGCACCTAGAAACCCAAAATACAAAACCAGGGATGGCTCCTCACATGAATAAATGCCCAAAATTATTTTTACAGAGAGGTCTGATAAAAAAGTTTATTATACACCCATGCATGATTTTAGCACAGTGCAGTGTTAATCCGCCTAATTGATACAACTCGTCAGATTAGTAATTCCGTATTGGACAATGTTCGTTTTCCAATTCTTTATTTTGCAGCTTCCCGTAATCTATTTGAAATTATATACTACCTCACACTATGTTGTTGTAATTTTCCGGCACATAACAAACTCCAAAATAGGAAATTTCCATTTAAGTTTAGCAACTATTACGATATTTTTACTCCATTCATAAATTTTCTATGTCATTCATAAATTTACTATTATGTAAACCACGTTCTTGAATAGAATTTTGTTGTTTAGGTTATATTTAAATTTGTTTTGAGCAAGAAAGGTATATAATAAAAGGAACATTATGACAGTATGCAGTCAGTAGGTTCGTATTATTTCTCCTTGCGTATGTAAACCACCTTCGGTCTCGCGTGATATGGTTTACATACAGAACTTGAATAATACGAACCTACAGCATGCATACTGTTATAATATTCCATATATATTAACCCTTACTGTCAGAGTGGGCAAAGAGTGTAGATCAGCCTGCACATCCATGCCATCTGATCAGGATCTACACTGTTCACTTTTACATTCATCAGGATATTTCTAACCAAGAATTGAGCAGTATACAAATCAGACAGCACAGACGTGCCGGCTGATCTAGATCTACACTGGTCACCATGCATGTGAAAAAAGTTATTTATATAAAGGGTTAAACATGTGCTGGCAGAAAACAAAATAGGGATCAAAACAATCATCCTTCTGAAATGAGATTTTTCATATGCGATATCATCACATGTTGTGATTCTATTCTTGTTTATCTACATCATTGGGTATCAACACAATTACCATATATTTTTATATATTACTGTGATTTTCCTGAAATAATTTTCTAAATAAAAGTATCAGGTTAAGTATGATGTTGTTTGGGTAATTTTACGACTTCATACATATATAAATGGATCTATATTCCTGTCATCCTATCATGACTAGATATTTCATTATTTTCCTGGTAGGCGATGGAAGCCCCTCACGGACGTAGAGGACTAGAATGTGCCAGAAGAGAAATGAAAATAAATAACCTGTCCCTGTGAAAACAAAAACAATACTGGAAAATAAGTGGAATGAAGGCAATCAGTTTAATTAGGCTATCCAATCCTAACTTAAAAACAAATAAAAAGATTTTGCTAGCTTCCTGCCAGCTTTAATTACACTTAAGTGGTATTGCACAATTTTTATTTCATCAAATGGCATGCTAACATGGATTTTTTGTAATTTAAACATATGTTAATGAACAGTAGCTTTATAAACAAATAATCAAAACAGAAAAACTTGAGTAATTAAAGAGAAATAATGAGTAATTAACTGCAAGTGTGAAGGTCCTCAATGTAATTGCACTTTATTTTATGGCATCAAACTTGAACGTACATGCAACTGAACATGGTCTTCCTTTGTCACATGTATTTACATACAAACATAAGCATTCAACTCAACATAGTTTTAAAGTAATCACAATTTTATTAGAGCCAGTCGTTGGTCACTGTTGGCAAAAATGGTTGGGAAACAAGTTGAGAATACTGAAGAAAACAGAGCTTATCATTAAAGTTTGCACAAAACTCAGTCATTCTGTAAAGCATATTCTTACTGAATTGAGGAGAGGTTTACGAGTCTGATAAGGTATCTTACGAGAGAGTTTGTAGGTGGAGAAAAAAAATTTCTGACTGGCACGGAGTCTGATGAAGATGCAGCAAAATCTGGTGGATCTGTGACTGTAACAGGGCTGAAGGTTATACAGCTGAGATTGGAAACCAGTCTCAAATCTCAAGCATCTGATTGGCTGAAATAGCGAATGGTCCATTCGCCATTTCAGCCAACCAGATGCTTGAGATTTGAGACTGGTTTCCATGCTCAGTTTTATAACCTTGGGCATAGGTCTCAAAAGAACAGGAAATAATTGAAAGTGATGACAGGTTCACGATTCATTATATTGCCAAAGCCGTTGGCATATTGCTTTCATGGGTGAATTTCATTTTGAAGCCTTTTCTGAAAGATCAAAAGATTCCTGACCGATGAATACCCCCTATAATGACAGATGACCAAACAGGGTATGAGCACAAACTGCTTAGCAATTGCTCAAAATGTTTCCAAAATTCAAAGACAATTTGCAAACATTGTTACTGGAGACGTAACATGGGTTCACTATTTTGAACCAGTCAGAAAAAATTAGCATGCAACTTGATGATAAAACTTCCCTCTCAACAGGCAGGGTTGCATGGAGACAGGCCCACCCAACACCTGGTCAGGAACTGTATGAGCACAAATGGCATTTCTTACAGTGAGCTAGAGCCCTGGAACAGAGATGTGCACATCAACCTGGCAAGGAATGGTTATCAACCGGAATAAATTTTCTAATAGCGAAATCTGGCCATACAATAGAAATTTAGTCAACAACTTAGGCAGGAACTGTATTAGTTAGAATGGCATTCCTAGTCAGCTTGAGCCATGCAATGGAGATGAGCCAACATCCTGGGTAAAACTGTATCAGTTAAAATGTAATTCCTAATATTGTCAGAGCTGGACCAATGTTACTGAAATGAGCCCATTCTCCTCAATAAAACTGGTATAAGTCAAATTCCTTATCGTATCAGAGCTTAAGATTTGTAACTGAGGTAAGGCCGTCATCCTGGCAAGGAACCGTATGAACCAAAATGGTATTCCTGATAGTGAGCTGGTCTCACCCAATACAGATGTGCCAGTCAGACTGGCCAGGAACTAAACAAGCCTGAAACTAGTCTAAGCTAGGTAAAGAAAACAACTTTTTTCAAGTGAAACTGGTGCCAAAGAGTGTGACTTACCCAAGTACTCTGGAACATGTTTCATGTGTGGCTGGCTTTTAACTGTGTGCAGATTTTTGTCATGTCGTAAAAGCTGTAGGTCTCGTGGATTATCCTCAAAATGTGACTGCAAGAAGTAAAGGGGAATTAACATTTACTAAAACCGTTCATGAAAATCCAAGATAACATTTTATCAGACTAAGATAAGTTTAATGGTGGCATAATATCAGATGGACCTAAATTTTTCCATGTCACTTATGACATAAAACAACAATTTATAAAAGATTTGACAGAGACATAAATGAGCTATCTCAACAAAATTATAATTAAGACTTATTTTTTGTGACTTTAAATCCAATGTTACTGTCCCACAGTAGCACTTTGCATCATTTAAAGTCGTCCTATGTTAAAAATGACACCCAGGGTTGTTCATTAGTTCTGAAAAGCTGCTATGAATATCTATATCAATAACAGGTTCAAGACCTTTTAATTGCAGGAATTACCCTGTATTTTCATGAAGACAAGCTAAGTTCTATCCATCATTATATAACAGCAATTTTGACTTGACGAGAGTTTGATGCATATGGTTTGATGTGTATGCATTTCATTCCAGTTTACATCTCAATGCTATACATTTAGGGCCACATTTGAAAACTTCCAATTAATAAAAACAAGATAGTAGACCTGTGCCCAGCATCATAAAACTGAACTAAAGACCATTCTCAAATCTCAAACATCTAATTGGCTGGAATGGAGAGTCTATTTCAGCCAATCAGATAAATCAGATGAGGCGCTGCTCTCCTATCTTAGTTTTATGATTTTGGGCGATATATTATCGTTCCTTCAAAGTAATAATATCCAATAGAGGTATTATGCCCAAGGTACGCACATTTTAGTTTACAACAAACACTATAAAGTGTCAATGACTCCCTGTCTAGTGACTTTTTACATACTTTATTATTCAGGTCCCAAGGTTATAAAACTGAGCATGGATACCAGTCTCAAATCTCAAGCATCTGATTGGCTGAAATGGCGACCAGTCGCCATTTAAGCCAATCAGATGCTCGAGATTTGAGACTGGTTTCCAAACTCAGTTTTATTACCTTCAGCCCAGTAGTTCTGTGGAATCTTGTTGCTATGTGACCATCTCTCATTATAAAATTTTGGCATTGGATTTATCCAGAGAATATACAGAGCTTATCTGGAATTTGTCAGTATGTTTCAGAAAAAAAATCAAAAGGTGTCCAATATAACCCAGTATAACCCAGTATTACACTTTTCAAGAAGACCTGGGGATAAATATGCAAGTACATTGCACTCAGTTATATTGCCAGCCATAATAGATGATTTTAATGACACTCAAATTTTTCATGGCATGTCCATTTATAGTTGCAACATTTTTGCCCTCTAGTCTGATTTTTGCTTAAATCACCTCCAGCTATATTGCAGTACAGAGGTCGTGGACCCTGACAACTGCAATATAAAGGAGCTGCATTGTACACGTCATCATCAAAGGTCCAATACAAACCTTAAGTTTCTGTGAGTTGAGCAGCTCTTGTTTGATTTCTTTCAGTCTTGCCTCCCGCACAGCTACCCTTGTTACAGCTTGCATGGCATCCTGTATGAAAGAACAATCTATGACAGTAATGACAGTGAAACCCCTCTATTAACTCTTTACTACATATATACACAATATAAGCCATTTGTGACCATTGTAGATCCGGATCAGCTGGCGCATTCATTCTCGTTGATCTGGATGTGCACTGGTCACATCTGGGTCAGAAATAACCCAATGAATCTAAAGAGAAGGTTTAAGACAAACTCTGGGATTGGACTAAAGTGGTCTAAATAGTGGATGGTCTTTATTCAGAGATGAAAAATACTGCAAAACTGTAACAAGAGGGCCATCATGGCCCTATATTGCTCACCTGAGTACAAAAGTACTCTCAGCTTTACCCCAGGGCCTACATTTAAATAATGCTGGTAAAGGGTGTCTTCACAATACTCAACACGAAATATCTAAGGTCTAGTTGCATTAGTTTCAGAGAAAAATGATTATTTATGTTTTCCTATATAAATCAATGTAAACTAAGAGAACCCTGGGGGTGGCCAATTTTGGCCCAGGGGACATAATTTGAACAAACTTGGTAGATATCCACTAGACAATGCTACATACCAAATATCTAAGCTTAAGGCATTGAGGTTTCCAGTAAGAAGATTTTTAAAAATTGCCTTTTTTACATATTAAGGGCCCCCGGGGCGGGGACAATATTGACCCCAGGGCCAACATTTAAACAATGTTGGTAAAGGGTCTCTTCACAATACTCAACACCAAATATCTAAGGTCTAGTCCTATTAGTTTCGGAGAAAAATGATTTTTCATGTTTTCCTATATAAATCAATGTAAACTAAGAGAACCCTGGGGCGTCGCCAATTTCTGCCCAGAGGACATAATTTGAACAAACTTGGTAGACATCCGCTAGACAATGCTACATACCAAATATCTAAGCTTAAGGCATTGAGGTTTCCAGTAAGAAGATTTTTAAAAATTGCCTTTTTTACATATTAAGGGCCCCCAGGACGGGGCCAATTTTGACCCCATGGCCTACATTTAAACAATGTTGGTAAAGGGTCTCTTCACAATATTCAACACCAAATATCTAAGGTCTAGTCCTATTAGTTTCGGAGAAAAATGATTTTTCATGTTTTCCAATATAAATCAATGAAAACTAAGAGAACCCTGGGGCGTGGCCAATTTTGGCCCAGGGGACATAATTTGAACAGACTTGGTAGACATCCACTAGACAATGCTATATACCAAATATCTAAGCTTTAGGCATTGAGGTTTCAAGTAGAAAGATTTTTAAAGTTTGCCTTTTTCACATATTAAGGGCCCGCGGGGCAGGGATAATTTTGACCCCAGGGCTAACTTTTGAACAAAATTGATAAAGGGTCTCTACACAATACTCAGCACCAAATATCTAAGATCTAGTCCTATTAGTTTTGGAGAAAAATGATTTTTCATGTTTTTCCTATATAACTTTATGTAAACCAAGAGAACCCTAGGGCGTGGCAGATTTTGGCCCAGGGGACATAATTTGAACAAATTTAGTAGACATCCATTAGACAATGCTATATAAAATATCTAAGCTGTACGCATTGTGATTTGTGAGAAGAAGCTTTTTAAAGATTTCCTATATAAGTCTATGTAAAATGAAGTGACCCCCTGGGGCGGGGCCAACTTTGACCCCAGCGAAATAATTTGAACAATCTTTGTAGAGTTCCACTAGAGGGTGATAAATGCCAAATATCTAAGCTCTAGGCCTTGTGGTTTCAGACAAGAAGATTTTTTTTAGTTTTTCCTATATAAGTCTATGTAAAATGAAGTGACCCCTGGGGCGGGGCCAATTTTGACCCCAGGGAAATCATTTGAACAATCTTTGTAGAGTTCCACTAGAGGATGCTAAATGCCAAATATCTAAGCTCTAGGCCTTGTGGTTTCAGACAAGAAGATTTTTCAAGTTTTTCCTATATAAGTCTATGTAAAATGAAGTGACCCCTGGGGTGGGGCCAATTTTGACCCCAGGGAAATAATTTGAACAATCTTTGTAGAGTTCCACTAGAGGATGCTAAATGCCAAATATCTAAGCTCTAGGCCTTGTGGTTTCAGACAAGAAGATTTTTCAAGTTTTTCCTATATTAGTCTATATAAAATGAAGTGACCCCTGGGGCGGGGCCAATTTTGACCCCAGGGAAATAATTTGAACAATCTTTGTAGAGTTCCACTAGAGGGTGCTAAATGCCAAATATCTAAGCTCTAGGCCTTGTGGTTTCAGACAAGAAGATTTTTTTTAGTTTTTCCTATATAAGTCCATGTAAAATGAAGTGACCCCTGGGGCGGGGCCAATTTTGACCCCAGGGAAATAATTTGAACAATCTTTGCAGAGTTCCAGTAGAGGATGCTAAATGCCAAATATCTAAGCTCTAGGCCTTGTGGTTTCAGACAAGAAGATTTTTCAAGTTTTTCCTATATAAGTCTATATAAAATGAAGTGACCCCTGGGGCGGGGCCAATTTTGACCCCAGGGAAATAATTTGAATAATCTTTTTAGAGTTCCACTAGAGGGTGATAAATGCCAAATATCTAAGCTCTAGGCCTTGTGGTATCAGACAAGAAGATTTTTAAAGTTTTTCCTATATAAGTCTATGTAAAATGAAGTGACCCCTGGGGAGGGGCCAATTTTGACCCCAGGGAATTAATTTGAACAATCTTTGTAGAGTTCCACTAGAGGATGCTAAATGCCATATATCTAAGCTCTAGGCCTTGTGGTTTCAGACAAGAAGATTTTTCAAGTTTTTCTTATATAAGTCTATGTAAAATGAAGTGACCCCCGGGGCGGGGCCAATTTTGACCCCAGGGAAATAATTTGAACAATCTTTGTAGAGTTCCACTAGAGGATGCTAAATGCCAAATATCTAAGCTCTAGGCCTTGTGGTTTCAGACAAGAAGATTTTTTAATTTTTCCTTTAGGTTGCCATGGCAACCAGAGTTCTGCATGGAATTGATTTCTTTGAACAACTTTAGAAGAGCTTCATGCAAGGAACATCTGTGGTAAGTTTCATCAACTTTGGCCCAGGGGTTTAAGAGGAGATGTTGTTTAAAGCAAAAATTGACGACACACGACGGACACAGGGCGATCCTAAAAGCTCACCATGAGCACAAGTGCTCAGGTGAGCTAAAAAGGGACATTAAAATTGTGGTCTTATTATAGTTGTGGTCTTAATTTTGGAGTGGTCTAAAAGAGGGGTTTAACTGTATGCATTTATTGACTGGACTGCCTTGTTAAATGAACACAAATGAAAAAAAAAAATACATGTAAGATACAAGAGGGCCATGATGGCCCTATATCACTCACCTGAGTACAAAAGTACTCTCAGCTTCTGGTTTCAGACAAGAAGATTTTTAAAGTTTTGCCTATACAAGTCTATGTAAAATTAAGTGACCCCTGGGGCGGGGCCAATTTTGACCCCAGGAAAATAATATGAACAATCTTTGTAGAGTTCCAATAGAGGATGCTAAATGCCAAATATCTAAGCTCTAGGCCTTGTGGTTTCAGACAAGAAGATTTTTAAAGTTTTTCATATATAAATCTATATAAAATGAAGTGACCCCTGCGGCAGGGCCAATTTTGACCCCAGGGAAATCATTTGAACAATCTTTGTATAGTTCCACTAGAGAGTGCTAAATGCCAAATATCTAAACTCTAGGCCTTGTGGTTTCAGACAAGAAGATTTTTAAAGTTTTTCCTATATAAGTCTATGCAAAATAAAGTGACCCCTGGGGTGGGGCCAATTTTGACCCCAGGGAAATCATTTGAACAATCTTTGTAGAGTTCCACTAGAGGGTGCTAAATGCCAAATATCTAAGCTCTAGGCCTTGTGGTTTCAGACAAGAAGATTTTGAAAGTTTTTCCTAAATAAGTCTATGTAAAATGAAGTGACCCCTGGGGCGGGGCCAATTTTGACCCCTGGGAAATAATTTGAACAATCCTTGTAGAGTTCCACTAGATGGTGCTAAATGCCAAATATCTAAGCTCTAGGCCTTGTGGTTTCAGACAAGAAGAATTTTAAAGTTTTTCCTATATAAGTCTATGTAAAATGAAGTGACCCCTGGGGCGGGGCCAATTTTGACCCCAGGGAAATCATTTGAACAATCTTTGTAGAGTTCCACTAGAGGGTGCTAAATGCCAAATATCTAAGCTCTAGGCCTTGTGGTTTCAGACAAGAAGATTTTTAAAGTTTTTCCTATATAAGTCTATATAAAATGAAGTGACCCCTTGGGCTGGGCCAATTTTGACCCCAGGGAAATAATTTGAACAATCTTTGTAGAGTTCCACTAGAGGATGCTAAATGCCAAATATCTAAGCTCTAGGCCTTGTGGTTTCAGACAAGAAGATTTTTAAAGCCTTTCCTATATAAGTCTATATAAAATGAAGTGACCCCTGGGGCGGGGCCAATTTTGACCCCAGGGAAATAATTTGAACAATCTTTGTAGAGTTCCACTAGAGGGTGCTAAATGCCAAATATCTAAGCTCTATGCCTTGTGGTTTCAGACAAGAAGATTTTTCAAGTTTTTCCTATATAAGTCTATGTAAAATGAAGTGACCCCCGAGCGGGGCCAATTTTGACCCCAGGGAAATAATTTGAACAATCTTTGTAGAGTTCCACTAGAGGGTGCTAAATGCCAAATATCTAAGCTCTAGGCCTTGTGGTTTCAGACAAGAAGATTTTTAAAGTTTTTCCTATATAAGTCTATGTAAAATGAAGTGACCCCTGGGGCGGGGCCAATTTTGACCCCAGGGAAATAATTTGAACAATCTTTGTAGAGCTCCACTAGAGGATGCTAAATGCCAAATATCTAAGCTCTAGGCCTTGTGGTTTCAGACAAGAAGATTTTTAAAGTTTTTCATTTCGGTTGCCATGGCAACCAGAGTTCTGCATGGAATTGATTTCTTTGAACAACTTTGGAAGAGCTTCATGCAAGGAACATCCGTGGCAAGTTTCATCAAAATTGGCCAAGCCGTTTCAGAGAAGAAGTCGATTGAAGCAATTGTTGATGACGGACGACGCACGACGGACGACATACATCAGGCGGTCACAAAAGCTCACCCTGTCACTTTGTGACAGGTGAGCTAATAAAAACAGTGATTTTTAAAAAATTACCATTATAATATTTTGATTCAAAATGTAGATTTTAAGCTAGGTTTTACATTCAAAACAAATTATTTTTCAAGGAAGATGACTGCCTATTTGTGACATGATGTGGTATCAAATTAAGATGGAAACAATAATAGTGCAATACCATCTAATGTTTTGTTTTGGCATAAATTCATGAAATTTCCTTAATGCACAGTTTAACCCTTTCCTTCATATATAAACCTCTATTACATGGGCAAACAGTGTAGATCCAGGTCAGGTGGCTAATCTTTGCCATCTGTTCAGGATCTAAACTGTGCACTATTTGATTTTTTAGGTAATTGCTGACCGAAATGCAACCAGTGCAGATTCTGATCAGAAAGCAGGAATGTGCCAGCTGATCTGGATCTACACTGGTTCCACATGCTTAAGTATGTGTATATATGGAGTAGAGGGTTAAGTTCCGAAGTGGGAAATTCTTTCAGAGTGCAAGATACATGAAAATAAAACCCATATGAAACAGACAGATTCTACAGTAAACAATAAATGGTGATAATAACAACATGTGAATATATTCTCACCTTTACTCTAACAAATTATTTACATGTCTGCACAGCTACAAGCCAGCAGAGATGAATAACAGCAATTATATCAAAATAGGAATGGTGAGATATTAATTTATTTATTCTCCTGAAATCAAAATTGATAATTTTGACTAATTATGACTACATGTAATTAAAACAGTTTTTTTTCTGAAATAAATTTGAAGAAAATCTAAAAAGGAGCATTTGGTCCAGATCTGTAACTAGATAGGTGTTCACTTGAACAGTTGTGTGCACTCAATAAAAATTCATGTAAAATGGGGGAATAACTCCATCAAATATAATCTTGACCTAAAGATTTTGGCATTCTATTGAGGTTGTTGTCATAAGCAATACAATTTGAAAGTTTGATGAAGATGAAGAAATATTAAGAAATGGCAAAGTTAGAGCCAACCATAAGTTTTGTTAAGGACATACAGACAGATCAATAGTCAAACAAAGCGGTCCATATGTATAACTGGAACTTATAATTAATTAAGAAACAACAGTGTGTGAAAAATTAATTAAATATATATGGACCTGCCTTATACCGAATAATTCTATTGTTCATTGAAAAATATTTTATTAAAACTGTCTTTTATCCTAAGGGTTTGCTGCAATACACAAATTTCCACATTTTTGTTTCAATTTAAAGACTTATGCTTGAAAGAATTGACTAAAATAATTTAAATGGCAATTGTTCAATCGTGGACCTTGGATGTGAAGCCTGGCGTTATTTAGGTGAACACTTGTGTGAAGTTTGGTTGAAATTCTTCGAGGCTTTGCTGTTGTAATCTCAGATGAAGAATTGTATCCACATCAAGAACTGTTGTGGATGTATTTAGGCAGAGCCCTGTTACTACATTGTATATGGAACAACTGTTCAACGGGATGAGAGTTTTCTATCTTTCCAGAAACTCATATAAGATTATAAGGCTGTAATGATTCACCAGTGCACTGAATATTCATTATTCGGTGAGCATGCCAGTGAACCTATTTGTTGCCCATGATATTGCCCTCACGTCATTCATCTTGGGTAAATGTTAGAAAAGAATTCTGTCAAAATTCAATCCTGTAGATGCTCTCTGACATTACTAAATAATACGTTCTGTTTAAGTGCCATTTTAGAAACACATCATGATTACTTACAGATACATATTTGTTTCAAATATAATTAACAATAAAAATACAGCCAGTAATTTGAACAAAAATTAATATCTCAAAAACAACAGAAAATTACAAACCAGCATATCAAAATACACAATCATGAATCACTTGTACTGTATTGCAATAGGTAACTTACAGTAACGTCATTAAAACATGCCAACCTAGGCCAATCCCTGGCATGCCCAAACAATTTCATTTTTATTGCAAGTATTTTGTTTCACTAATTTTATTTATTTTGAGCATCAGAATACCATATGACCAACATCTCCTGGCATATTATATATTTCTCATTTGGACAACAGAGCAACAAATGAAGAGACACTCCGAGTTAGAACATGTGATTTTCATCTGCAGGAGTAGCATAATAACACTTAACTCCATATATACACACTTTTATGCATGTGCAACCAGTGCTGATCCAGATCAGCAGGTACATTTGTGGAGTCTGATCAGGATCTGCCTTGGTCACTTTTTGGTCAGGAATATCCTCACAAATCAACTAGATGGGTGTTCAGTTGAACACTTGTGTCGCCCTCTGGTGCTGTCGGAATAAAAATGCAAGTACAAAAAGGGGCATAACTCCATCAAATGTGACCTTGACCTTAAGAATATAGTATCGTCGCGAGCGTATTGTCATAGGGAATATAATTTGAAAGTTTTATGAAGAAATATTAATAAATGGCAAAGTTAGAGCAAACGTTAAGTTTTCATATAAAGGGGAATAACTCCATCAAGAGTGACCTTGACCTAAAGAGTGTGGTATTATCAGGAGCGTGTTGTGAACAGGAATATAATTTGAAAGTTTGATGAAGCAATATTAAGAAATGGCAAAGTTATAGCCAATGTTAAGTTTTCGTAAAAAGGGAAACAACTCCATCAAATGTGACCTTGACTTAAAGAATGTGGTAACATCACGATAGTGTTGTCATAAGGAATATAATTAGAAAGTTTGATGTAAAAATATTAAGAAATGACAAAGTTATAGCCAACGTTAAGTTTTCGTGTAAAAATCCAAGTACAAAAAGGGGCATAACTCCATCAAATGTGACCTTGACCTTGAGAATTTGGCATCATCTCGAGCGGGTTGTCATAAGCAATATAATTTGCAAGTTTGATAAAGAAATATTAAGAAATGACAAAATTATAGTCAATGTTAAGTTTTCGTGTAAAAATCCAAGTAAAAAAAGGGGCATAACTCCGTCTAATGTGACCTTGACCTTGAGAATTTGGCATCATCTCGAGCGTGTTGTCATAAGCAATATAATTTGCAAGTTTGATAAAGAAATATTAAGAAATGGCAAAGTTATAGCCAACGTTAAGTTTTCGTGACAGACCGACGGACGGACGGACAAAGCGGTGCCTATGTATCGCCATTTCTTCGAAAGGGCGACACAAAAAGCAAATGGTGTAGATCCTGAAAAGCAAATGTTGTAGATCCTGATCAGATGGCACATATGTGCCAGTTAATCTGGATCTACACTGTTCATCCATGCAATAAAGGTATATCTATAAAGGAAAGGGATAAATAGAAGCAAACCTTTGCTCTATATTTGAATCCTTCGATTTCCTCCATTTTAAACTGGTATGGTTTGAACACAGTTCCAGCATGCTCTGAAAAATACAGGTAAGTAAGACAATAAAGCTTCAATGTCACAACAATATAAAACAAAAAACTTGCATCAGATCTGTAAAACAAATCAATTATCCTACAAAGTTTCCTAACTGAATCACTTTTTACCTTTTTACTTTTTGAACTAATTCTCATTACCCCTTACCAGTGCAGTTTCATAGGGGTCTAAATTGTTCAGTACTCAGTTATTAAATTCCTACAAATCACTCTATGAAACTTAAGTTGTTGTTTCATGTTTACTTAAACATCACATCAACAGCTAAGGTCATACAGAGGTACTTCAGCTTCTGTTGTAAAGGTAGAGTTCAGCAGCCACTGCAGGCGTTGAGACACCTACATTAAAGTTCACCACCAGGAGGTTTTAGGCCCAAGCAGGTAGGGGTCTGTGTTTAACTCTCAACTATCAGGTCATTAAACACAAACATTATATACTGAAGTGAATTAAAAACTGCATGGGGAACATAAATGGATTATTTTAGGAATATGATTTGTTAATCATTTAATGCAAAAATCAGGAGGAATTAATGGAAAAATCATTTTGGCATGTAAAACAAACAAGGACGATCATACAAACCTGTTTTAGGTGTTCTGGCATGCATATATCAAAATAAGTATAATATAATGCGTATGTATACTAAGCACAGGTTTTAAATTGTGTTAGTATACAAATTTACTGTAGAGAGTCCACAAAAGGAAAGTTGCCTTCAAGAATTGCCAAGGATAAGGGAGAGCTCGGTCTTAAAGTTTACCTGTTGATCCCGAGAGCTGCTTCTCCACCTCCTCTAACAGAGACATCTCTTTCAATGACACAAACGACAATGCTGTACCCTTATTATCTCCCCTTGCAGTTCTTAAATGTAAAATGCAGCAATACTAATCTAACATCAAGCTCCCATCTCGTAAATGATCATGTTAGAAAAAAAATCTCAGTAAGTGTACAGATTCAAAATGCAACAATCTTCAGATCAGCCACAAATTTTTTTTTTTCCGAACACATTTTTCAGGTATTTTATCCCTTTACTCCATGGGATATGGATGTTTAGTGTTATCTTTGGGTAAACAGTGTAGATCCAGTTCAGCCAGCACATCCATGCCATCTGATCAGGTTCTACACTGTTCACTTTTTGATTAATTAGGACCAAGAAGTGAACAGTGTAGGTCCTGATCAGATGGCATGGATATGCCATTTGATCTGGATCTACATTGCTCAAACATGCGATAAAACTTGTATACACATGCATGGAGTAAATGGTGTAAGGTGTCAATTATTGTTGCAGGTATTCAAGGTTCCGTAGTTTGAACAGTTTGGCTTGTTTTAGATGTTTGTTACATCTCAATAACTGTTTCTTGGAGCACGTTACATCTCAATAACTGTTTCTTGGAGCACGTATGTGGAACATCCTAAAATTAGCCCTTGTCAAAAGAAAGATCCAAATCAAAATTCAGGAAAGTCTGCCCAATAATTTCACAATTCCATATGGTTATTAATTTTTGCAACGCTGAAATATTGGTAAACATTAAGATAAATAACCTTGGTCTGGTAAATTTACCTTAACAGACCCGACTTTAGTTCAACCATTACAAGAGGACAAAGGTAAATTAATAAAACAATTATTTTTAAGCTTTTTGTTTCATTACTGATTAATCTGTTTCCATTTGCTGAACTGGAAAACAGTATTTTGTATTAAGACTCCATTACATGAGTCATGTGGTTAAAGTAGCTGAACAATATGTCCAACAATCAGTTCCAAAACAATAAAAAAAATTCCTATTACATCAGTAAAACATACCTGCCAACTCTGTGAATGTAGGCTTGGACATTAAGTGGGAAATCAAAGTTGATCACATTGGAGACATTATGAAAGTCGAGACCCCGCGACACTCCAAATTCTTCATCCTTTTTCCGTCTGAAAACATAAT
Organism: Corbicula japonica; assembly: GCA_038501625.1. NCBI lineage: Eukaryota > Metazoa > Mollusca > Bivalvia > Venerida > Cyrenidae > Corbicula > Corbicula japonica. Next base: position 456,741 of record JAZAYU010000302.1, read on the forward strand.
AAAAATTCATGTACTTTAAATTTGTTAAACCTAAAATGCTTGGAACCTAATATACTTTAGTCATATTTTGTAGACCCTGATCTGATAAACACCAGAGCCCTCTGACCAGTGTATACCCTGTTCTATTATACATCTGTGCTCTCTGACCAGTGTATACCCTGTTCTATTATACATCTGTGCCCTCTGACCAGTGTATACCCTGTTCTATTATACATCTGTGCTCTCTGACCAGTGTATACCCTGTTCTATTATACATCTGTGCTCTCTGACCAGTGTAGACCATGATCTGTTAAACAACTGTGCTGTTAGACCAGTGAAGATTCTGATCTGTTAAACATTTGTGCCCTGTGACATGTGCCGGCTGATTTGGATGTAAACTGTTTGCCTACACAATAAAGGTGTGTCTATGGAGGAAAGGGTTAAATAAATATTAAAATGAGATAATAACCTTAACTCCATATCTATAAGTCTTATCACATGTGCAAACAGTGTAGATCCTAATCAACCGGCAAAACTATACTGTGTGACCAGTATCCAAACGGTTTGTTTCCTGGGCAGAAATATATCAGAAATCTGACAAATCAAAAACGAACAGTGTGGATACTGATCAGACAGCAGGGATGTGCTGGCTGAAATGGAGCTACACTGTTTGTCAATGGACTAACAGCCATAACCCATGGAGTAAAAGCTTAAACTTGTATCATGTATCTAATGTGTGTCACAGATTTTTACAATGTACATGAAATACAATATATCTAATAAATAGACCATCTTTCTTAGAAATTTCAAAATCTGATCAGGAAACAAACTGTGCCCAAGGTTATAAAGCTGAGCACGGAAACCAGTCTCAAATCTCAAGCATCTGATTGGCTGAAATGGCAACCAGTCACCATTTCAGCCAATCAGATGCTCGAGATTTGAAACTGGTTTCCAATCTCAGCTTTATAACCTTCAGCCCTAAGCTATTTAATTTGCATTGGAACACCTTTTTTCCTGTTAACCCTAATGTTCTAACCACAGAGTGTGTCACTTTTGTAATCAATGTATACCCTGCCAGTGTAGACCCTGATCTGACTTCACATTTATGCAGTCTAATAAAATCTACATCGATCAATATTCATTTAATTTATTTAGCAAATAAATTTCTGTAAAAAACTGAACAATGAATGAACTGGTTTAAGTCGACAGCATGATGTGTCCATTACAGTAGTTCAATGGTAAAAGGTTTATCATTGAGTTTTCACAAAAAAATCTGATTTGAAATATCTTTCCCCATGTGTTTTTGGGCAATAATTGTCTTCAAATTTACTCAAAAATCTATTCTTCTTGTTAATTCAAATTGAAATTTCTCCTTCAAAGCTCATTGCAATCAAGTAGCTTTCAATTTTTTTTAAGATTGCAAAATTTGCATCTCAATTTTGATTAATATTATTCATAGTATTTTTCCATAAAACTAAACGCTAGAACTTTCTTATATTAGTCATAACCAGTAGTATTTCCACCATCCCTCCTGTTGCTGTTTATGACATTGCAGTTATAACGCAATAATAGCATTTTTACATGAAACCATTATTTATAATAACTATAAATAAAAGGCAAAATACCATACTGTTTTTAATAAGCATCTCCTCTGTTGCTGCAACATGTTTACCACTTTAAATATATGACTTTTAAAATGAACAGTGTAGATCCAGATCAGCTGTCAGGATCAGCTCTGTTCATTTTTTTAATCAATAGGTTATTTCTTATCAAGAAGCACATGTAATAAAAGGTGTATATATATGGAGTGAAGGGTTATACTTTTTAGCCAAAACAATTTAGCTCTGTAACAAATAGTGGGTATAAGTGGGTTCTCCTCAGTTATCCTACACAGTAATAGTACTTCAAAATAATTTGAACAATTATACAAGAAAAAAATGTATCATTTCAGCATGAGGAAATGTTATCTACCATAGTAATATTTGCAAGACATTTTGCATGTTTTATCAAAAGATCATCACATATTCTCCAAATTCATCATCCATGTTCACACTTCAGGGTTTAAATTCTATATGATTCCTCCTATTTAAATTTTTTTATCCTCATTGGTGCACCATTAGAAACAATACAGTATGAGTTTGAAGTTTAATGTTTGTTTGTACATTCAATACAAACATCTCCTGGCACAGGTAATTACAGGCAGATTATAACCTTGAATGTTAAACCAAAGGAATGATTTTAATTTAATTTTCAGTTGTGTTTTTCGGACACAACGTCTGAGTGGGAACTATTGTTGTTTTTGCTGGCAAACAAACCCCTCCTTAATGACTAGATGTCAACATTGAGTAATACAAGACCTCTCCCATCCATAATAGCCCGTAATATCTGAAACCTCAAACAGTGTAGACTTTAATTTCGCTCCACATTTCTAAAAACTGATCAGGGTCCTTTATGTAAAACAAATGAACATTGTATTCAGTTCATAACTTTCTGAAAAACCATGATTCTAACGCTACCACTGAGATTCCTCATAGGCAATGCATGGAAGGGACGGCAATTAAATCCAGGATATATCATTGCTTTTCATTTTCTGACATAACATGTTATTTTTGATGCCATAAACTGATTGACGAATGTCTAACGTACTAAGCAAAGCAGTACTGTTATTTTCTTTAAAGCATATTTGTGTTAGAATTAACAAAAAAGTGCTTCCAGTGATATATTGCAGGACTGATTACAAGGCGAACTTCAGATGGGTAGATACGCTCCTTGTGATATATTTTTCCACATCTAGATTCCTGATAAATCTTGTGATATATCACTGGAAGCTATTTATTATTTCATAAATAAACCGTCCTTAATTTATTAGTCCATTGGTGATATTCAGAGGGTCAAAGTTAATTCAGCACTATTGAATTAGATATTTCACTATCATATTGTGACTTCTACTGAGCAGGAAGACCTCAGGTGCCCAACTAGTTATTATGTCAGCAAAGGCCAGCAGAAAAAGGAGATCTTGCTACATAGCTTCCTGAAATTGAAGAATCCCACTTCAGAAGGACTAAAAATAAAACTCTTGCATAAAGTCAATGATTGTTAAACTAAATAACATTGCTACTGAGGTAACTTCTATGGTTAATATAATTTGAGCCTACCTTTTAACCTTAGTTGGATCCTGTGGCTTATTTTGAGGATTGAGCAGTAAGTTTTCATCACTTGCAATGATGTAATCATAAAGGCCTTCATTGAACTGATTCACAATATGGCATCTGAAATGTTAAGTAACAATATCTCAGCACTGACTAAAATACGAGATGTAAAAATAAAATGTTTTGTACTAAACTCATTCCTCCATATACACACTTTAATGGTGTGGGCATACAGGGTAGATCCAGATCAGCCAGTACATTTGTGCCATCTGATCAGGATCTACACTGTTCATTTTTTGATTAATTAGGCTATTTCTGACCAAAAAGCAAATAGTGCAGGTCCTGATCAGATGGCATTATGTGCCAGCTGATCAGGATCTACACTGGTCACACATGCGATAAAATGCATATATATGGAGTAAAAAGGGTTGAATTAGTCTAACACACAGTTGCAATTTCATGTGTAAAAACAACAAGAGATATTTAGAAATTATCAAACACAATTTCAACATTGTCAGATATTCTAACATTATGACCATAAAAGGTTATAATTAAATCTTAATATCATGCAAGGCAAAGCTGTATTAATCTGTTCTTGTGTGTGATAGTGGTGGAGAGAGTCAATATAAATTGACAACAGAAAAAGCATACCATTATTTTGCAATAATTTGTTCCCCCACTTAACGATTTTTGAGATTTCTTAAAAAAGTAAAAATGATATTTTCACTGACACATTGCTATTTAAATTTGACAAGTTTAGTACATACTGGCCACCAGAAGGATTTAATAAATATTTCATCGTTCTTAGCTAAGTGTTATGAAAATAAAGAGTCCATAATGCTTTCTTGGAACAAACGTTAACCATATGTACAAAATGGCAGTTTTTCTTTTTCCTTCATTGAAAAAAAGGGTTGCAACTTTAACAATTTTTCTAAGCCTGCTAATCTTGTTTATGGCTCACTTTAAAATTTGGTTTCATGAAATTTATATAACAAACACTTATCCAAAGTAATTATCTAGATGCAACAGCAACAATAAAACAAATAAAAGCTTTTGTCCATATACACACCTTTATGGCATAGGTATCCATTAGGTCTGATCAGAATTTGCACTGTTCGTTTTTTTGATTCATTAGATTATTTCTGACTTCAACGCTAATAGTGCAGATCCTGATCAGACATCATGTATGTGCTGGCTGATCTGGATCTACACTGGTCGCACATGCATATATATGGTGTAAAGTGTTAATTTGGTTAATGTGTCACCTTGAGTTGACAGGAAGTTCCGAGTTCAGCACACAGGCAGGTATACCAAACTGTTCCAAGAAAAGTCGTAATCTGTAAATAAAGTAACACATGTTAAAAGAAAATACCTGTAAATATCATGCATTGCAAGATTATTCAAATACAATTTTAACCCTTTCCTCCATATATACACATTTTTAAGCATGTGCGACCAGTGTAGATCCAGATCAGCCGGCACATCATTGCCTTTTAATCAGGATCTGCACTGGTCGCATTTTGGTCAGAAAAAACCCGATTAATCAAAAGTGAACAGTTTAGATCCTGATCAGAGGGCACGGATGTGCCGGCTGATCTGGATCTAAACTATAAAGGAAAGGGTTAAAGCAGTTGACAAGAAAATAAAATATTCAATGTACATTCAAATGTGTACTAAAGACCAACTGTAAACAAAGACCACATTTTATTTGTCCCTTGACTGACTTTTAAAGAACATATTCGCATGTGAACAAAGACACCTGTCTTCAAGACCACTTTTGGGTTTTTCGGTGAGAGGTCTTTGAAGACAGGTTTCACTGTACACTTTTTTATTGTAACACAAGTCAACTTTTTTGCATTAACAGCTTTATAATTAATAACACCTTTAAACATTATTCATATATAATACTTATTTATAACAAATATTACCATTTATTTTTTGGCTAATTATTGTAAACATATGCTAATACACTTGATTACTCAAACAATATTCAAAATCATTCTGATACACTTTCTTGCACCTTCTATACTAGTCCATACACAGTTTCATCTGTCGCTCACTTGCATGTTATAATTCTGTCAACCTTATCAACTCACTTTTGCCATTTGTCACATTATTCTACTTCTACTGGGGTAAATGAGATAAACAATTGATCTTATCAATGTGTGAAACATCAGAACCAAAATTTCTTATCAAGAGTGAACATGTGTATTTCCTTCAGTCTCTTATTTCTGCATATTTTATTATTTCAAATAAGTTTGTGTCTCTTATTATTGTTAATCATCATTAAAAAGTTAAAACAAATGTTAATTGAATTAAAAGACAAACAGATCAATGATTTGGGGATTAATTATTCAACATAAATACCAGCAATTTGTAGAAAACCTGTATAACAGGCAACAAGAGGATTTATAATTAGCATGCACTTACTTTTCGTATGCCAAGTTCCATGCATTTTCTTGTAGCATCTGTCAACATTATTATAATGCACTTACTTATTATGCTGCATGTCAACATTAATTCCATTCACTTACTTTTATCTTCTGTAAACATTATAACTATGCACTTACTTATCATGTTGTATGTCAACTTTACTTCCAAGCACTTACTTTTAACATCTGTCAACATTATTAACATGCATTTACTTATCATATCCTATGCCAACTGCACTTCCAAGCACTTACCTGTATTATCTGTCAACATTATTTAAATGCACTTACTTATCATGTTGTATATCAACTTTACTTCGATGTACCTACTTGTAGCATCTGTCAACATTAGCACGCACTTACTTGTAGCATCTGTCAACATTAGCATGCACTTACCTGTTGCATCTTTCGACATTAGCATACACTTACTTGTAGCATCTGTAAACATTAGCATACACTTACTTGTAGCATCTGTCAACATTAGCATACACTTACTTGTAGCATCTGTCAACATTAGCATACACTTACTTGTAGCATCTGTCAACATTAGCATACACTTACTTGTAGCATCTGTCAACATTAGCATACACTTACTTGTAGCATCTGTCAACATTAGCATACACTTACTTGTAGCATCTGTCAACATTAGCATACACTTACTTGTAGCATCTGTCAACATTAGCATACACTTACTTGTAGCATCTGTCAACATTAGCATACACTTACTTGTAGCATCTGTCAACATTATTCACAAACAGGATGGTTTTGCCTCTAACCAGGCGTAACTTCAGGAGAGCATAAATCAAGGCAAATTTATCCTCCTCATTGCACCTACAACATCATAGTATAGTATAAACATAACAATGTACAAAATCATAAAACAACAAGTTACTGGAGACCAGTCTTAAATCTCAAGCATCTGATTGGCTGAAACAAAAACTCCCAGATGTCCCAGACTCCCAGCAAGAATAAACAAACCATGCTGTCATAGATAAGGTTTTACATCAATGAAGATTTTGCAGGGGCTTTAAGGTGGGGGAATATCAGAATATGCTGAGGGGAAAGTACAGGACTCACTCATTATCTTGATATACCAGAATCACTGACAATTACATTCATATATACAAGTAACTGAAGTGTCATTCTCAAATTACCTACTTCATTATTAATTTTATTTCACATCTATGCAATCTGTTCAGGATATACACTGTTTAATTTTGATTCATTAGGTTATTTTTGACCAAGACGTAAACAGTGTAGATCCAGATTAGACAGCATGGCTGTGCTGGCTGATCTGGATCTTGACTTTTAGCAATTACAATAAAAAAAACATTTATTATGGAGTAAGAGCTTAACTTGGTGAACAGGTGTGTAAATTGAAAACTTACTTTATATGATACTGAGTTAACTGTGAAGTTTCAGGTAACTGAGATTCATTTAACTTCAATATGACCTGAAAACAAACAACACAAAATAACACTGTTAATCTCTCTGTAAATAGAGTTCTTTCACATTGTTGTGCGCATGCGTCGTACTCCACGTTTAGGTACGAAAATATTGGTTTTATCCTAAACCGACGCGTGAGGGGGCATTTAACAGTGTCATTGCTAACAGAATGAACAGACATGATCACGGTGTCGTCTTAAAGCTTATGATAAATTATAATAATAACTGTGATGAGGCACAATAAATTCAAGTTTTACGAATTTCCGAATATTGCAGGCTTTAAAAAGTCTGTTCGGCAAGATTTGACTGTGAAAAGCGTAAAACAATCAAAGACGTGGTTGCAAATTTGAATCAGGAAGTCTTATATAAAAACAAAGACAATGTGGATTGCATGTTACTGTCTATTTGCCACAGACACATATATAAGCGTCTCGTGTTTTTCTGACAAAATGCGTTTACTTCAAAAAATATATTTTATGTAACTTGATCTCCCTAAATTGGAAGAGAAAACAGATGAATTCAACAATGTATCGCCGTTGTATTCAACGCCCGTTAAGCGTTATTATTTTGTTTACTATTTTACTTCCTTCCAACATATGTTTAAAACTAAAATTTATTGTAATCATTCGTATATTTCTTTTATCAGTCCTGGATTAAAATTATTTTTATGTTTAATAACTAGAAATCATACTTTGAACACGACCGTGTTACTGTTAATTGTCCCTATATATTTGACACAATATTCCCATTCCCATTCTGCCCAGAAAACGATGGTGACATATTGAGGTGTGAAAACTTGTTTGTCTGACATTTGAGGAGACTTAAAATTAATTATCTCAAATCATCAAATTGAACTTAACTGTTATTGTCACTTCAAGCGTTAACTTTTCGAATACCTAAAAATTTTCACGAGTTCAGTTCCATATTTCTATAACTATAATTTGTAGCGTTGAAATGGCAGATCATGTAGTAGTTTACGTCTTATTCATGTTATTATAAACATCTTTTTTTAATAAAATCGTTAGCCATAGTCAATAGTCATTAGTTCAAGTCGCATTTCATGAATATCTACGTGTTACGGGAATGATGTAGAAAGAAGATAAAATGTCCACAGACCTCCAAAATCTCAGGGTTTTATCTGAAATCTCCGGACCGTAAGGTTCTTCTCCGGATCTAAGGATTTTCAGGCAAAATCTCAGGATTTAAAAATATTGAAAAGGATAATTAATGAAACATAAATTTAACTGAATTTAGAATGGGTTTTACAATTATATTAATTAATATTAAGAAACTTGGTCTTAGACACGGCTCCAAAATTTCCTGTTTATTGAGAGATTACGTGATAGTGACACGATGCCTCGGGCACACATGTACACAACAGCTAAGTGTCATAAAACTAAACTCGGACCTGAAAATCGCAGTCCCGTTCATTTGTTTGGTCCATGGTCATTTTGATTTTAAACAGAAATGAAAATATTATATTTCAAAACCTTCAGCGACAACAATTACGAACTTCAACATCAAAATAGTTTTTTATTAAAAAAAACCAAAACTCTCTGGATTTTTTTTTGAATAGTTTTGGTTGGCCTGCTGTCCGGCAATATTCGTTTGGTTCAATCAATTTAACGATTTCTCGGGTTGTAGCTGGAATCATCCTATTATGTAAATACGTAATATTTTTTCTCAAAAGCAAAACACGCAAAACACATATCATCCTAGTCTCCGACGAGCTACATAAGAATATAATTATGTCTCATTCCACTATAAACTATAGCGTTACAAAAAAAATGCCGTAAAACGGTAAAATGTCCGATAATGTTAGTCTGAATTGTCAATTATACAGATTTATTTTTAGTAAACACAATTCACGTGTGTATTTTCATAAAAAAAAACAAAACAAATCCGTTGGATACTCGCGTCCTGAAAATACCGCGATAAACAATGTTTAAAATACGCATAAACTTTCTTGATGTGCTTGTAAATGATCATAACATTTTTTTTTTATTCTTCGTTGTTTGACTGAACTTACTTATTTATAAATTTGAAATGATTAATCAACATGTTCTTAATTTTATAATCACTTAGTCATATTAACAATAGTAAACGATGCCCCCTCGCGTGCATTTATCGACTAAATATGCTCTTCAATTTTAGAGAGCGTTAAGGGGAGGTAACAATGTGAAAGAACTCTATTGTCATAGTTGTAGGGAAAATATAATGCTTTCTGAAAAACCAACGGCTAAGCCTCTGAAATTGTGTACAGTGCCAAAGGTTATAAAACTGAGCATGGAAACCAATCTCAAATCTCAAGCATCTGATTGGCTGAAATGGTGGCTGGTCACCATTTCAGCCAATAAGATGCTTGAGATTTGATACTGGTTTCCTATCTCAGCTTTATAACCTTCAGCCCAGGACTAACTTCAGTTTGACATTTGATAAACACTTGGTATAAAGTTAGTTTTAGTTAATCCCTTTGTCATCAATGTGGCTAATCCAACAGCCATTCAAAATGCTGAGATATTACAAATTCTTTTCAATACTGTAGAATCTCGAAAATAAGCGCATAGGCTTATTTTTGAATTTGTAACCCTTTTATGCGCTTATATTTCGATATGCGCTTATATTTAAGCTGCTGAATATGCGCTTATATTTGATATGCGCTCATAGCTTAGATTGACTGAATATAGGCTTAGTTTTGAAACAAAATAAAACTAAAAGACACGCATGCATCAAACATTATCAAATGACTTTTATCGTCTTTGAAGAGGAAAGACTTGTTTGAAAATGCATGTTTATTTACAAATTTATAACAATAGATCATCACTAATCTCATCAACAATTTAGTGTTCAAACCAAACTCTTTACAAGTTTTATACTGGTTTTGACATTCTTTGTAAAATTGTATAAGTTCCTTTTTTCTCTGCTGTAAGATTTCCGAGTTTTTTTGGGAGTTATATTTGGAGTTTCATCCATGATTTATTTTATAACACAAAACTGTGAATGCACAAAATTATTACTTCCAGCAACATAAATATTACCAAACAATCATTAAAAACTATAAATACTTTATTTCATTGTACTCGAACAAAAGAATAAATGGTTCACTTTGAAAATAGCAATGCGAGTTGTTCACACCTTTTTGGCTAATACCGTTTATTGCTCATTGTAAACGATACAGATATACTGTAATTGTCTTTAATTGAAAGGCCGATTTAGCTCTCAGCTTAATGAAACTTCAACCACTGAGCAAGCTAGGTACCCATATATGCGCTTATTTTTGGGATATATTTAAACTGTAAGGGATGCGTATGTGCTTACTTTTGGGATAGATTTTATCTTAAGTGACAGGTATGCGCTTATTTTTAGGTGTTAGTTTTCTGTAAGAGACATATGTGCTTATATTTGGTATGCGCTTACTTTCGATTATGCGCTTATTTTTGAGATTCTACAGTATTTTGGTAAGAACTGACAATATTTATTATGATTCCATACTTAAATGTACTGAAAATACATAACTTACAGCAAAATGCACAACAAACACTTACAACATATTTCCAGAAAAAAAAACACAATATTACACATAATAAGGCTTGCTTATGTTATCCTTAACTAGTAAATCTGCACATTTTATATGGCAGCAATAGTATTCTTGAATGGACTAAATATAATATATGTCATCATGTAATGACTTTAAGATGGTAAAAATCAGGACTGTTCACCAAATACTTGTTGTTGTTGTTTTTTAATCCATTTGTTATAAATTTTAAGCAAATACCAAACAAACAAATTCAGTGGAAAGGTCTCCTACAGTGATAGTGGTTTGATGGAAATTTTAACAATCACAGACAGTCATTATCCTTGACATCTTGAAATATCAATTATGCATCTGTATTCCTGGTGTGATAGCATGTCATAACGTTTCCAAGTGCAACATTTTTAAATACAGCTTTGTTAAGTCAGAATTAAATAACAACAACCTGAATGTTATCATATATATGAAGTAAGAAATTTCCACAGTTCCAGATCGGAGGCTATTTGCAGAAATACCGTTTGTTTTTTGGCAAATACCCCAGTACCCTTTCACATAGGTAAACTACCCTTTACCTCCAATCATCAGGGGATAAGTAGTTAGTACCCTTTGCATTTAAATTTTATCTGGATTCCTGGATGGTGCTAAGGATATATCACAAGTTATATAAATAAGGTTCAAACAATATCCAGTAATATATTAAAAAATTAGGCTAAGCAGGCTGACATTAATTATTTATTAAACCTTTAATGCACAGATAAACATTTAAAACATGGGCAAACAGTGTACATCCAGATCAGCAGGCAATGTTATGCCATCTGATCTGGATCTACAATTCAATTTTTGCTTAGGCTATTTCTGATGTGCCAGATGATCTGTATCTACAATGTTCACACATGCGATAAAATGCATATAATGTGATAAAGGGTTAAACTGGGACAATAAAGTATTGTTTTTTCGCTGATTATTCTCACAGCTGTTGTAAACAACCAACTTGTTTGTGCTTGCTTAATAAGGAAATTAATGCCTTCTGAGACACATTAATCCAATAATAAAAAGGCGATGCCAAAAATGGTCAGAAAATCCAATTTGATATAGCTGTTGTAAGACTTCATTCATTAGGCCACATTTTGGTTTGACATGATGTAAATATCACTTGCCGCATTATGAAGAACCATCTTCTTCAGGGCTTTGACATCTTCCCCCAGAGTGGCTGACATCAGAAACGCTTGGTAGATCTTTGGTATATAACTGTAGAACAAAAGAAATAATTATGCAGGTTCACCAAAAATATAATACATTGTTACTTTGAAACGCTTGGTAGATCTTTGGTATATAACTGTAATACAAAAGAAATAATTATGCAAAAGTTCACCAAAAACTATAATACATTGTTACTTTAAAAAAAAAATTGAAGTTAAACTGGGTAATATTGTGAGAGTTTACTGGCTTATACTGGTCTCAAGCTTACAACAGCTAGCCAACTGACTGGTTGACAATGAGAACACTAGCCAACTGACTGGTTGACAATGAGAACACTAGCCAACTGACTGGTTGACAATGAGAACACTAGCCAACTGACTGGTTGACAATGAGAACACTAGCCAACTGACTGGTTGACAATGAGAACACTAGCCAACTGACTGGTTGACGATGAGAACACTAGCCAACTGACTGGTTGACAATGAGAACACTAGCCAACTGACTGGTTGACAATGAGAACACTAGCCAACTGACTGGTTGACAATGAGAACAGTCCAAGAACTGAACAATGGTCCACACTATGACATTTGGATCAGAATGCAATAATGTTACAGCATTCAAATTAAAGCATATATTAAAGCTAGTCAAACTTTAATTAATATAGTATCAAATATTGTCTGCTTCCAGTCTAGAAATATGAGTAATGTAAACATTTCATGAACAGTTGTCCCAAACTTATAGAACCAGTACACACTGCCTCAAAATACAAATAAATATTCAATTTGTTTAGAGTACTGAAACTACTTTTGTGTGTATGCATTAAATAACTGCAAATGGTTCAGGGACATGGGCTTAGCAAATAGTTCACCTATCCTCTGGATATTATCATGCTGGCTTAAATTTACACAATTGTATATTTTTTATTAAGACATTATTTATGTGCTGTAATTTCACTGGGGTTTTAATTTGTGCATTTAAATACAAGGAAATATCACCCCGAAAAAAACAAACTGTTTTCAACGTAACCTATAAAGATATCGCAGTAACCCATAAATATTGTTCCTTATAGTAAAGTGATTTTTTTGCACAATTCCAATTTGATGATAAACTGGTATATATAGAATTCCAAAATATGAAATAATCAGATTTTGTGTAAATAATGCTTCTGCTTGATAAACTGTGATGTAAACATAAAAGCAAGTAGCTTGCTTTTACTTTTGTTTATGCTGTTTGTATTTTGTTTGATATGGAAACTTTAAAATCTCATCACCGTTTGACAGTGTGTGCTGCCTGGATTTCAAACATTATAAACAGATGCAACAGTTTTGGTTATTGTTTATGTAGTGGATGTAACTTTTGTACTGATTTTCCAAAATGAGCACTAACATTGATCTGACAGCTGAGCCCTAATTCATAACACTGATATTGGAGACTTAGTCTAGTCTCCATTTCAGACAATAAGATGCTTGAGATTTGAAACTGGTCTCCAGTTTTATTTTTATAATCTTGGGCCCTGGTATTCCATGAAACATAGTTACTGCACAAATTGATGGCACTGTAATTACCTAAGAATTGCTTTAACATTGTCCTCGTATCCAAACGAGAAGACAAGATCTGCCTCGTCTATCACAATCATTTCTAGTGACTCTTTTATGTCAAGGTTTCCTGCTTGAAGATGAGCTAGAAGACGACTTGGTGTACAGACAACTATGTCTGGTTTCTCTGCTAAAAGGGGCCTGAAATGGGAAAACAACAAGCAAATTCGTTGAACTGATATTCCTCGTCGAATAAGCCAAACTAGAATTTGGTGTTCCACAGAACAGATGTATCGCCTGCTTGCAAAAAGTTGAAATGTTGTCCTTAGTTTTATCATTGATAAAAAGATAAACTCAAAGTTGCATTTCCATTCCACAAAATTTCTCATTCAATTATAATTGATCAGGTATTATCTTTTTTTATATTCCAGTTTAAGCAAAATTACGTTTCAGATAAATCATTTCAAAGGAGCATAACTCAAAACATATAAAACTTTATTAATACAGATGACATATATCAAGTATTGATACAGACAAGGTAAGCATATAAATCAAAACAGGCTTCCTGTCTTAAGATGTGAGTTGATGTCATTTTGCTATGTTACTGTAAAATGGAGCCTAAATAAAATTTAAAAAGTGTGCATGGAAATAATGTTAAATGTATATAATAAAATTTCAGTTTGACTAAAAGTGATAGAAAATGATGGATTTTAAGCTCAATAACATCATGAAGTTAATTCAATGGTACTGAATTAATCTTCCTTCATAGAGTGGCAATAGTGAGGGGTGGATAGTCAAACTGACAAAAAATAGTTTTCTAACAACTTTACTTTCCCCACAATATCTTAAGACAATTATCAGAACATCAGAAACCAAATAATATTTCCACTCCTGAATGTAAAAGCTGTAGAACTTGTTAGACAGAATTTAATCAAAGGGAGGAAACTGCTACTTGCTGAAGAAATTTCAACTGAAGAATCCATCTTGTATTTTGATGAGTTCTCTACTAAAAATTTCAAAAATTAAAATTATGTACAGTTTATTAACCAGAACCATTTTATCATCGAGGAAAAATATATTAAATTTAATAATCTGAATTCTGTTTTTTGTTTTATAGTATGCAAGATGTCTTACCAAAAATATGTTGAAATTATTTAGTCTCCACATGTGTTTATTTTCACAAATGTAGCAATTATTGATAGACGAATTTCAACAAATTCGGTAATTCAATCAGTTCCTATATAAATCAGATTAAATCTATCAAAATGTATTTGATTGTTTGATTTGGTGCTTGTGTAATGATTTTGACAGACCGAAAACATTTTCACATGTTTTCTGTATTGAGTTTAAAATAAATCTGAAAGTAATGTAAAACTAGATGTTTTTTTGTGAAAAACGCATGTCTCTCCCCTGGCCCCTGTGACCTCTGACCTACTGACCCAAAAAATCAATAGGGTTCTTCTACTCAATAAGGGCTATTATCCTATTTAGTTTGAATGCTCTGGGTCAAGCGTTACTCCAGTTATTGACAGGATACAATTTTCACTTTTCGGGGCCACTGTGGCCTTGACCTTTGATCTACTGACACCAAAATCAATAGGATTCCTCTACTCAATAAGGACATCCATCGTATGAAGTTTGAAGGCTCTGGGTGAAATAGAACTGCTGTTATTGAGCGGAAACAGTTTCACTCTTCAGGCTCCTGTGACCTTGACCTTTGACCTACTGACCCCTAAATCAATAGGGTTTTTCTACTCAATAAGGGCTATCACCCTATAAAATTTGAATGCTCTGGGTCAAAGGGTACTCGAGTTATTAAGTGGAAACAGTTTTCACTCTTTGGGCCCCTGTGACCATGACCTTTGACCTACTGACCCTTACATCAATAGGGTTCTTCTACTCAATAAGGGCTATCACCCTATGAAGTTTGAAGGCTCTGGGTCAAAGGTTATTTGAGTTATTGATCAGAAACGGTTTTCACCCTTTGGGCCCCTGTAACCTTGACCTTTGACCTATTGATCCCAAAATCAAAAGGGTTTTTCTACTCAATAAGGGCTATCACCCTATTAAGTTTGAAGGCTCTGTGTCAAAGGGTACTCCAGTTATTGAGCGAAACGACTTTCACTCTTCGGGCCCCTGTGACCTTGACCTTTGACCTACTGATACCAAAATCGATAGGGTTCTTCTACTCAATAAGGGCTATCTTCCTATAAAGTTTGATGGCTCTGGGTCAAAGGTTATTTGAGTTATTGAGCAGAAACGGTTTTTTACTCTTTGGGCCCCTGTGACCTAGACCTTTGACCTACTGACCCCAAAATCAATTGGGTTTTTCTACTCAATAAGGGCTATCACCCTATGAAATTTGAAGGCTCTGTGTCAAAGGGTACTCGAGTGATTGAGCGGAAACAACTTTCACTCTTCGGGCCCCTGTGACCTTGACCTTTGACCTACTGACACCAAAATCAATAGGTTTCTTTTACTCAATAAGGGCTATTTCCCTATGAAGTTTGAAGGCTCTGGGTCAAAGGGTACTTGAGTTATTGAGCGGAAACGGTTTTCACTCTTCCAGCCCCTGTGGCCTTGACCTTTGACCTACTGACCCTAAAATCAATAGGGTCCTTCTACTCAATAAGGGCTATCACCCCATAAAGTTAGGAGGCTCTGTGTCAAAGGGTACTCGAGTTATTGAGCGGAAATGGTTTTCACACTTCGGGCCCCTGTGACCTTGACCTTTGACCTACTGACCCCAAAATCAATAGGGTTCTTCTACTTAATAAGGGCTATCACCCTATGAAGTTTGAAGGCTCTGGGTCAAAGGGTACTCGAGTTATTGAGCGGAAACGAAGTGTGACAGACAGACAGACAGACAGACAGATGGACTGATGGACAGACGGATAGACAGACAGATGGACAGACAGACAGGGCAAAAACAATATGTCTCCCCCAGAGGAGGGGAGACATAATAAAAACAACAACACACTATTGTGCAATAAGTAAGCTGTTTTTTGTTGTTTTTTTCTAAAGCAGTTTAGCACAAGTTCCATTGCACAGCTTTCAGATATTGCACTGAGTGCTTCTGATACAACCTTAAAATCATCTTTACAAGGGGTAGAAATGATATAATCACATGGTAGCAAAACACCACCCCTCATCATGTGGAACTGGCCATCGTTGGTTGCTAGATACAGATGTTCTAAAAACTTATAAAAAACTTCAACAATTTTTACTAGGACATCTCTGCAGTCGGGTGCCAATCACCATGGGACATGACCGATTGGCTAACCAGCCACATCCCTTAGCTTTAAGTGTCACTTTTCATAGTTATAATTATTCCCATTTTATCCTTTGAAAGAATTCCAACTGGAATCCACACAAACTGCTGATTCCCTGACCAATGCATATAGATAGAGGTTCAATTCTTTTACTTACCCTAAAAAATATTTTCAATATACCTAAGAACTGAGAAGAATTGGTTGTTTAGAATGGCTGTTAAAACAGCCAAACTGACAACAAACTGATTACAGCACCTTTTCAAAGCAAATTGTGGCAGAGGCAGAAACCCTGAGTGTTTATTAAATTCACTAAAAATGTGCACAAATTTTTTAGCAGTTAATAAAGGTATAAAACCATGGGTATATATGAGAAATAATAAGTGTATTTACCTCTGTGTGGGTAATGGAACCTGTGGGGATATATCAACACATCTCACTTCCCGTGAACAACTGGAGGTCAACTCCTAAACAATATATAGAATATTAGCATGACAGTAACATGTTCAAAAGCACTTTTAAAGTTCAGTCACGTTAAAATATTAATTGGCGAAAACATATTTATGTTCATCACCAAGTTACAGTTTTGGCAAATGTTTTACAATTTTTTTTTATAAAACAACAACAACAAATGTACCAACAGAAAAGAATTACATGGTATGTGTATAATTTAAGTTTGTTTAAGCAGGAACTATATACACTGCGGACACTTTATAACGCGGTTCATTTAATTCCGCGGTCCATTATAACGCGGTCGTACCGTGGATCCCCTATTTTTTTCTAAGTCCATTTTTTACCATGAAACGGCAAAAAAATCGAAACTGGAAGTCACAATTGTAACATGTACATAAATGACGCACATTTTATCCCTAAAACAACCGTGTTTTAACACCTTTCCCAGTGACAGATATCAGCCCGAGGCAAACTTGTGAATGCATACTTACTGTTTATCATTGATCCATTATTAAATTCGATTGTCTCTATAATTATCACATAATCCGCACAATTCAGAAAGAAACAAAAAATAATATCGAGACTGTGATGTTTTGTTGGCTCTGCTATGAAATCGTTTGATCTACAAGAAGTGTGTAAGTGACATTTGACATGTTTTAGCTGGTTTAAGTTGGTTGATGATGCAATAATACTGAAATATTATACTGGAGATAAAATTAGGATGTAATTTATAAATTATGGAATATGTTCACCATGGTTAGTGTTTTAATATTTATTTTACATTTACGTTCGTAAAGGTCAAAGTTTTTGTCATAAAATAAAATTTCTGCAAGCATCTAAACAAACTAGATATACGGTCTTTAATTCCATTACAATAATTTAAGGCCGATCCGATTTTGATCTTGGTGTTATTAGTCAGTCTCTTGCCGTTTTGCTTTTTTATTTGAAATTTGGTAATTGTATGTCTTGTAAGAAATATTATTTGTCGAGTACAGTGGGGAATCATGACGTTACGTTGAATTATGCATAATCTCGTTAGTTGTGTATTAGGTAGTATATATTTGCGCGGGAAAATCGGGTAATGTATTTTTCGCGGGAAAATCGGGACATGTATTTTGCGTGGGAAAATATAACGCGGTTTCACTTATTAACGCGGTCGGGATGATGGACCCGCTTTACTGTGTTATAAAGAGTCCGCAGTGTAGAGTGCGTAAGGTTTTGAAAATCTTAATAATACATGTAGTTTCCTGATAATTTACATGTAGTTACCTGAAAAATACGTTTGGGATTGCAAGCGTTAAATTTGCTAATTTTCTTTCTTCTTTTCATGGCAAAATAGACAATTTTTTTTTCGATTAACAATTTTACTTTTCGTTGTTGTTTTCATAATTGATGTTAATTGGTTAATATTTGGCCAATGCAATAATATTTCATCAGATGACCTGTTCATGAAACTGATGTACTTTCTTCTCAAAACTTGTGGGCAGAAATTACCTGAATGTTTTTGTATGCTTGACTGCACAATTCCTTTGTTGGTGTCAGTATGACAGCTTTAACACACTGTTCTCTTGCAGTCTGAAATACACAAGGAAAACAGGGGCTAATATGACCTTTGAGTGTCACGAAATCAAATGAAGTAGGAAACCAAACACCTAGAATTCAAATTAAAAATAAGCAACCACTTCAGCTTAACATCAAGCAGTATATTGACACGGCACAATGCTCTGCCATTGAAACTAGAAGCTTTAGCATGATGTTAAATCCCGATAAAATTAATTAATTCGATGGGTTTCATTAACAGCAAGTCTTGAACTCGATGAATATGGATTATATCCCATTAGCGTATAATGTAGATCCAGATTAGCTTGCAAATCTATGAGATTAATAAGATTATTTCTGACCAAGAAGTGAACAGTGAAGATCCAATTCAGACAGCCTAGATGAGCAGACTGGCCTCCATTTACACTGGACACTCATGAGTGACACATTATGTGAAATGAAGGGCTAACAGCATGACAGTTGTTATCAAGTGCTAAATTTGTTAAAATATTATTTACTAACCAACTGCTTCTGACATTCATAATAGATCAACCGTTTACTCCATGGATACTGCTTATAGTTTGGTCGACTACTGTAGATCCAGACCAACCTCCACATTTATGCAGTCTGATCTGGATCTACACTGTTCTCTTATCAGTCAGAAATAATGACAATTAAAATAGGCATAAGTGTAGATCCTGATCTAAGTGCATAGATGTGCTTGCTAATCTGGTTCTACACTGGTTGCAGATTGAATATTAGCCATCAGGGCTTTTTTTCACTGCCTGGGGATGGGGCCCATGTACTATAATTTTGGGGAAAAATGCATGATGTTTTTCTCTAAAGGGGAATGAAAAAACCAGATGTAGAGTTACTTTTGGGGAAAACTGCATGATTTTAAAGAAATTCTCTGAGGGAAAGGTGCCCATAAACGGCCCCTGCTATAGAAGGAAAAAAAAGCCCCAGCCATATTCACAGAGTACATAGCATTAAGTATAGACTTGATTACCTGTTTAGCAGCCAGTATTTTCTGCACTATGGGGATGACAAACGCTCCAGTTTTGCCTGATCCAGTACAAGCCTGAGCTAACACATCTTTTCCTTCTAAGGCTAAGGGTATGGCTCTTTCCTGAATTGGAGTTGGACTTGACCAACCAAGCTTGGATATGGCCTGAAACAAGTTTTTATAACTTCTATTAACTGTCAACAACAAATATTTGTGGAGTTTAACCACTAATTTTCTGGCTAATATGAAGTACAGTGGGGCTCCAATATATAGCTGTTCGTGGGGTCCATACCTCCAAACTGTGATATAAATGGATCCGGGATATGCCTCTGGCAAATGAACTGAAGTTGTCAAATTGGCAGCCTATAAACAATATATAACAATAAATTTCTCATTTTACTGGTATTAACAATAGGTGCGATAAAACATCCATTCAGTAACAAGTTAAAGTCCTGATTAGATGCCGCTGTGTTTATAAAACAATTTAATTGCAGTTTGCTGGGTCACACGACTTACCGGAATCCACCAAAATTACCGGAATCCACTTTGATTTACCGGAATCAACCTTAAAAATGGTTTTCTGAGTTATACTTTTGGAAATTTATATGAGAATCGTGATGTCAGAGTGTTTTAAAAGCAATATGCATCTAGATTTGACAGTTCCAATCCCATGTTTTCGTTGTCTTGTACTCATAAACTTGCCACGCACGCTATAAAAATTTGTCCGGAATCCACCTTAAAAGTGATTTTTAGAGTTATATTTTTGAAAATGTATACATGTATCGTGACTTATATTGCTTTTAAAGCAATATGCATCTAGATTTGACAGTACCGATCCCATTTTTCGTTGTCATGTATGTATACATGTGCCGCGCGCTATAAAAATTCGTCCGGAATCCACATTAAGAATGATTTTCAGAGTTATTAGTTTGAAAATTTATACGTGTGTCGTGATGTCAGAGCGTTTAAAAGCAATATGCATCTAGATTGGACAGCACCGATCCCAATTTTTGTTGTCATGTACGTATACATTTGCTGCACTGTGCGCTATAAAAAAATTGCAAAGAATCGTAAGGGAGCAAGCCAGTTTCCTGCTGTTGTTTTTATGATGACAGACCTTACTCGTAGCAACATCAAATAATAAGACCTGTGTCAATGGGTTTTTAATTACTACAAATTTTTATTTTAATTAGATATTGACCCAGCGAGCGACCTCCAAAAATTTTATATGTTGCACTTCAACACTTCACTAGACTCCGATCACATTTTTTTTCGGTCACCTGACTAATGTTAAAACTGCCGCTCCAATCAGAAGGCGCTGTGTTCTACTTCTACATAAGTTAAGCTCAATTAAAAATCATAAATAAAAAAAAAACGTTTCTTTCTTCTGATCATTTTACAATTGTACTTTTGAATACATAGTTACTGCCATTGCGTGCGAAGATAAATGATTTTAAGTGTGCCTTGTACGTCACCTACTTGAATTGTCTTGCATAACGAAATGTAAATGTTATTTCAATTGAACTTTGCTGTTTGCTTTTACACAGCTTGGTATATTTAAATCTTACCCAAATACATGTGTATTTTTCTTGTCTGGGCGAATATTTATAACGCGCGTTGAGCAATTGCAAGTTTGGAAAAAGTGATCTCCCTTTTATTTATTGACAGTTGGCATTTTCCAGTTAGTTTAACTAGGTTATAAAACGGTTGTCTCCCGTTGATAACTGTTAATTAATATATATAGCGTCTAGCTTTAACAGATAATATTAAAGGGCTACTAAATTTTAGGGCAATTGACAAATACTTCAAAACACATGAAAAGCTAAGAGTGCCATGAACATGAACGCTACCACTGCTATAACAAAATGCGCAAGTGAAAGATACAACTACTTGCGCACACGAAAGCCTAAATGGTACATGCACGATCGAGTTTCCCGCGCAAATAATGTCAGAGTTTTTGATTCAATAAATAGCTCCACGTCATAAAGACAATGTAAGTTTCCTGCCCAAAATCAACGTTCATGTTATATCATTCTTAATGATTACAATTAAGTGGTTTATTTTTATAATTTCTGTTTAGTATTAAGATAAATTGTGTTTGATCTTGGGGATTTCGACGTGATGTCATGCTTTTTGCATAACACATGTTTCTTTGCAAATTGCGAGTATGTGAGCATAAGATTTGGTTAAATAAAAGTGCATTACTTAACCAGTTTTTCTTTGAACATTCAATTTAAATAAACACTTGTGTTTTTAATATAACAAATATGTAATTAAATAAATAAATCATCCACCAAAACACCATGAGATTACAAAACACCATGGTCATGTCAAAATAAGGCAACGGTCTGCGCTGCATGTACTTCAATTTATAAACGGCCTTAAATGTTTCGCTTAAGTGAATTTTTGATTTAAAAAAAAAACTTAAACGTTTTTTTCTTTTCTTTATAGACTCAGCTTATTATTTCTGAAGACCGTCGCTTTAAATAACCACTTTTATCTGGTAAATAGTTTTATAGAGAACGACTACACCCCGAAAATCGCAAAACTACCGGGTATAGCTTCTACCGTAAATTGATCAGATGTACTTCACCCCGAAAATCGCAAAAACTTCATTAATCATAATTAATAAATTTTATTTTCAGATGTTTTCTGATGACGATAATGAGTATGTGATTTATGATAATCAATAATACATGAAACTATCTGGTTCACTTACTATTTCCTGCACATATTTTATATGGCGTGCGAAAAATGTGTGTACTAACATGAGAACGAAAATGAAACTCTAGATGAAAATGGTTTTCAAACACTTTGACGATACATGGATTCATTTCCAAAAATAAAACTCTGAAAATCATTTTTACGGTGGATTCCGGACGAATTTTTATAAATTTCCATATTAATAACTCAGAAAATCATTCTTAAGGTGGATTCTGGACGAATTTTAATAGCGCGCGGCAAATGTATACGTACTTGACAATGAAAAATGGGATCGGTACTGTCTTATCTAGATGCATATTGCTTTAAAACACTTTAAAATCATCATACATGTAAAAACTTTCAAAACTATAACTCTGAAAAGACGTCATGTGATTTCTGGGACCCGTCTGACGTCATCTGAATCTGCCAAATACTCCAAACCCTCTTAACAGAGTATTATGTGGAGTGCGCTGTCAGAAACTTTGGGAGTAATATTAGATGTTTTGGGAATACTAATTTTCGTAGATGTTTGGGTTGGTTTCTGCACCTTAACAGCTAATACTAATAGAAGTGCCATGAATTATTGAATATTAAATTAAAGACGTCTGATGAGGTTTACAAGCAAATGCTTTGCCCAGGGTGCTACAATAAAAGGTGAATGATGAATGTTAGATGAGTGATGAGAAACAAATGATCTGATGGGGATGATGGATGAGTTGATGATGGTGATTGATGATCATTTGCAGCACTCTGGTTAGAAGCAGTGGCTATACAGCTTGGCCTTGAATAAGGCCAGGCTGTCTGCCTGAGCAATGTCTGGTGGAAGACTGTTCCAGATCTTTGCTGTGCGTGGAAAGAATGAATGCCTGTGTCCGTCGATCCTGGAGAAGGGGATACTATATCTGTGTCTCTGTGTATGGTGTACATAGTGTGGGAATGGGATCCTCACAAGGCTGTGTTTGATCTTATAGAACATACATAATGATGTGATTTTATGGCGCATTTCAAGTGTTGGTAAATTGATCTTACTTAGAAGTTTAGTAATACTACCGGTATATTTGTAGTCATTCAATATAAATCTTACTGCTCGATGCTGTACCATTTCAATCTGGTTAATGTATTTCTTTTGCCAGGGGTCCCAGACGGAGGCGCAATACTCCAAACATGGACGGACGTATGTCTTGTATGCTACTTCTTTAAGTTTTGGGATGTCAGTTTGGATATTTCTTTTTATAAATTTAAGAGTGTTATTAGCCTTAGTAGTGAGAATGTTGATGCGTTTAGACCAAGAGATGGTTGGGGAGATAGTTACTCCAAGGTATTTGGCAAATGTGGATGACTGAAGTATTACACCATGAAGTTTGTAAGGGAAAATGATTGGTTTCTTCCTGTTTGTGACGCGTAGAACTTCACATTTTTGGGGATTAAAGGACATCAATCATTCTTCTTCCCATGATTGGAGCTTGTCTAAATCAGTCTGTAGTACTTGGCAATGATCTGATGAAGTAATGGTTAGATATGCTATTGTATCAGCAGCAAAAAGTCGGATATTACTGACTATATCAATGGGCATGTCATTTATGTATATGAGGAATAGGCAAGGACCCAGGACAGAGCCCTGAGGAACTCCAGATAGTACCTCGCAACTTGAGGATGTTTCACCGTTAAGTACAACCCTCTGAGAGCGGCCAGATAGGAATGATTTAATCCAAGAAGTTACAGCAGGGTTAATACCAAATCTATTTATATTTGAGAAGGAGTCTTTGATGATCAACTTTATCGAAAGCCTTGCTAAAATCCATGATAATAACATCAGTTTGTTTACCTGCATTGATGGTGTCTTGTAGATCTTGTACAAACTGGATAAGTTGTGTTTCGCAACTTAATTTAGATCTAAAACCATGTTGATTTGTATATAGGAGATTACTGGAGTCTAAAAATGTCATGATATTTGAGACTAGTATGTGTTCCATTAATTTACAGCAAATACATGTAAGAGATATAGGCCGGTAGTTGGAAGGTTTTGTCCTTGACCCCTTCTTGAAGACAGGGCTCACAGAAGCATTTCTACAATCAGCAGGGATGTTGCCTTCAGTGAGAGATGTGTTAAATATGTCAGCAAGGATGGGGGCTATAGGCTGGTGCAATTCTTTCAGGACTCAAGGAGATATGTTATCTGGGCCATATGCCTTAGTAGGGTTGAGCTGTTTTAATTGTTTCATTACACCTGGTACTGAGATTAGTATACTTGGCATTTTGGGTTTGAAAGGGTTAAGCGGGGAGAGCATTTCAGTTATGTGACTAAGTTTTAGCGGTTGAGGAGTTGTAAAGGCAGACTGAAATTGTTTATTTAGTATATCTGCTTTTTCTAAAGGGGAAGTAAAAGTGTTACCATCTGATTTGAGAGAGAATATGCTGTTATTGTCTGATTTTTTCTGTTTAATGAAAGTCCAAAAACGTTTACTAGGTCTAGGGTTATCTGTATGTGTATTATCTTCAATAAGGATTTTTTCAAGATAGCAGTTATATGACTGGCGTATTTTACTCTGGATCAAATGTTTGATTTCTTTTAATTTGTGTGACTTTCTGTTTTGTTCATGTTTACTGTATAATTTACCCCGTTTATGCATTAGTCTCCTAATTTCTTTGGTTATCCATGGGAGATTTTCTTTATTTTTACATAATTTTGATGGAACGTATTTATGCGTGATCATTCTCACTGCTTCTGTACTGTTAAGATCTTGGTTTTCACTAACATCATCGTGAAGAACAAGCTGGATATTAGTGGTTAAGTGCTTTGAGAATCATTTATTATTCAAAAGCAGGTATGTAGACGTGGGAACTCTCATCCTGCTTTATTTTCATGTGACAGTGAGAAAATGGGAATTTCAATCAAAGTGATTTCTACAACAGTTTTGGTACTAACTCAGGGTTCTCCCCAGAAATTTTTCAAGGGATAGCTCATCAAGACAGCGGACGAAGTCGATACTCAAGGTTATGTTACCAACTACCTCACCTTCTTCCCTTAACAAATCCCACAAAATAACTTCCGGTTTAGTTGTATCATGGTTTTGGAACTATTAAGAATGGGAAATTCAATAAAAGCAGCATATATTAATGTGTATTGAATATAAATAGGCATCTTTAATATATTCATTCAGCACTTTTAAAATTATCTGTGTCATTTTTTATGCAGAGGAGAACCCTGCTAACTGATTGCGACGTAAAAGACATTAATTAAAAGTAAGATGGGTCGAATGATTGAGACTAATGCACGAAATTATCCGAATTCTGTTTGTCCGAATATGCCTACAAATTGTTCGAAAACCGTTTAAATGTATAATAATAATGTCCAACAACCTCTTACTTTCTCGCTAAATGTGTACTTAGCTAGAAATACCTTCAAAAGTCTGTCATCAAGACCCATCTCATGAAATTCTAAAAACGGCGTGTCGTCTTCGTCTGACATTGTTGTTGTTGTCAATTAACCGGAAGTTCTCTGTGGATTCCTTGTTCTTAGTTATACGGAGTTAACTACTTGCATAGACTGTTCCACTGCGCATGTCTTTACTTTACATACCAATAAAGACTGAGTAAATGTTTACATCTTGTATAGGGTTAGTCTTGTTCCCGATCCCTACAACAGTAGGATCAGGCAGTTGACTGTTTCAATGTGCATTTCTCTTCTTCAGCAGACATGCGACAGTACTAAAAAGGTGAAATGTGCAAATCATAAATTGCCACATTCAGAAAAAACAGTCTCCCAACACAATCAAGAAAAGGAGAAAAAGAGAGCATGGTTTATAAAATGATCCTCTTTATAAAAATACAACAAACAATTAACAGAATGATAACCAAATGTTAAACATTTCATTAAAAATTTTAAGTGAAATACCAGTTTTAAAGGTGACTTTGAGAAAAAGTTTAAACCTGTCTGACAGAAACAAAAGATTATGAATTTGAGTTTCCCGGGATGCGTGTCCAGCTGATAATACACTGAGTTTGTGAACATGTTTGTATTTCCATTTATTTATATTCGCTACCGGTTGCCCATATAAGCGACGCCTCCAGAAGAGTGTTAGTCATTTTAGGTTTTTGGAGGATAGTGCAAGATACAGAGGACTCTCCAATTCCAGAATCGTCCCTGGTTCTTTTAAGTGCCCGGTGTATAGCACCACTACACTGGACCTCGGTTTTAAGTCCCATCCGAACGACTATATAAGTTATTTTAGTTGGAGTAGCGGGGGATCGAACCAGCGATTCCTGGACTCAGAGGCAGACGCGCTGACCACTGAGCTAATGATCCGCTCTTTTGTGAACACAACCACGTGGTATTATTTATACTCAGCAGCTAAATTAAAAATATTGGAGTTGCACAAATGCTGCACAAGTTCAAAAATAAAAGGTTTGCCATATCCTATAGGCAAAATAATCAACGTATCTCAATCTGGTGCACTATTTACATATGCTTGTTGCTTTGGTTTATTAAAATTATTATATGAACCTTGTCTTTTGTTTATTATAAATAGTGCATTTCATATTAAAAGTGAAATATGCATATCAGGAAGGGCCCCATCCAATAGACACAGCCTCACCTCACAACCAAAAATGGAGAGAGAAGAAGAGGAGCATAACAATAATCAGTTTCAAAATAGACTCCACAAACAATTATCAAAAGTGAGAACCAGTATTGGGACCGCCTTGGGACGGTCAAGTCAAATCAAGTAATATTTATTATGAAAGTCGGGGACATATAAGAAATATGTGTAACATACAAATGTACATGTAAATGCACATATTAAAAACACAAGCTATGTAGACATTTTAAACGGTCAGTAACAAAACAATTTGCCACTGGGGGGTTTAAACCAGGTTCTAGGGTGCACCAACTTCACGTTGGCTGTTTTTGTCCGAAATTTCGTGGTGCGCAATATGCCTAGTTAATAAAAAGCTGGAGAGAAGATTTTAAAATAGATACATATAGCAAGTGTGACGTCATACAACAGCCAATCAGAGGCCTCCATGTTTTGGTTTACAACAGTCGTTTATTGACTGATGACGAATGAGTAAGAGTCTACTTTCCAGACCGGCAATAGTGTTTTTTCCCTAACCGTACGATTACTTTGATTGGGGTAATCCATACACGCCATTTGCCGGAAAAAAAATGTCGAAAAGACATAGAATCGACGTCGGTGACAATTCTAGCTCCAGAAGAAGGTTAGGCGTTTTATAGCAGTGTCCAGAAGACTACTTTATCCTAAGAAATATTCGCATAGCTGTGACTAAAAACATGTGGTCTAGAAGAACGTCGCAAATTATAAGCTCATTTGTCTGACAGAAAATAATTTTGCAACAACACAAGGGCTCATACTTAATCTTAACACAGACACCTGTTTAGGGGTCCTTTTCTTGCCAGTATGTCAGAAGAGCTATAAAGACTTCACAGAGCTCTTGTGCCAAGTTTGGTCATTTCTTCGGTCTGTAAAAAAATTATGTCACATGTCTTTGGTCCTTCTGTCTGGAGACTTTAAATCTTGAGGAAAGCAACATTTTCTTCTTCATAAATCAACATCATGTTACTTCCCTTTATTCACAGTTAAATGGTTTGTGATTGATTGCCTGATTCCTTTAGTCCAAATGCGAACTCTAACATTCATGAAATGAAAAATGGTGATTAGGCTGTCTTGCATTGGCAGAGCATATTACATGTTCAAACTGGTGATACACAATCACAGAGCAAATGCTGGCATCAAGACCATTCTATTTTGATTTTACCGACATTTTGTTGCTGGTGTTGATTTTCATCTCACTGGAACAATAAAATGGAAGTCTTAACAAATTTTCATGGAATTAAAGTTTGGATTTGTTTTTAAGACAGGTGATTGGCAGTCGAAGTAAGTTATCTCGCATAAACCATAACAAGCGTAATAAACCTAGCATTAGGTGTGCATCTAAACCATTTTCTTGTTTGTTATTCTGTACCAAAAAATGAACTACAGAAATTCTAAGCAAAACTGATAGAAATAAATATTTTGCAATATCTCTGTTTTTTTTTTTAAGGTCTGCAGATTTTCTTTCGGTCTATTAAAGTTTCATTGCTTACAGAACCAAATGACCGGCAATTTTTTGTCCTTTCGCGAAGTCTGAAAAAAAAAACTGTATTTTTTATTTGGTATGGCAAATAAGGTGCCACAAAATGACAAATATACAAACTCTATTCAGTCCACATCAGTGAAACTGATTTCATCTAAAATACAGGAATAAAATTGCTTTTGTTTCCTTTTCTGACATGTTAACGCTGCTGACAAGCAACTAAACACGCTGATTTCTAAGGTGATTGTTCAGCTGTTTATAATATTGGAAAACAGAAAACTTTGCCCTATGTGTTGCTCTTGCATATACACTAATCAGTGTCTTATAAATTAAACAAAAATGATGCAAAGTAGTAAGTTTTGTTTCAGGGACGATGACAGAAACAGTCGAGATCGTTCACGGTCCCCACACCGCAGTGAAAGCAAAGATGAAAAGCACAAATCTATTTTTGAACAGTTCAACATTCCCAAACCCCAGCTACAAATAAATCCATTTACAGGTATCAGACTGCCATACAGATTTCCTAAAAGTTGCTGAACCTGTCTGCTAAACTTTGGGCCAGTCTGACATGATTTATTCTGTTGTCAGACCGAGTGTCAGACAAATTTGAACTGCTAATTCCTTTGTAACCTATTTCACTAAGAAAAAAAATTGTTTCATATTTTCATACCTTGTCTGACCAAATGCCTGACACTTTTTCAACTTTTGGGAAGTCTGCCATATCACAACCATTCACTCTATAGATAAGGTTTTTATTGCATGGGCCAACAGTTAAGATCCAGATCAGCACAGATGTAAAATTTAAAGGTCCATGGCCGCTTGTCCTAGTTAGTACTAGAAAATTGATGGCAATACCTAGAAACACTGTCCATTTGTTAGGAAACTTTAACAGTAGTAGTCCAAGTTGAATAATTAAACTTATAAAGATGGATGTCACTTTGTTTATAATTCTTTATTATTCTTGAAAAATGGATACTAGCCTGAAAATTCCAATAAAAGAGTGAAATTTTAAATAGAATAAAATATTATCTTAATTTTTTGTAACATTATTTACAACACACCTTATGTAGAAGAATTATATCTAGGCATGATTTTTTTTTTAATCCAGACACTGAAACAATTATTATTATTGTTAAAACACATTCAGAAATGTATAATGCAACTACATATTTATTAAAAGTCATGTAAGAATGGTACAAGCGAAGCATAAAAATTAATGTTTGCTGTTTTTCAGGCTTACCCCACACACCTAGATACTTGCAGTTGCTTGCTAAAAGAAAGACACTACCAGTCTGGGAATACAAGGAAAAGTTTGTGGAAGTGTTGAACAAACATCAGACATTGGTATTAGTTGGAGAGACTGGGTCTGGTAAAACTACACAGGTATTCCTTAGATAAGCTTACACAATATGTATAGGTTAATAAATGGGCAAGCAGTGCCACTTGTCGATAATGGCCCTATCATATGAATTATGGCCCGAGGGCTTTAGCCCGAGGGACATTATTATATGGCAGGGCCATTATCGACAAGTGGCACTGCTTGCCCATTTATTTACCTATTTATTACATGTGTACGTTAATCTCCCTTCACTTTGCACTTGATTGGACACTTTCATTGATACAATTACTACATCATGATGTCAGTGACTACGTCATTTGAGTTTATATGTGACGTCATTTAACAAATGTTTACTATTTAATTCAGTACCATTAGTTTATTTTGTTTTAACTCAAGGGAAAGGATAGGGATTTGCTAATGCTAGAAGTGATAATCGTGGTATGAGTCTGTAAATGCAATGATTTGAGAGTGTTTCATTCTTATACCACTGCTGCGAACTTCTTTTACATCAGGCTTTTAGACTAGCTATGTGAATATTATGGTAAGAATGAATGGAAAAGAAAAAGGAAAGAAGTGATTTTAAATTGGGAATATTTTACTGGTATGTACAATTTGTTCTTATTTTAATGATGAAATGTGATTAAACCAATGATAACAATTGAAAGCCTAAAACTAAAATTGCAGGGCCATTATCGATAATGGCCCTGCCTCTCATAAGTTAATGCCCTGCGACCTTGAATAACGCTTCCGGTCGTAACGTAAATTTGTTACTAGTTATAGTAACACATGTAATAAAAAACAAATATTAGGTCCAGTGAAAGAACACATGTTGAACTTTACATCCGCAGAGGGTCTGCTCAAACTACACAGTTAGTCAACGTGTAGTATGTGGTCCATTAAAACTACACGTGATTAGGTTCACAAGCAAGACAGGATCTTGTCAATCTACTGTCGTCCTCTGGTGCTGTCGGAATAAAAATGAAAGTACAAAAAGGGGCATAACTCCTTCAAATGTGACCTTGACCTTAAGAATATAGTATCGTCACGAGCATATTGTCATAGGGAATATAATTTGAAAGTTTGATGAAGAAATATTAATAAATGGCAAAGTTATAGCCAATGTTAAGTTTTCATATAAAGGGGAATAACTCCATCAAGTGTAACCTTGACCTAAAGAATGTGGTATCATCATGAGTGTGTTGTCATAAGGAAAATAATTTGAAAGTTTGATGTAAAAATATTAAGAAATGACAAAGTTATAGCCAACGTTAAGTTTTCGTGTAAAAATCCAAGTACAAAAAGGGCATAACTCCTTCAAATGTGTCCTTGACCTTAAGAATTTGGCATCATCTCGAGTGTGTTGTCATAAGAAATATAATTTGCAAATTTGATAAAGAAATATTAAGAATAGCAACCACCATTGATTTTAAAACTTTCTTTAAAGTATTTAAAAATAATACAGTTTGTGCCAGCTGAATGACTGACTACTGACCAATTGAAGCATGTATTTCACATGTGGAGGGTGAGTGAATGGTCTAAGATCTTAAGTGATGTCACTACTGTTTATCCATTATCCAACCATGGACAAACCAATGGCTAGTGGATTTAAAGCACTACCTATTTAGAATAGTAGTTTTATACGGAAAATGTTATTTTCCAGATACCACAATGGTGTTTAGACTGGGTGCGTTTACGGTACCAAAAGAAAGGTGTGGCATGTACACAGCCCCGTCGAGTGGCAGCCATGTCGGTGGCACAGCGTGTGTCTGAAGAGATGGACGTAGGCCTCGGACAGGAAGTGGGTTACAGCATCAGATTTGAGGATTGCACATCATCAAAAACTATACTGAAGTGAGTTCTCAATACTGTTGTATTGTCATTGGTATATTTTAAGACATTGCTCTGTTTGTCATAGATAGGTCATAGACAAAAAGTTAAAAGATATCAAAATCTCTCAAATGGCAAAATGCAGTTCCGTCAAACTTTTGCACAAATGAATGTTGTTAATGTATATTTAATTTACATATGTTAAGACAAGTTAGAACAGTAAAGAAAAATAGGTAGACCTAAGCAATCCTTAAAATTCTACTTGCAATCTAACACAAACACAAAGCAACATAAAATATCCTTTGAATTGCCTTCTCACCAACTTTTTATTGTGTGCTTTGATATCAGCATTTACATAATTTTTCTTAGGAAATGGATAAGAAAAATTTGTT
This sequence comes from Corbicula japonica, assembly GCA_038501625.1. Lineage (NCBI taxonomy): Eukaryota > Metazoa > Mollusca > Bivalvia > Venerida > Cyrenidae > Corbicula > Corbicula japonica. The sequence continues at coordinate 488,632 of JAZAYU010000302.1, forward strand.
TTTCTTTTTTTTTTTGGAAAAATACATGTTCAGATGTTTTTCTTAATATAAGTTAGATTAAAAGTTTAAATGTATAGAAATGGAAAAGAAAAGCTTTCTTTTTCAAGGTACATGACAGATGGTATGTTGTTACGTGAAGCCATGTCAGACCCTCTGCTTGAGAACTATGGTGTGGTATTGCTTGATGAGGCTCACGAGCGTACACTAGCCACAGATATATTGATGGGCCTGTTAAAGGAGGTAGGAAGACAGAGACAAGACCTGAAAATCATCATCATGAGTGCTACCCTAGATGCTGGAAAGTTTCAGGTACGCTAAGTTATGACATATATATGAAGTTATCATTGTGTTAGGTTTAACATTTAAGTGACAACCCTATTTCATTTGGTTATAATTAGCTGTGTTGTATTTCAGTTGATGTATGGGCTAAGTTTGGGAGAGCATCTTTTTCCCGTTGATGTAGATTGTTTTTAACACAAAGTTTTATGGCACTATAATGTCAATACTGTATACCCTCACCTCTTAAATTCAAATAGTAAAAAATAACACATCTGGAAGTACATTTAGATTATTGAGTTATAACTGTTCTTACCTTTTTTGTTGTTGCCTTGTGTTGAGGCATTTCACGTAATTTATCTTCCAAGAGCAGGTTTACTCAGGTGTTACTTAAATCTTGTTTTGCAGAATTACTTTGACAATGCACCATTGATGAGTGTACCTGGCAGGACGCATCCTGTAGAGATCTTCTATACCCCTGAGCCAGAGCGAGATTATCTTGAAGCTGCCATCAGGACGGTATTACAGATCCACATGTGTGAGGAGATTGAAGGAGACATTCTTCTCTTTTTGACTGGCCAAGAGGTAAAATGTAGAATCAAATGTTGTTTGTTCATAATAGACCTACCATGTATCCATCACTTTTGGGGTGTCTCCCTTACTTTTGCATCTAAAAAGCGAAGATTTTCATACTCTTTGTGTGCTAATAAATATTTTCTTTACCTCTGTAATAGATTTGTTACTGACTTGCTTGTTTGGCATTAATTAAATTACCATTTACTCACATGCACATTTTGATTACCCTTCTTCATTCTGAATAGGTGTATGAAAATCATGAAAATTATAAATATCTTACTTCATTAAGTACATTTTACTTAAACTAAATTATAGCATTAGACAGTGATGACAAATATGCTAGGTATTTGCCAGACAACAAAGAACCATGGTAACCGCCATGCATACTTTATGACACCAATTCGTGTGTGTTCTGCAGGAGATTGATGAAGCTTGCAAGAGAATCCAGCGAGAAGTGGACAACCTGGGACCAGAAGTGGGCGACATGAAATGTATACCCTTGTATTCCACATTACCACCAAACTTACAGCAGAGAATCTTTGAGCCGCCACCACCAAACAAAGCAAATGGAGCTATAGGAAGAAAAGTTGTTGTGTCAACCAATATTGCAGAAACTTCTCTCACTATAGATGGTGTTGTGTTTGTGATTGACCCTGGCTTTGCTAAGCAAAAAGTAAGTAATAGCTACCTTTCTTACTCGTCTTTGGAAGTTTTTCACAGACTGCTGAATGTAGGTCTAAATTTACTAAATTGGACAGTCTGTGTGTTTGTTTGAAAGCTACAAAACACAATAAGTTTTACAGCTTCAGCTGATATTAATAAATCCAAGACTAGATCCTTGGCTGAATTTCTGCTTGTTCTCCAGACTGACCAGTGACAGGCAGTTTTAGTATCCCCAAACCTGTTGTTGTTTTTTTTTTTGCTGAAAAACTGTTGAAAACTAACATTTAAAACACATTACATTTGTATCAATTAAAACAAAAATCTCAAAATATTCATGATTTGGATTTCAGGTGTATAACCCGAGAATTCGTGTGGAGTCGTTGCTAGTCACAGCTATCAGTAAAGCTAGTGCACAACAGAGAGCTGGTAGAGCCGGTAGAACAAAGCCTGGCAAATGTTTCCGCCTCTATACAGAGAAAGCCTTTAAACAGGAAATGCAGGAGAACACATATCCAGAAATTCTGAGGTCCAATCTAGGTTCTGTCGTGTTACAGCTGAAGAAGCTTGGAATAGACGATCTCGTGCACTTTGATTTCATGGACCCACCAGGTACGACATTCTGTGATACCTTTTTAACAGTGTTTAACACTTAACTTTATGAATACACCTTATCTGCTATGTGCCACCAGTGTAAATCCCGATGATGTGCAAGCTGATCAAAGAATAAAAGCCATGTCCTTGGAGTAGGCCTCAGTATTTGTTTTAGTTAGAATGTGTTGAACACAAATATAAAAAAATGGGGGTTGGTGAGTTAAAGGCCAAGTGAGTAAAATTTCCATTGTGCAGTCACTGGCCTTCTGTCATTGAAAACCATAGTCCTAATATGGGCAAAGAACTGTAGAATGTTGTTCAAAGATTTAGTACTTGAGATAAATGCTAATAGACATTACTGTAAGTTAATTTTAGTGCCAACATTTTGTGCAGAAAAAAGGTTTGCATTTATCTGAAGGTTTGAGTTAGATGTGTTTAACGTCTTATTCATTATCTTCAGAGTAAAATTTTGAAAACACAACTTTTGTCACTATCCTTGGTTCTTGATCCATTTTGTCAAACGATTGAATAAGACACAATAGCATGGTAATAAGGTGTAATAGAAGTGCAGTTGTACTAACTGAGATTACACCTTGCAGCACCTGAGACACTGATGAGAGCTCTGGAGTTGTTGAACTACTTGGCTGCACTCGATGACAATGGTGACCTGACTGAGCTGGGCTCTATGATGGCCGAGTTCCCTCTGGACCCACAGCTTGCCAAGATGGTTATAGCTAGCACAGACTTTAACTGTTCCAACGAGATCTTGTCCATCACAGCCATGTTATCAGGTATATTGCTTTGCTTCACATAAGAAAACAGATTTTTTTATAATACTAATTGTGAATCATGTTGTTAGTTTAAAATAAAGCCTAATAAACTTAGCCTGATTATTTTTGCAGACAGTGGGACGTGGTGATTTGGAAAAGATCATATAATTGTGTCAAACCATTTATTTCTATTGTTGAGAATTCTGTAAAGATGTGAGATCATAGTAAATGTCATTAGGGGAACTTGCCACGTCCGCTGTCTGATCGATTAGTTTGTTTTAGTTTTCATATGCATTTGAGATCTAATGGAGAGGGGAATGGGTCCAATTTGGGCCCCGACCCAACCACTTCTTAGTACCGCAGTGTTTTGTGCGCCCGACGGAGCTGAGGAAAGCCGCTGACGAGTGTAAGATGAGATTCGCCCACATTGACGGTGATCATCTCACTCTATTGAATGTCTACCATGCTTTCAAACAAAGTAAGTCACTGTATAGTTTTTCCCTTTTTATGATTTACATTTTTTAACCAGTGAGAAGGGGTAGGTTGTTAACATTTATTGTAGAAGGTGAAATTATAGTTTGTAATTTGGTTCAGAGTAAAAAAGGATGCCAGATCTTAAACCTTGAGTCTAGTTTCTGATTATTTAAGAATGAACTTTAATATTAAATTATGCTTGTACTTATTTTAGTATAAATATTAATGTTAATCATCATCCAATGGGTCTGTAAAAAAATTATTTCACAATGTTCATTGTGTCAACAAAATGTCTAACAGCATCACCCGTAATACATTTGAATCAAGTGGAACAAATGCAAATACAGTTCTTAGCAATGATGTGTACATATTTGTCTTTTACTTGTAACAATATTCAAACAAACCAGTGTGCAAGCTTATTTCTTTTGTAATCTCAGAAACTGATGCTTTCTTGATACTCATTATCACCAGACTGTCTATAGACATGATACATTCATAGTTAGTTTTTCATTTGTTCATGTTTGAGATTGTATTGTTTAGCAAAGTATTATTTAATTACAAAAAATGTGTTTTCTATAAAACACAGCTGCGAAATGAGGTATAAATCTTGACATTTTTTTAACTTATATGGAGTAAAAAATCTTTAATAACAAATATCATCTAGTGTATTACACTTAAATTCTGTTTGATTAACAGACCAAGAAGATCCTCAGTGGTGTTATGACAACTTCATCAACTTCCGATCCCTGAAGAGTGCGGACAATGTACGCCAGCAGCTCGCGAGGATTATGGACCGATTCAACTTGAAGAGGAGCAGTACCGAGTTCACAAGTCGTGACTATTACCTGAATATCAGAAAAGCTCTAGTCTGTGGATTCTTTATGCAGGTAAATAACAGTGAATTAGTCAAGCCTTATGCACTGTGAAATACAGACACGTGTGCCCAAGGCCATAAAACTATATCTGGACTTGTCGCCATTTCAGCCAATCAGATACTTGGGATTTGAGACTGGTCTCTAATCTTATTTTATGATCTTGGGCTATGGGAACTTGTGTAACATTAAGAGTTAATAACGGTGGAATAGTCCAGGCTATAGCGCTGTAAACTTTTATTGGGTTAAAAGGATATTTGTTTAATATGGTGGCTTATGAGAAAAACACTCTTGAGAAGTTGCCAGCAAGCTTTAAATGTATTGTTGTGCTTACAGTTATTCATTTAAAGCTTCATTTAATAGAAATATGTTAGAAGAAAGGTATAAAATGATCTTGTAAATATACTCTATCAAGGCTTTCTTTTAATCAAAACTGCTCAAAATGGCAGACAGTTATTTTGAAAATTAAAATCATTTGCCCTTCAACCTTGAACTGTTGTGGAATTTTACTGTAAGTTGAATAAATTGGTTATTACATGCTTGTTACTGCATTTAATACATATGCAAAGGATAATTTATTGCCATCTGTATTTAGAATGAATTTGAGATAACCAAACTGAGACTAGTGAAGCTGATGACTTGACATGGCTTTATCAAGTACATTGGTATTATTCTTAACCTTTTATTCCATGGATTTGCATTTAATCTCATGGGCAACCATTGTAGTTCCAGATCAGCCTGCATATCTGGTCTGATCTAGATGTACACTTGTGGCACATGGGATACAAGCATTATCCATGGAGTTAAGAATTAGGTTTAAATAAATGTTTTTGGATGTAACATGCTTGGATGTTTCAAAAGTAGCTGATTTGGTGTTTTAACCTGTGGCAGCCATCCTGAAAGCTTTTCATTAGTAATCAAAAACCAGATAGACACGCATATTCAGTAGTGCAAGTGGAACTGCTTTTATAACACTTGAATATTTTGACTGGCTTCAGGTAGCTCACCTGGAAAGGACGGGGCATTACCTGACAGTGAAGGATAACCAGATCGTACAGCTTCATCCCTCCACATGTCTCGACCACAAGCCAGAGTGGGTCCTCTACAACGAGTTTGTACTGACCACAAAAAACTATATACGAACAGTCACTGACGTCAAACCAGAATGGTAACCATTTCATTTTATGTACCTTACATGGTTTTCCTTCCATAAGTAACTGCAGAAATTGTTGTAATTGTAGATTCTAATTTCGTAGTCAGAATATGCTGTCACAAAGGTCAGTTAAAAAGAGATACTAAGCATACATTAACCCTTTACTCCACATATACATGTTTTTTGCGTGTGTGACCAGTAAAGATCCACATCAGCTGGCACATCCATGCTATTTGATCTGGTTGCTTATTGGTCAGCATTAAAAGCAAACAGTGTAGTTTCTGATCAACACAAAGGTGCCAGCTGATCTGGATCTGCACTGTTGGCCCATGGGATAAACAGCCATTTCACATGTTGTAAACTGTTAGTAAACTGTAAAAATTGTTTGTGTACCATGTGATGTCATTTGGGTCCATATTTCCCATTTATATCAGGTCCTTGAGAAAACATACCATTTAATGTATGCAATAATTTAAAAACAGCAGTAGTATGAAGAAAAGTTCACAAATTAAAAACAAAGTATATTAAAATAAACAAGATTATTTGAATTTTGTGTGCAAGAAAATGTTCATGCATGCTAGGTTCTCACAGCATATAGTCAAGACTACATTGAATCTATTTCTGTTTCAGGTTGATACAGATAGCTCCACAGTACTACGACATGACCAACTTCCCACATTGTGAAGCTAAGAGACAGCTAGAAAGAATCATCGCAAAATTATCTGCTAAAGGATATGAATAAATCCACAGATCATCACCAAAGTGCAAAACAGTCCCTTTGAAATAAGAGTTATACTGTTATTGCACTAAGGTGACAAGATAATTTACTGAACTAAAATGGTTTGTTTGTGCTAAGGTCTGAAATATCATAGTTGTGTTCTAGGTAATCTGTCCTGCATAAAAAATGACCAGTTGTTTATAAAGAAGACATTATCTGTCTGATTCATCTGACTTCTGTAGTATACGAGATGATGAAAACAGTATTTAAAAAAACAATATTAAAACAAAGCCAATGCTGATTCTTATTTAGTTGTCCATTTAATTAACTGTAAAACATCAGAAATTTGTCATTTATTGACATGGTTTGTTACTATGTTAATGATATGACTAATGGCATGGGAAAACAGTGTGGGTCCAGATAAGCCAACTCATCTGTGCCCTCTGATCAGGATCATGACCTTTTCACTTTTAGATTTATTAGGTTATTTCTGACCAAGAAGTCAGCAGTGTAGATCTTGACCAGATTGCACAAATGTGCCAGCTGATCTGGATATACACTGGTACATTGTAGCAGACATGATAAAACCCTTATAAATCATGGCGCACTGGTAAATATAAAATGACAGTAATCAGGAGAGGTTAATACTAAAATGTAAATATATTGTTCTTACCTTTATAGAAAATTTGAGTAGATTGCCCGGAACACAGCTATTTTGTATTCAGTGAGACAGAGGGAGAATCTTCTAGATTGTTGAATCAACAAATTCTTCATTTGAATATGACCAAATTATTGTAGGACAATTCATTTTTTCAACAGTAACTTTTCAAAAATCTTCACGTATCATCTTGTTGGGGCCCTGTTCTAGGTAGAGGAGGACACTAGGAAAGCTACAGACTGTGTGAATTCATAGAATTTTATTGATGGGTTTAAAGCTAGTGGACAAAGATTTTACTAGTTCTTGGTTATATTGTTTTAGGTAACTTCCTCTTAAGCACTGTATCCAGGTTTCATAATTCATAACAAAGGATTTCATGCTCTAATGTTACATTATTTCGACTTAAGTTTCAGGGCCCAAAATCATAAATCTAAGATTGAAGATCAGTCTCGAATCTCAACATCAGATTAGCTGAAATGGAGACTAGTCTCCATTTCAGCCAATCAGATGCTCGAGGTTAGAGACTAGTCTCAAGTTAAAGTTAATTATTATCTAGGAATAGTTTTGTTTTTAACCAGTAGTGAATGATGGTTTAATTTTGGCTCAAATTGTTGTCACTTTAAACATTTCTGAGCAACTGTTTTTTAAAGCATCAATAATTGTTTTCAAATTTGTCATAAAAAGACTTTGGTGGATATGAAAATACTGATTACCTGGTAGATTTTATATCCAATTTTATTGATACAAAGACATTTTAAGTTTTTCTTTCACCAAGAATCTGCAATACTGTTGATAACGCAAATCTTAATTTTATGATATCTGAGGGCCCTGATCAGGCTGTGCAGATGCACATGCTGATCTAGATCTACACCTGACAGTGACATAGATATGCTTAGTTGATGAATGTGCTTGTTTAAGACCCAACATCTACACCATTCTTTTCTTAAAACTGTGTTGTAGGTTTAAAAACAAGTTAAAATTTATTGTTGATTGCTTCTATTTAAATGTTGTAGCTGTTACAAAATACAATTGTTATTGGATAAAAATAACTTTTTGAGACATTGTGAAAATATCCAAATTCTGTTTTGTACAATAAAAGATGAGGTTTTTGTGTCAAACATTGTCTTTCTGTGACACTCGATTTTTGTATTAAATGTGATGTCGATCTTCATTGTGTTCTGTTTTGAACTTTTAACTACTAAATTTTTATAGTCTGGTAAAATTTATCCAGGTTGCCACAGCATCTTGTTTAGCACATTCCTTATTTCAGGATTTTTGTTTTATTTAAATCAGTCGCTGTTGGTTACATCAATATTTGATATGCTTGCAGGTGTTCTCTACTCCAGGCCATTCAAAGATCTCTGTAATATAAGCAAACATATTAAACATAGTTACCGGTAATTGCTGACCCAAATATATGTATGGTTTTCATGTTTAAATCGTGTAACATAGATTCTGAGACAAAAACTGTGAAATGCCCTGTCCCGGATTGAAACCTGGTCCCAAGATTATAAAGTTGAGAATGGAGACAAAGTCTCCATTAAAATGGATTCAATCGTTTATTGAAAAGTAAATTCCCTTACTCGCTTCTTTCGTTGACCATACATTTACGATCACATTTGCTTCCGAATCTCGTTGAGCGTTGATTCCTCGACCAAATATGTTTGAAATGCATATTACTCCATCGTTGATTGCACCGGCAGGGCGCCAGAGACGTACATTACTGTTGCTAGAGCTGTATCCATACACCAGTCCGCCATACGTACATACTGCGTCCAGGCTGGTCTCCGAATACACAAGTGCGCCACTTCCAGGGAACCGGTAACCAGCGTTTGGTCCGCTTCGACTTTCAGCCTATGCACAGAAAGCACAGTGCATTATACTGACCGTCATTAGAACTGTACCACTTTTACAATATGTTTTATTTTTATGGAAATTAAATATTCTCGGAATGACAAAGCAACTTTAGTACAAACATGAAATTATCGGTTTTATTGCTGAAAACTTACTGAATAGATTACTCAAACAACGATGTTAACGCGGAAAGTCCACCGGAAGACAAATTTTAAAGCTCATTTTCTTCATTTCATATAATATTGTATTATTTTTATACCCCCACAAACGAAGTTTGAGGGGGGTATATAGGAGTGAGCTTGTCGGTCGGTCGGATTCTTCGTTTCCGGATGATAACTCATGAAAGGCTTGACAGATTTAAATAATTTTTGGTACACAGGTGTAACATCATAAGATACAGGTCAAGTTCGATTTTGGGGCTGGTGAGGTCAGTGTCAAGGTCACTGTTACTAAAAATAGAAAAATGCTTTCCGGACGATAACTCCTGAAAGGCATCAAATATTTTAAAAATGTTTGGTACACAGGTGTAACATTTTAAGATACAGGTCAGGTTCGACTTTGGGGCTGGTGGGGTCAATGTCAAGGTCAGTGTTGCTAAAATAGAAAAATGGTTTCTGCATGATAACTCATGAAATACTTCACAGATTAAATCCTTTTTTGGGACATAAATGTAACATCAGAAGATACAGGTTGAGTTCGATTTTCGGGCCTGTGGGGTCAATGTCAAGGTCACTGTTACTTAAAATAGAAAAGCTGTTTCTGGATGATATCTCATGAAATACTTCATAGATTTAATTTTTTTTTGGACACAGATGAAACATTACAAGTACATGTTAGGTTTGACTTTGGGGCCTGTGGGTTCAAGGTCAAGGTCACTGTTATTTTAACTTAAAAACTTCATTTCCACTCAGTTACTATAGCTAAGAATGATATTCTTGAATGACATTTGGTGTATTGGTGGTTTCTGTGAAGACGACTTTTGGAATTGAAAGTAAGGCCTGTGGGGTCAAGGTCACTGTTACTAAAATAGAAAAACTTTATATGCTCAGTAACTGTAGTTCGGGATGAGATATTGTGATGAAAATTGCTATATAGGTAGTGTCTGTGAAGACGAAACTTGGTATTGAAAATGGGCCTCAATTCTATTTGAGGTCACAGTGACTTCTATGAAAGACCATTCTGTTCATCAGATCAAAGTTGAAAATAATTTAGTAGACGACAGTCGTGACATTTGCAGAAAATTAAATTAAAAATACCACTCGAACTTTTATGACAATTCGTCCTTGTACTGTAGTTCGCACATGCGTACTAAAACGCGCCAGCATCCTTGAAGGTACGCTGGATGAGTTTTCTCATATACTGTGAACATCAAAAGTGCCTCAGTTCACTCGGCGTATGAACGGATTGCTATGTATTACACTTACCCATACTTTGACAAACGCATCCTCAGCTATGATTGCCGGAAGTTCAAACTGTTCGCTGGTAACGTTAGGTCCAATACTTCCTGTTTTTGTGGAGTAGGGCGACAGCGTTAATTCCTTCCACGCATATATTTCGAGTTCTCCAACAGTTGCCGTGGTTGATATTTGATATCCGTCATTGCCTTCGTATATCAAACCTGCAGAAGAATCAAACACGGGTGACCATGTGCATTTTATGGTCAGTACCTACGGCATTACAATTTATCTTGAAACCGAGGACACCCTCTTTAACACTGGATAGGCTTTAACCGACGTTTTTTTATTATTTTTCTGGGGATCAAGAAAATCTAACATAAATATGCTGCCCGCTGGGAAAACATTTGTTAATATTAATTTCAAGCCGTCTTACCGTCAGGGTTTGAAGAAATCCAAACTCTCACGGTATTGTTGTTGTACCCGTAGATCACGAACCGTGACGCGAATAACAGACCAGTAGGATAGGCAATCAGGCTAGCCCCTGAAACATTCTAGTAAAATAAATGTTTGAAGGCATGTCTCAAAACTATCTAGCTTGCGGCGTCTTAACCGTCCATAGCGGCTTGACGATAGTGTCGCGATTTTAAAACTGTGCATGGTGAACAAACATGGTAAAATGTTAACTAGAAAAAAGATTTGTTAATCATTTAATGCAAAAATCACGAGTGATTATGGAAAGATCATATTGACAACTAAGACAAGCAAGGACAGTCGTATAATCCAATCTTATCAGTCACTTGTTAAAAGGTTTAAATTTAAAAGCAAATTGATAACGATGAATATGAGTATGCACAAACTGTTGGTTCTTTTGTATTTTATGTTCTTTAACATATTTTTATTTAACGACCTATATGCTGTATTACCGAGTCAGCTTATGAGAAAATCATACCGACGGCGTCGGACATAAATCCTATCTTCTGACCATTGTTGAGTTTTACCCGAACCAGCACCAGTGCAGGGTAACCTAGCAACCCATGTGCTTCCTCCACGTACACTTCATTCACTGAATTGAAAACAAAATAATTTATTTTAACGAAATTATATATAATAATATCTTAAAACATATCTTCACCTTAGTGAGAATAGTTTAAGTACCATTGAAATAAGAAGGGGATATACCGTGACGATATATTTGCATTGTATTGTGACATATTTCTGTCATACGAATATACCGGTAATGAAATGCTTGGTTTTAAACACACAAAGCTAAACAAACAACTAAAGAGAGACTGGAATTCAACACCACCAGGTGTGTTATTCCGACGACCAATTTGTTAAATGAAATAAGAATTGTCGCTGTTTTCTGCTAAAGTCCATATAAAAACAACATTGTCTCGGTCCGGTATTGAATGAGATAACAACGGAACAAAATACCCACAAAATGCATATATACCGTTTAGGGATCCAGCGTTTACATATATGCCGGTCTTTGAGAAATCCGGTGTGGGCAGCGAGCTAGCTTTCCAAGCCCGAACTCGCATTTTGGCTCCGTCGCTTGCTTGACTGTTAGATCCGCGGTAAAACGAATCGTTAGCTGTAAATTACGAAATATGAATAAATTCAAAGTTTCAGTGTGACACGTGAGTACATGTACAAATATCAGTGCTATTACATATTTAAAATAATAAACGATATATACTAACTTAATGTAAACGTAGATTGATATACAGTAAGTAAATAAAAGCATGACTCACTGGATGACTACTGAAATGAGCATGTGTATAACTTAGTCAAAAGCATAGAGTGAAGTCGAAAGTCCGTATTTTCAAAGTCAGAGTTTATTTAAACCTCCTTTCGCGCCCGCGTTTTACGTTGTTTTTATTGTTGAGTAGACCAATTCTTGCGTACACATAAATTGTTTGTGGGAAATCTTTTCCACAAGGGTAAATACTCGTTGTTAATCATAAAATAGAAAATGGTCTTCCAGTATACACGTGATATTCGGTCTGAAAAGCGATCTATTATTTCAGTCCTAATAGACCAAGTTTTCGGCATTATTAGGAATTTAAAAATCACAGAAGAATCAAGTCTGCCGCGTGTGGACCATGGCATGGGTTACTGGCTAACAATTACCGATTGAATTGTTGTTAATATTCCACCGACCTACCAGTGTAAATAGATCTCCCGGTATCGAATCCATTTGCTGCAACGGGAGCCGAGGCAATGACTTCCTTATCGTTGTAGAGGTATGTTACACCTCCGTAAAACTCTGGATTGTCATCATCGCGGGGGCAGCCGCCTTCAAAATTAAAACAATCAAACCTTACAAACCCGCAGTTTATAGTGTTCAAGTAATTTGTTAATGTTTTCACTTATATTGTTCAAATTCTAATAGTTTTCTTTCGTCAAATTGAACGTGAAAGAACTGTGAAGCACATTTAAGTTCAAAACAATATTGGCCTTTCAGAAAAAGTTTCTTCTTTGTTGTTTATTATTTAGACAAATAATAAGTTGTTGGAAGAAATGGTTTAATTTTTAAGCAAGATCTATGCTCAAATTAGTTTTACTGTCATGCAGCTTATCTTGTTTGTGGCAGATTCATTTGTAAGTAAATTACGTTGTATTTCAGCATTTAATTGTGCCGCGGTAAAAATAAAAAAAAATATTTTTAGGGGATTTATTTTTGTGAACATTAAAAATAAATGTTATAGACAATGCTTGGAGAATATTTTTCATTTTAGAGAATAATGCGCGAAATACGCGAAAATTAATCACAGGCTGGCAAAAAAGGCGCCGAAGACAAACTGAATTAAAAGACAGAACCTTTCAGGATTCGTTCAGCAAATTTGAAGTCGACACTATACCTATTGCTGGAAAGATGTAGTCCAGGTTAGGTTCTTCTACAGACTTGATCTCTACACTGACTAGCAGTGGGGTCTCTCCCAACCCGTGGATAGCCCGTGCTCGAGACTGACCAGGATTCTGAGCCCGTATTGTACTCCACGAACTTTGATAATCTGGCACGCCGATTGGATTCAGGATCTGACCTGAATGAAGATCATTCTTTTGATCGTGCGTTAGCCGTACTGTTTAAGGACTTGAATCAGTATATTAGCATGCTGCGCTTTTGTTATCCGAAAATAACAGACGACAACCCCCTCGAGATATTAAAGAAAGACCACAAAGTTGCACTTGGTCGAATTGCTCTCTCTCTCTCTCTCCTCTCTCTCTCTCCTCTCTCTCTCTCTCTCTCTCTCTGTCTCTCTCTGTCTCTCTCTCTCTCTGTCTCTCTCTCTCTCTCTCTCTCTCTCTCTCTCTCTCTCTCTCTCTCTCTCTCTCTCATGAAAAAATGCAAAGGCATCTTTTTCCCGATTAGGAATATTAAAATACAAATATATTTTAGATTCAAATGTGTTCATACTTATTATTATATAGTTGAAATGTAATGCTAGTGTAGTTTCTCACCTCTGACCCATTCCAAAACCAGGAACATTGAAATTAAATCCACAAACATTTTCAACTCATCACTTCAATTCTCCAAGAACATTACTTCTTTATGTTTCCAGTATACCGCAATTTAATTATTGGGTTACAGCACGTCAGAGAAAAGCAAACAGTGCAAATGCTGAGTGCACATATCCAGGGTGACTTACAGCACGAGGAAATTCTTTGAAAATTGTTAATTAGAAAATGTTCCTTAGGAGGTGGCCATATTTTGTCGATTGTAATTTCCACATGGAATAACCAAGTTGCAGGTTTCTTTTCATACTTGTTATTAATCATAAAATAGAAAAATATTCTTCGAATGTACAAGTTGTATTCAATCTTAATAACGATTTGCTATAATATTTGGGTTTGTTCAGTCCAGTTCAGACTAATTATTTAGTTCATTCAATTGGAGGCAGTTGAAGATAACGTTCGTTTGTTTAACTTTGTTTCATTACGCTGGTAGGGCTTTGTTCTTTAGTCAACATCAACGGATTGCTTTGTTTTTGACCAAAAACCATGGTTATATACTTCCCGACAAAGAAGGTTTGCCAAAGACGAAGCACTAACGTAACTGGTTTTCATTCTAGAAACGAGGTCAGACTCCGCTCAGCTATTCACAAGTTGTCGTTATTTTACCGTGTTATCGGGCTGACACTGGCGACAATCCTATGTACCTGGTCCTTGCTTTCGCAAGCACGAAATGGATTGCGGTTGAGCAATAACGACACGCAACAATTTTGGCGCTCTATCCACTTATGCTTGCTGGGCAGTGTTTGAACATTTAAGAGATGTTTTATTTTTTTAAGGGTTTGGGGAAACAGTCCCATCTTATAAATTGAAATGGAAAAGCAGTCCCATTCTATAAGTTTAAAGAAATGAGAAATGAAAAGACGCCATCATCGCCTTACTGTTACAAAAATTATTATACTTAGTTTGTGTTACACTAACATGTTTAATGGAGATCTTATTTATGCCTGGCCCTCTAATGGGTCTCACATGCATCACCCTCTTAATGCCATTAAATCATATCATCAATAAAAGAAACTGTGCGATTTCGGGAGGCTGATATTAAAACGTTGCAGACTTAAAGTCCTTTTTTGTTTCGGAAGTAACTTCAGCTGCGTGCAAACTTGGATACTAAGTGTCTGAAATGCACATGGTGTGTCCTTAATTGCAATGTAAAGCCTGAAAATTGCATTTATGTTTATACTGGCCATACTATACTGTCGAAAAAGAAACGCAAACCTGTTTATGATTAATGTACCGTAGGAAGAGAACTGCTCACACGGCAAGAGACCAGACTCTTGACCCATGGGCAGATGGGAGTAAAATGAATAAGATAGAGAGAGATAAGGTGTCAAATACACTGTTATTACGTTTAAGAATCCATGGCTATTTTCCTTATCGTTTCTATATCTGGTCAGTGTCCATATTAAGCTGGTCTAATTATCAGATCTCAAAACAAGCACATGCCTATTTCCTAAAATGTTCGTCTTCAACATAACGTTTCTATTTTTGTTGTCGTACTTCACTGCTGGGTCGTTAGGTGAAGACACGAGCATGGTTGAGGCCTGGTGCCATGATCCCCCCGGGGACGACTGTAGATGGTACAGGGAATGTCTCGCAGTAAGTTAATTTAGTAACTCATCCAATTAACCATGTTAAGTTAATTTTCAGCTATTTCCTAAGAGTTACTGTAAAATAATTACTTTTCGTTGGGAAATAATTTTCATGGATTTCAATGATCTACGCTCTGGAACAGAACACCGGATATAAAGGCGTTTTGCGTTGTAACAACATTTTAAAAAGGTTATCAGAGGTAATAAAAATGCATGATGATCCACGAAATGAAAGGACAAGTCATTATGGAAGACACTGGTCGGTCTATGTAAATAATGTAAATAATTAATTTAGCAACATTGCACTGCTCTACTCTGGCGTTTCAGTGTTACGTGAATGATGCTCACAATAGTATGACTATTTTCGGCAGTCCAATGATGATGGAAACCACGTTTCATTCATCTAGCTTAACATTAAGATATTCTCTGCTGAAATCACAGGCGGCACGACAAGTGAGCTTTTTAATGCGTTAAGTACTCAGATTTGTACCTCATAACTGCGGCTAGTCAGGTTGGCGTTTCGAGACTACAACGGGACTAACAGGCATTTAGGTTATATTTGTGCAAATAACTTCACTATGACAGGTAGTCGTTTCGGGATCGTTGCTTTTAACTGATGCTCGAGATCATGAGCCCATGACTGCAGCATGACAGATAGACGTATGGGCATATACTTTTAGAGTCATGAGTTGAAAATATTTATATATAAAAACTAAAAGTGTTATTTCAATTCTTTCAGTTGAATCTTTCAAATATTGTTGAATGTATGATTATCTATTTTAGACACGCTACCCTTGTGAACAATCGAATGACTCCTATGCCCTCGGATTCGGAGAGAGGATATGCCAGGATTTCACTTCCTGGCGTTCAGATTTCACCGAGCTGGGCCAACAGTGGATCGACAGTACAAGAGCTTGTCTTCAGGTAAGACCTATACGCTAACAACCTTACGATCTGTAAAGATCTTGTGCGCAGACGACACAAAGATAGTTTCGAGCGGGGACATATTAACGCAAATTAATTATATGAAAATTACAAATACGCGCGAATAAATATCGCGTGTTGGAACTCGCGCACTTGTCCGAACACAAAATACGTGAAAAAAATTAATGCGAGACATAAATAAAGAATTCTTTGAAAAATATTAATTAAATGTGGATGCATTTTCTGGAATGTTTTCATCTCTAAAGTTTTAGCAAGACTTTGCTTGCTTTGTTGAATGTGACCCTGATCAAATGTCATTTTCTGCAGAAATGCTTGAACCTTGCATTCGTTGGCTCTATCAACTCTTTCTATGGGTCTTCATCTTCTTGTAAATCTAGCCTCTGTATTTTAAATAGAATATTTTGTTTCATTTCAGAAGAAATTGGCGCCTGTCCTTTCCATAGACAAGCCAATGGATTGTCCCGACATTCAGCATTATGCTTTCCGGACCCACGTCGGGTGCTACATTGATCCGCCTAAGGGTGCCCCGAATTTCTGCCAACTTCCGTTTTCTGACTGGTTTCGTATTGTGTGGACAATAAAATACACATTTGTAAGAGAAACACTGGAAGCCGCCATGCAAGGGATTCAGATTTTAGGGACTTGTCTATCACACCACATGGAACTTTAGTAAAAAAAAGCTGCCTATCAACGGGTAGAATGATTTAAGATCTCCGACTGAAGACATTTGGTTGATGAAGCAATTATGAATATCAAACTGTCTGTTGAATAGGATTACAGTGTATACCCTGAACTGAGCTTGGATGTTACAGCCTTCTATGGTATCATTATATTTCGCGGGGGTTTAAATTTCGAATTTTTCACTTTGGGGAAAGTGCGCGACATGAAACCCCAAATGAAAACCATTGAATATCTTTCTTATGAGAATAATAAAACTGCACTAATGTATGCCAGTGTGAAAATGTCATTTTGTGGGTCTATCCGTGAAAATTCGTCCTTGCGAAGTTTATTGTAACCACATTATCTGTACTTAAAGTGAGACCAAAAGGACAACGAAAAAGGTGCGGTGGTCTTTGTTACGGGGTAGAAAATAGTGTAAAACTGTAAAATGAAGTGGTCTCAATTTTGGGGTCGACTGAATGAGAGGTTATACAAAGCTCTGCAAGACACAGGCTTAATTGAAGCTAAAAAGAAGAAGAAAACTTGTTTAATACAGTAGGGAAATATCCAATTAAATAAATACAACAACATTCAATCAAGTAATGACATTTATTTTATTTTCATTCCAAAACCAATCTAAGTGTGTAAGCAGATGTACAGATATGCCATGCCTTTGGTCACCTCATGAGAAAATGTGTAAATCTGTCCATCAAATAAATAGAAAAAAAATGACAGGGATATTAATGAATTTACAGGTTATAAATTTGTTGTATCTTCCTTGTACCTGTCTGAGTTTATCAGTACATTCCCAAGTATTTGGAACTATTGTTCATTTAAAGACAATTGGCGTTCCCCCATCCTTCTCCACCAAAAAGAACAAAAATGCAGCAAATTGAATAAGAGAAAAATCTCTCTAAATGACCTATTTTCTCATCAGGTGACTTAATGCATGTACATATATGCCTTTATGGTGTGGGCAAACAGTGTAGATCTAGATCAGCTGGTACATCCATGCTGTCTGATCAGGATCTGCCCTTTTCAATTTTTTTACTTCTTAGTTTTTGTAAATAAAAAAAGCGAACAGTGTAGATTCAGATCATATGGCATTGATGTGCCAGCTGATCTGTATCTACACTGTTCGTCAATGCACTAAAGGTATCTATAAAGTAAAGGGTTAACTACATGTCTGATGACTCATACACATAAAAAAGCACCTACTGTTAAACTAGCATATTTAACAAGTTAAAATGATATGCATGTAGTATGTAGCACAAAATATTTCGACATATAACTAATACTTCCATATGGAAATTTACACTTAATAAAGTTGCATAGGATAAAAAGAAGAATTTCAAAATTCATTAGTAAACTAATTATACTTGTTGTATAAATAAATAGGAATATATACAGTTGAAACTGTTATCTCTACATTTTTCCCTTAAAAAAAAAACTTTGACATAAGAGAAGTTCAACATAATTGAACTTAACATTTAGCATTTGAATATTAGACCAGTCTTATTTTGCTGTACAAGTAAATTCCTTTATAAGGAATTAATGCACTGATATTGTGCGCAAAAATGAAAATCTAGAATAAAATTCTTTTTGCAGTTGCTTCGTTATTTCAACAAACACTGACAGTCAAACACCTAAATATGTCCAACCCATACTAGAGAGGAAAGTACCCAGGCTGCTCCTTATGAAAATAAGACAATATTGGTAATTAAAAAATGCACATTTTTTGTCTGACACAAAACTTAATCACAATTTCAACAAATCTTAGTGAAATATTTTAGCAATTCAATCAATGATTTCAGTTTGTGTCTTTGTTTTAATGTTACAATTATACTGACACCTGTGAGGTTTAACCCTTTCCTCCATATACAATCCTTTATTGCATGGGTGAACAGTGTAGATCCAGATCAGCCGGCACATCAGTGCGGTCTGATCAGGATCTGCACTGTTCACATTTGATTTGTTAGGTTATTTCTGACCAAAGTGTGACCAGTGCAGATCCTGATCAGACGGCATGAGTGTGCAGGCTGATCTGGATCTCCACTTGTCGCACATGCTTAAAACTGCATATATATGGAGGAAAGGGTTAAGACATCACAGCAAAAAGCACTTCTGATCTGTAATTACACAAATGGCCATTATCCACTCATTCAAGATAAACAGGACAGCAAGCAGGTGAAAGCAAGGATCAGGGACACAATACACTGGTATATTGGCAATAGTAATAATGAGAAAACAAATTTCAACTTAAGCAGAGTTTTTAAAATTACAATACTAAAAAAATATCTACATAAACCAATAACCCATCAAGATCAGTTATTTTTTATTGTTCAAGGAAATGAGCTCCAACTGTATATTAATTTTTATGAGCTTTCAAAATTATCTCTAATATGAATGTTCATTAGCATGTCAACATTTTGAATGACCCTATTTGTTCAACCACAGGATTTTCCGTTTTGAGAATTGTGATAACTGGAGTTTGCACTAAGCATAACTGGACCTTGCACCGAGTGTAGACTATGGCTAAATTGCAGACTTACATGGTCTGAAAAGAATCTAAACTGTTTTCGAGAGGAATAAAGAGTGTTTCTCTGACTGAATGGCAAACAGTGTAGACTCTGATCAGACTGTGTGGATGCACAGGCTGATTTGGGTCTACACTTGTCATACAGGCTGTAAGCCCCATTCTGTTAAGGTGCATCAAGTATAACTAGAGAGTGTTTTGAGGAAATGTATCATTATAATGTAATAATCAGACTTATACGACAGAAAACAACAGAAAAATCCTTATAGTTCTGGAATCCAATTAATCCAAGAAATTATAGTCTCCATAAGTAAGAGACTTTCTCCTTATATGGCAGAATTCAGGCATGCAAAAATAAATGAGAATAAAATTCACTTCCTTACTTGAATAATTGATCAAAACACACCAACAAAATATTCAAACAAAATTCTAACAGATCACACATGATTAGCAGTATGCTTTTAACTTATAAAACACTAAACCAGTTTCACTTGTAAACTTGTTTAAAAAATTAAATGTATTGTTTTCATTCTTCGATCGTTCATTACATTTCTAACAACTAGCTTATTTATAGCACAAGTATAGTCACTTGCAGAAGGTTAAATCATGGCCCAAGATCATAAAACTAAAACTGGAGACCTGTCTAAAATCTTAAGCAACTGATTGGCTACAATGGCAACCAGTTGCAATTTCAGCCAATTAGATGCTTGAAATTTGAGACAGGTCACCAAACTCATGTTTATGATCTTGGTCACATGGGTTGTACTAGAGACTTTCCAGCAGTGCTAACTCTGCTTCAAACTGTAGGTATATTTAAAACCAGAAGTTCTGTTAACAGGAATAGGACAGATGCACCAGCTGTTAAATTTATCATGCACTCATTTTTTAAAGTTGTAAATGAGGGGCCATAGATTGGAACTCTTTGATGTCACTTAACTAGTGTATAAGTGGTATCAGACAACAATCGGTATCCAAAATACGGTTCACAGAAAAAAACTCTTCACAGTTCAGAAGTTCAGTAAGTTTCAATGTGTCCATATCCCAGGAAAGTTTGTGGAACTTTTCAGCATTCAGTATTCAGTATTACCAAAACATTAATAAATGTGCTCTCATGGGAGGCATTAAACGCATGCATCTTACAAATGAGAATTGAAAATAGTGTGCAGTCTGCCATTGTCTCTAGCTCTGTCAGGGACTTGCAGGTTTATAATATGATTGATTTCAGCATCAGGTATTGTTGGATACTTTACAAGTATTTTGCATCAGTACATCATCAAAAGCTTACATAAATTCAGATCATTATGTGTTTTGTACTATTCCATTTTAAGTCCATTACATTTATATTATTAAATATTCGTATATCTTTGTAAGAAAAACAGTAACACAAATAATATATGGAAAATGAGGAAATACACTCAATCATGGCATCAACTTTGGTCAAGTCAGCAGTATAACAAATAAAGAAAACATATATAATTCTGATAAGAAATAAGGTATAATGCGGAAATAAAAGAATTTATCACAGAACAAAAGTATCACAGTGTCCCGCAGTAAAACTGATAAAACATAACTGAAATTCAGCAGCTGAAATCTGATATTAAACAACATGCTCCTGACCTGGCGAATATGTGTAACAGACCACAATGTCTGACATATCTCATAGCAGGATGCAGTAATTCATTAAGCAAATAGCAGACAGTCTTGAACCTGTGGAGAACAATCTGGGTCTACACTGTCCGTTGACTCCAGTAATCTGAGCAAGTCATTCAGTTCACATCCGCATGAATTCACTGCATGAATACTTAAGAGATTACATACGAGTACAAGGTGATCTGGATTAACACAGGTACTAAAGAATTCAAACTGCAACATCTTAAATGACCTGTGTTGATCAGGTTGCTGTTTTAATATGGTTGCGGAAAATTGACCTCTTACTCCACGAAATAGGTTTAAATGGTGGAAAATAAACCGGCACATCTGTACCATCTGGTCAGGATCTAGATTGTTTGCTGTCATTAGGTTATTTCTGAACTAGAAGCAAACAGTGTAGATCTAGCACTGGTGTAGCAGCTGATCCAGATCTAAACTAGTCCCTCACATAATAAAATCAGTATATGGAGTAAAGGGCTAATTTTTTTCTATGCATCTATCCGCCAAATATATTTGAGACATGTCCTAAGGTCGTCACAAATATTGGTGAAATTAACAAGATTCATTTACACCAGGTTAGGGGCAAACTAAGGCAATTTTATTACATTTCAGCGGATACTATTTCAAAACACTTTGGTACTGTAACATTGCAGCAGTGTTTTGTCAACACAGATATGTAAAATGTATATATATTGTGTTATTTTATCTGCTGCCAATAATAAGTGCATTACTTTTACTGCAACATGCTGGCGATGCATGTCACATCTAGTGTTGTCAATCGCATATTATTACAAATAACAGGTGCCAGAGTTTTGTCCCTGAATGTCAGGTTTATTTTTCCATCTGATACAGTTTTCCCTATCTTGTGGGCATTAAAAAATGATAGAAAAATTCTGAAAAAAAAATCAATTCTGCTGGACCCTGGCTCCAAATGACAACACTGACATTTATGCTGAGACCTGGCTTCACTTGACAAACTTTTTGGTGAATGGCGGTAGTGGCCTGGACGGGTTCAAGTTGCTGTGATGCACTGGAGAGTTTGGTAGTGGGTCCAATCTTCCTGTGAGGTTAGGTGCTGAACTGTTCCCTTTTGACTTGGAATCTCTTCTTTTCTATAAAATAATACGGAAATAATAAAAGATAACCCATTACTTTTGATCATTGATAAATTTTTGTTGATCAAGTTGCTGTTGTTATGCGGTGGGGACAATAAACCCTTTCCTCCATAGGACATGGCTGTTTTCACATGGGCAAACAGTGTATATCCAGTTCAGCCAGCACATCCGTGCCATCTGATCAGGATCTACACTGTTCTCTTTATATTCATTAGGCTATTTTTTACCAAGAAGTGAACAGTGCAGATTCATATCAGTCTGTATAGATGTGACAGCTCATCTGGATCTAGACTATTTGCCCATTGTATAATAGCCATATCCTAAGTAGTAAAGGGTTAACAAATTCTAGTTACTGAAAATAATAGAACTCTAAAAGTCATTGTGTGTTGGTATCGAGAGGAGAATTTTTATATCCAAGATTAAAATTTGTTAGAATTAAATTTTTAATTATACATATACATAACTCATCTCATTTTACTAAATAACCAATACACACTTTTAAGAACAAAGCCCATAAGCATCCTAACCTAATGCTATGTATACAAAAGTCAAGAAGCAAAACCAAATGTATGAAGTTTCTAGCAGCCCCGGCCACAGGTTAATGTGCCTTAAATAAGTCATCAAAGTCATCAAACATAGCAGACAACATAGCCAATACGTTTCACATGCCAAAACAATGTTCATCTTATATTTTAATAAAAAAATTTAGCCAAATCAAAATGAATAAAACTGAAGGCAAGAATTTTTTGTTTTTAAAGAGGGTCTATCCAAAACATGTAAACATATACACAGGTTTTACGCTGTTCACTTCTTGGTCAGAAACAACCAAACAAGTGGAAAAGCGAACAGTGTAGATCCTGATCAGATGATTCAGATATGCCAAACTATCTGAATCTACATTGTACACCCATGGGATAAAAACCATATCCCATGGAATAAAGGGTTTAGAAAATTATTTGAAGGCACATTATTCCAAGCTTAACCAGCATTCTCAATTACCTTGTTGATACCAGGTGTAAGAAACTGCCTTGGCTTCTTTAAGAGATAAACAAAGAATATAAACCATCCAAACAATCTAAATACATTGCCAGTACACTTTGGCTGTATGTGTTCCAATAAATGGACAAAATAGTTTCTCTCATAATTATGCAAGTTGATTTAAAAAAGGAAACATTTTTTACGTGAAAACCATTGAAAGCATTGAAATGCTCGTCTAATTGCAGTGAAACAGTGCAATTGCAGTGTGGCCACATTTCAATGTTCAGTTTGAATCAGTCCTATTTCTGGTTACAAATAAAAACCGTTATAAATAACAGTACATACCTTGACATCAAGCGGGTTAAGGACCCCTACATTTGGACTAGCACTAAACACTTTGTTAAAGTTGGTCTCTCTGTTAACCAGCTCCATCTGGAAAAACTTCTTCTCTTCCTGAAAGAAGACAGTATTTTCACTTAAACCTTTACTTAACATGTCTGAACAGTGTAGATCCAGATTAGCTGGCACATCTGCGCCTTCTGAGACTCTGATCAGGATCTACAATTATCTTTTTGTCAGAAATAACCTCATGAATCAAAATGTGAACAGTCTAGATCCTGATCAGATGGCACAGATGTGCCGGCTAATCAGGATCTTCTCTATTTGCCCATGGATAACAGTCATATCACACAGAGTAAAAAGCTAATTATTGTAAGTTAAACCTCCAAGGCTCTACTAGGCCTTACAATCAAGAAGTAAGCCATCTTTAAGAATCAAATAATAAAACATTTCTCCTTTTTCATGGTATGGCAGAAAAGTTTTAAGGACCTTTTTAGTTAGCTATTTCACTATTATTTCTCCAGGCCCATTTCCATGAAATAAATAATAGAATTAAAGATTTTAAAAAAGAAAAACTTGGCTATTATTTACAAACCATCTTAGTTAAATCTTAATCATGAAAATCTCATGAAAACAAAAAGATGTATGTACATTTGGTTTTCTAAAACTTCCAATATTTATAATAATTTAGCTATTTCTGTATTGAATGCTTAGTTAATTAGACTTACAATTAAGGCAAGAACTCTTTCTTCCTTTTCTCGAACATTTTCCCTGAGTTGTTCAATAAGTTCAAGATCTTCTGGTCGGGACTCACGATTATCATACCTGTCTTCTGCTTCCTGTAATCTGTAATATAAATTATACATTTTATCAGAGGGTGTAACGCCAATTCTACCAAGATTCAATGTTTTTCCAATTGAATTTACAGTGATTTTATCACACGCTAAATCACCACCCATGGGCACAGCTATTCCATAATAACTGGTATTGTATTTTTCTCTGGGATTTAATATTGCACATTTAAGATAGCACATAATACACGATTTGTTTATGATGATACCAAAGTAAAAGAATAATATTTATGTTACATATTTAAATAAAATACTATAATTATTTTCAGCTATTTTGTGGCAAAGTTAAGTTGAAGTTAATGCGTCATTTTAACGATGTCACATCATTTCTGTTGTTTATATCTTATTCCCTGATGAAGGTATTAAACCAATGGAATGAAAAATACTGTTTGAACGACGTATGGAGAGTGCTGGATGCTCGGTTGGATGGACATGTATTCAAGTTTGTTATTCAATCTTTGAATTATTATCAATTTTTGAATTATGGAGATGTTTAGGGAGTAAACACTAACAGCCGACCTTATAACCTATTTGCGTTTATAACAACACGCTAAAATTAGGTTTAAATTATTTCGATTGTTCACTCAGTTAAGTCATGTTAGAATTGAAATAATAAATATCTTCTGGTGATTTATCGCAGGCTATATCACAAGCCATCATTCAGATACGTAGATATATATCACTCGGGGCTACACCCCTCTGGATATATCCTTACGCATCTGAACTCCGCCCCGTGATATATCCTGCGATAAATCACCGAAAGCTATTTATTGTTTCTTAATTAACCCTTTACTCCATATAAATGCATTGTTATGACTGTTTGACCAGTATAGATCCACATCACTTGGAACATCAATGCTGTCTGATCAAGATCTGCACTGTTCACTTTTTGGTCAGACTGAATTAATCAAAAAGTGAAAAAGTGCAGATCCTGATCAGATGATCCAGATGTGCCTGCTGATCTGGATCTACTGTGTTCCCTCATGCCATAAACATGTATATTTGAGGAAACAGTTTAAGTCACAAGTAAAATAGCTGACTAGATCATTCTGCCACTCAGAGCTATTGTTTTCTGCTCATGTATTAATTTTAAACCATTTGGAGGGCAATGATAGTGACTTCCCAGTAAGGGCAAGTCTTGGTACAAATGCCACCTAAATATATTTCAAAGCAATATCAAGGGTTAAAACATTAACAATTAATTACTAGATCTGAAGCAATGAGATTTATCTTTCAATATTCATAGCGAGGTTTATCAAGGTTTACCATTAGCAACAGTAAGTAACTGTGACTGCCACAAGTGACCCCATGTAGATTCTCCATTAAACAACAAACAATAACACAATGGGATATATACATCATGTGGTGAAAGTAAAACAGTTATACATGTATCTGCTTCTTTATTTAATATCACTTAAAACCTTTCACTTTTACCCCTTGACATGGCTGAAGGTTATAAAGCTGAGATTGGAAACCAGTCTTAAATCTCAAGCATCTGACTGGCTGAAATGGCGACTGGTCACCATTTCAGCCAATCAGATGCTTGAGATTTGAGACTGGTTTCCATGCTCAGTTTTATAACCTTGGGCAATGATGAAAACTTACTCAATTTGTAGCTCTGATATTTTGTCCTTGAGTATTTCCTGAGCTTCGTTGAACTGAGCGATGAGTTGCTGTGACTCGCGCAGGTGATCTGCCTGCAGGTTCTCCATCTCTCTCTCCATCTTCTCTGCTATCTTCTTCTCCACCAACCTATAATGTAAACAAATTAACACTTCACTCCATATGCCGCCAGTGCATATTCACATGAGCCACCAGTGTAGATCCATATCTGCCTGTACATCAGCTCAGCACTTAGATCAGGATTTACACAGTCCATTTATAAATTCCTTCAGTATTTTTCTGTGCAAGAAGTGAACAGTGTGACAAGCTCTTTTTTTGCAAAATCATGTCTTCAATCAGATACATTGAATTGGAACTAATTGTACATAAAGTAACCACAAACTGATGATATATGACACTGGGCAGGATTACTTGTTATGATGTTACAAGGCTAACACTTTGTTTATATATTTTAATTGGTAAGGTAATATTGCTAGTTGATTGGTATTGTACATCTACCTTTTTGCTCTACAAATTTATGAATACCCTTCATAGAAGTGACCAGTGTTATAAAGTTCACCACATGAGTGAACCCAAGATTCAGAATTTATGACCAGATTACCAGTCTGACAAGCTAACATCGTGTCTATTACCCACTAATAAACCCATCTGAACCTGTACCATAAGTGATAATGATTTCTAAATGAATTTTATCAACCTGATTTGATTCTGTGTATCCATCTTGATTTTCTGTATTTCTTGCCGTTTAAAGTCTATTTCCTTGTTAAGATGGTTGATACTGGTTTGTAACTTTGACGTGTCTTCCTTCAGGTTCGTAATGTGTCTCTCTCGCTGGGAGATCTCACCCTGTAAGTCCTCCACTCGCAGAGCATGGTCTTTCTCCTAAGAAAATACCAGAAATGATATATTGTAATATAATTACTAGCAAACAGACCTCATTTCTTTATCAATTGGGAACTTCTAAGGATTTCCAATTAATTAAAGCGCAGCATTAAACATTTATTAACATAATATCTATTAAAATTTAATCTGATTAGCAGTTTTATCAGGTTCCACTTTCTATTATATGAGCTTTGAATGGAGATTGTCGTTGTTCTTTTCTTCTTATTGAAAAAAGAAAAATTGCATTATCATAAAGACCGTACCTTTTGTTTGGATATTTCTACGGCTCTCTCAAGCTCCATTCTGGCAGCCTGCATGTGAGCCTCATGCTCCTTTCTTCTCCGCTCCATGTCGGACATGTGCTGTTCAGTTATCTGTGTACGCACCAATTCTGTAAGGACAATATTGACTTCCTTAATGCTTTCTGCCATATATACACCTTCATTGGCAAACAGTGTAGATCCACATTAGCCAGCACATCCATGCCAGCTGATCTTGATCTACACTGGTTGCACATGCGATAACATGAGTATATATGGACTAAAGGATAAATGCAGAATGTCATAACCTACAACTTCATGCATTACCATAACTCAAAAGATCAAGGTCACACTTCAGCTTTAACAGTTTAAGTTCATGAAAAATCATTTGATTGTAGCATAACTTTAAACGTGCGCAGAATTCCTACTAAATTTCATACAAATTATAGCATAGTGACAAGGAGCATTGCAATTGGGCATTCAAGGTTAAATTAATGCAACAAGTGCTTTCCTGGCCCAAGCTTTCCAATTCCTTCATAGAAATTCAGCCAAACTAGTGAACTTCACTATAAATGCAGATATCAGGGTTGTCCAGTGTGAGTTTTACTTTGGAAAATGCGGAGACTTTTGTCAGTAATTAAGGTATGCAGCAAATAATGTTAGCTAAAATCTGTCAACATATTACCAACTCTTATCATTAACATAGTATTACATAAGACTTTCACACTTTCAATTGCGTTAAAAGATGTCTAACATCTTCTAAGATATGGCTCCATGACTATTTTTAAACCTTTTCATGCCAAAAACATTTTGAGCATAATTATAGGAGTGAGCATATTGAACACAACTTTGTTTAAATGAAAACATAAAGCATCATATTTTGAACAGCAGTTCTTGACATTTGAAGTCTATTTCCTTGTTAAGATGGTTGATACTGGATACATTTCTGACATTTTATTTACTGATGTTAATTTAAGTTTACCCTTTTCTTTCTCCATTTGCATCCTAAGTGCATCTAGTTCGGACAGTTTGTTTTTCTCTGCCTGGTCCTTGAGACTTTCTACAGTGGCCCGGTGAGCAGACATCTGGGCCTGCATGTCTGCTATATGCTTGTCCTTCAACTTATCTTCTAATGCCTACAACAGTCAATACAGTATCTCTACAGTTGTCTGTGTTATATGCGACATCATAATTACCGCATACTACATTGTTTATTATTATCACAATTTTCTTTGGCACATACCAAACTCCCAGATAGGAATTCCCATCGTTATTCTACAACCATTATCATATTCCTCCACCATTTGTAAATTTACTTTTGCATTACTATTATTATTACTACTTTTATGTAAATTACATTGTTTACTGAAATTTTGTTGTTAATTGTATTTAAATTTGTTTAGAGCAAGAAGGGTATAATAAAAGGAACATAATGACAGTATGCAGTTGTATTATTACTTGTTGCCTTTGGCCTTGCTTGATATTGTTCACTTATCACTTCAAAAGATACAAACCTACAGACTGCATACTGTCATAATATTCCATTTATACCTAGTATAAGCAACTAACCTCCATTTTTTGCTGGTTTTGTTCATTCAACTTGCGTATATTGTCCTCATGTATAGCTTCAAGGGCCTGGATCTTGGCCATATATTCTTCTGCGGCTTTGAGAAGTTCTTGTTCGAGGCGTCGTTTCTCCTCCTCCGCAGCCTGTCGTATCTTCTCCTGCTCTTCTAGAAGCTTGCTGCTGTTCGAGGCCATACTGTCTTTGAGAGAGGCAATCTAAAATTGGATGAATATGACAAATAGTTACAACACTGTGTGGTTTAAAGCAATAAATGTGTTGAATCTAAGTTTAATAAAAATACCAACCAATAATGCAATAGCCACTTACCGCAATCTGATAATTTACTCCTAAATCTTTTTTGACTAGATCTTTGAGTAAGAACTAAGTTAGGATACAAACCTATTCATTTTACTTGAAATGCAAAGAAATTACATGTATATTTTGATTATTTTCAGTTACAGTATTTATCATGCTCATCTTTACACACATGTAGTTGTTCTTTCCGTGTAACACTCCTTCAAATTGGTAACAAAACCAGTGATTCAGTGACATGCACAAATATCCCATCCTAAGATGATATGATGATGGGCCTGGACAGGAATTTTATAAACAGACAAAAATCCATTTTATTCCTCAAGGTGAAGAGAATTTAGTCAGATATGTTAGACATATACACTATAGGCAACCCTTAAAATGCTCAAGTAACTTTTCAATGACTGGATTGCAACTACAACTACAAAACTGGAAATCCCCCAAAAAATCTTCAAACATACAAGCCTATTGATAAGTAAAGTTAGATCAAAAACAAAATTCTAATCTGTCTGCAGTTTTCAATCACCTCAAAGTTACTACTATTCTCACATAAAAAAAAATGTTCTCAACAGCGTAAAGGCTGTGTGCAGTATCTTCCTGCCATATAATCATGTGAATTATGTATGAAGTAATGATCACCTGTTTTGTTAGCTCGTATACTTTGTTCTCCCAGCCTTGTCTGGTGGCGATCACCTCCTCGTCCTTCATGGCCGACAGCTGCTGCAGAGCTGCTCTCATCTCACTGTCTTTCTGCTCAGTGATTTCTTCACGCAGCTTGTTACATTCACGTCTAAAAAAGCAGCATGATATATTTCACTTGGTACATACGGGGACAACAATAAAATAATTTTTAGCTAAAGTTAAATACTGAACAAAAACATCTGTCACATTTTTGTAAGTGTAGACCCATCTGTGTAATCTGACTGGGTCTACACCATTCACCATTCAGTCAATACTGAAGCAAAATATCTGAACTATTGTATTGCCCCATATTTGACATAGATATTCAATAGGTTCCCTTAGTTAAGTTTTTTCCAGTGTTATTTCCAGTTATTTCTTCTTAATAGCTTTTTAACTTATGTCAGCAAATAAAATAACTTTAACTGAAATATCTGAATGATTACAAATACAACAACAACCACAACAACATCCTTAAAATTTAAAGGGTGTAAACAAAAAAACATTTGGTCTTCAACGGTCAATAATGAGTCAGAAACTATCAATTTTTAAATAAAACAAAACTAGACGGTGTCCTCATAACACTGATGCCCACTCTGCTACAACAACATTTGTAACAAAGGGCCATAACTCAGGTAAAAATGATCACAGGAAAAAATGTTTTCTTAAGATCATCTACACATCCTGTTTGATCATCTGTGCAAGTTTAAAAGAAATCTGCCTGAAAGTTAATGAGAAGTTGATGCCACAAGATTTGGAGGATGTATAGACGGACGTATGGATGAGTGCAACTATATGCCTCCCACTTAGTAGGGGCATAAAAAATGCAGCAGCGAAAAAAAGCTATGACTTTTTTATTTAAAATTTAAGAAATGACAACTTATGAAGGATATAAAGGACCATAAATGCCCTGGAAATTTGACTTTATTGTATTATTTTTCATTTAAATTATTTTACCTAAGATAGTCTTGCCATTTGATATCAAGTTCTGCAGTTGTTTGATCCATTTTCTGTTGGAATTCTTGTTTAGCTTGCTTCATGTCAGCTTCATGCTGCAGACGTAACTTGTCCAGCTCAGCCTGGAATATAGTAAACACATTCCTTAACAGTTTGTTTATTTGGTAAAGTCAAAACAATAGGGACAAAATGGAAAATTCGCAAAGAAAAATCCAGGATATGTTTATGCAGATGACTATAACTCATTTCAATTACCCCAAACATGTTCACCAATACAGCAGATTACAATTACTCATTACAATAACTCTCAACATATTATCCATTACAGCAGAATACAATAACTCATTACAATAACCTGAACACATTATCCATTACATTAGATTATATTAACACATTACAATTACTTCTATGTTATTCATTAGGGCAGATTACAATAACTCATTGCAATTACTCCTAGGTTATTCATTAGGGCTGATTACAATAACTCATTGCAATTACGCCCATGTTATTCATTAGGGCAGATTACAATAACTGATTACAATTACCCATATGTTATCCATTAGAGCAGATTACATTAGATCTTTACAATTACCCCAATGTTATCCATTAGGGCAGATTACAATAACTCATTACAATTACCCCTATGTTATCAATAAGGGCTGATTACAAGAAATCATTACAATTACCCCTATGTTATCCATTAGGACAGATTACAAGAAATCATTACAATTACCCCTATGTTATCAATTAGGGCAGATTACAAGAAATCATTACAATTACCCCTATGTTATCAATTAGGGCAGATTACAAGAAATCATTACAATTACCCCTATGTTATCCATTAGGGCAGATTACAAGAAATCATTACAATTACCCCTATGTTATCCATTAGGGCATCACTACAATCAGGGGGCTGATGGCGATACTAACCTGCAAAGTTGAGGCTCGAGTTTTCTCCTGTTTATGCTCCAATCGTGACTTCTCAAGTTGTTGTTGTAGCTGGTTGTTAGCTTCTCGGAGACTATTAATCATGCCAGTGGCTGAACCAAGACCTTGCTCTTTGTTCTGTAGTATGCTGTTCACTCGCGATACCTACAATAATTAATAAAATTAAAGGAATTGTTTCATTCTTTAGTTAATAATTCAGTGCATTTATAAATGATTAGCAATCTGTTCTCATAGAATGTTGTATGCACTGGAGGACAAGATTGAAAAACTAGAATTTGGTGTTCCACAGAACATGTGTTGCCTAAAGTTGCATTTGAAAGGAGCATAACTCAAAATATAGTAACATAGGAGTTTCAGTGGTACATTATTCTAACCGTCTCAATGATTATTAAATCATTACCTCATCTTCAGCAGCTTTAAGTCGACTTGTAAGTTCCGATTTGACATTTTCCAGCTCTGTCTGCAGCTCATCCCTTTTGTGTGTGATCTCCCCTACTTCTTTTTGACGTTGATTATTTAGTTCCTGGAATGTTTGGTATTACAGGTATCAAATTTATAAAATAAAACTTCTCAAGATCCCTTTTCATCTATTTCAAAATGGGGAAAGTTATGTGACAGATGTTAGAAAATCAAATTTGACTAAATAAAATGATAAAATTTAAATAATTTAATACTGTTTTAACCCTAAAGATCAAATTATGAGTTTAATTGTGTATGGCAACATCGCCTGAAACATCCATGCCATCTGATCAGGATCTAGTGTTTGACTCTTGGTCAGAAATAACCCAGTGAATCTGAAAGTGAACCGTAGATTCTGATCAGAAAGCATGGATGTGATTGCTGATCTGGATCTACAGTGTTCGCCCATGGATAACAGCCATATCCCATGGAGAACTAAGAGTTCACTTTGAATCTAAAAATGGTGAATATAAGTTCTGTTATCAACATACTTGTTTTGTTTGCTCGAGGAATTCTTCTGAGTCCATTTTCTGAGCAGCAAGTTGTGAAAGAAGCTGTTGTCTTAATTTCTCCATTTCCTCTGCATGTTGTGCTGCCATTTCCTTCTCGGACTTGGTACTCTTGTTACGTAATGCCTCGATTTCCCGCTCAAACCTCTCCTTCATCGTCTGCTTCTCTACTGATAAATCCTCCAATGCCTGCAATAAAAACAACCATTTTTGTAACATACTCCTATTGTGTACTTTGCTGTGCCTTTGAGTAAAAAGATTGCCTCTGCTCTGCCAACCCTTTACTCCATATAATATAAAGTGATTGACGTTAGGAACTCAAATTTTGCCTAATTAAAATTATAAAATAAAAATTGTTTGATATTGTTGTAATCCTTTACTCCACATATATGGGTTTTATCGTATGTTTGACCAGTGTAGATCCAGATTAGCCAGCACATCCTTGCTGTCTGATCAGGATTTACACTTCACTTTCTGGTCAGAAATAACCCTTTTTTATAACTTTTATTCAGTTTCCAACATATATGGTATAAACATTACAACATCAATCAACATAAGAAACAGCGCATTTGTCAAACATAATACATGTACCAATGTCAATGCAAAAAACTTACATAAAATCAGGGTCAATCGTTATTTAAAAGGGTAGATTATTGGTTTATTTAAAATATTGTAGAGCAATTAGGTACTTGGTTATTTTGTACTTACTGTTGTTAATTTGGATAAAAATGTCTATTACTAAATTCATGTTGGTATGCAGTGGTAACAAGGCAGTCAATATCCCCTGCCGCAGATGTGAATGTGGGAAAGGTTATGGATGGTTAAGAGCAAATTAAACAATAGCTCTGGGCAACGGGCAGGCAGGTGAAAGCCAATTCAAGTGCAAGGGTATGTCATGTTCAGATAAGTTTCAGAGTATTGGCCTGCTTAAACACCAGAGGCGGCCTTGACCTTGAGCCAGCCAGGTTGGAACATGGGTTCTGCACATCAGGTTCATGGACTGAACATTTCACTGAAGTTTCATGATATTCATTCCAGGGGTTCAGAAGATATGAACTGGACACGAAATGCATGGTTCAAATCTTCAAACACCACTGTTGACCTTGACAATGAGGCAGCCATGTTGGAACATGGGTTCTGCATGTCGTCTTCATGGGGAGAATGTTTGACTAAAGTTTCATGAAATTCCTTCAAAGGGTTGAAAAGTTATGGACCGGACACGAAATATGCTCAAACACCACATGCAGCCTTGACCTTGAGCCAGCCAGGTTGGAACAGGTTGGAACATGGGTTCAGCACATCAGGTTCATGAACTGAACATTTCACTTAGCTTTCATGATATTCATTCCAGGGGGTTCAGAGACCACCAATTAACTTGCCAGTTTGTATACATACACTGTATACAGCTGAGACCTTTCTTAAATTTAGTCTTAAGATTTTGAGAATGTGCTACAAATTTGTTGTTGTTGTTGTTGTTTTACATACAAACAGTGAATAAAATATTCAGAAAAGTCTGATTTTCAAAGTGCTATAAAGTAAGAAAGTTTATTTGGTCAGTATCCATAGAAAATGACAAAATTTACACTATAAAATCTTCCAGAGCAAAGTTCTTAATATTGCATAACACAGATCTAAGCAGCAAAGTTCACTAGGTCATTGACCAGCAACTGGAGGAATGCATCCTAACAACATCTTAAGATTGAATCTAAATATAGCTGAAGACAGGTATAAATTTTGGAATTTTGATACTTGAAATTTTCACTCTGCTACTAAAGTTTTTGTTTCAAATTTTATCACAGAACAACCAGTGAATTAATTGTTCAGGAAAGATTGAATTTTAAGATAAAATAAAGTTTGTGTCAAAATTGTTGGAATGTTGGAACATGGGTTCTGCACGTCGTCTTGATGGGGAGAACATTTGCCTAAAGTTTCATGAAATTCCTTCTAGGGGTTGAAAAGTTATGGACCGGACACGAAATGTGCGGGCACGGACAGACGGACGAAGACCATTCCTATATCCCCCAGCCACTATGCGGCGGGGGATAAAAAGAAGAAAAAATGAAAACTATATATAATTAGGTATAAGAACACCTGGTGGATGTGAAAGCACAATAACAAATAAATATAAAACAAAAAAAAAACAAACAAAAATCAAAAACATAATCAAAACAAAGAGAAACAAAATTGGATGGAAGGAAAATAAAATTCAATTGGAAACAACAAATCAACAACAACAGCAGCAACCCTCTCAAAAAAAACAACAACTTTAGACTAACCTTAGCAAAACTGTGAGAAAGGGCAGCATGCCTGCAAGCCCGCTAGAGAAAAACTGTGTACTGTTGCCATATTGTATCAAAGTAATTCATTTTAAATGTTATTTGTGCATTAAACTTTTCAACTTTTATCAATGATGAGATTTTTTAAAACCTTCAATCACAGTTGCGGATGATTTCATTTTACATTGATATAATTATGTGGTACTAAGCAGTTAACAAAACTGAATTCAAAGCTGTGCTGTGTTTGTCATTTATACCAAACAGAATGTTACTTTCTGTTAACTCTTTCCTCCATATAAATGCCTTTCAAGGTATGGGCAAACATTGACGATCAGCTGGCAACTTCCATGCCTTCTGATCTGGTTCTAAACTGGTCACATCTTGGTCAGAAATAACCTAATGAATCAATGCAATGGATGATCTTGGTCTACACTGTTTACCCATGTGATAACAACCATATCCCATGGAGTTAAAGTTAAATCTATTGTAAATGATGTTATCTTAGAGCGTACCACATTTTTTATATTATTCCTGAATTGTTGGACCATACCACATTCCCAAAACAAGTGTTAAATAGTTACAGGTGTTCTTGAACAAAAAGAACATAAATCGGTAGTTATTAAATTCATTTTTTTTCCTTAGATGGTTTGTCCCTAATATTCTGTGATTTATTATTACTTGAAACCATTAAATATTGGGTCCTTAGAGTTATCATTTTAAAATAGAGATTATATATGTATATGAATTTCCTTTTGTATATCAAGTTTATCTCGGATTCCCATTTTCTTCTTGAACAAGGTGAGACTTTATTGTCCGAGAGAGAGTTGTATATGTTCCTACATTGATTAACATTTTGTGTAATTAATTTGAAAATTTGTGCCATCTGATCAGGATCTACTTGTTCACTTTTAGATTCATTAGGTTTTTTCTGACCAAGATGCGACCAGTGTAGATCCAGATTAGACATCACTGTTGCGCCAGCTGATCTGGATTTACGCTGGTCACACACACATCAACTGGCGACTTCTTGTATATGGAGTAGAGGACGTTAAATTCGTTAATGATAATTTTGTACCTTTTCCAAAGACTGAAGCTGTGAGAGCTGATTCTGATTCAGGTCTGATTTCTGTCTCTCAAGATTCTGTCGTTCTTTCTCCAGCCAGGCAAGTTTATCTCGTAACTTGTTCCTATCACCTTCTATCTCTTGTATAGTTGATTCATGCTGATGTTTTGTAGCTTCCAAATTTCCTATTGTTGCTGGTAAGAAGAAAGGAGAATTCAGAATTTATCATCTGTGGTAACCAAGTGCTCATACTACACTTTCATTTAACCCTTTACTTCATATATACGCCTTTTATCGCTTGTGTAAACAGTGGAGATTCAGATCAAGCCATCTGATCAAGATCTGCATTGTTCGCTTACTGGACTGAAATAATCTAAGGAATCAAAATTCCAACAGTATAGATCCGGATCAGATGGCACAGAATATGCCAGCTTATCTGGATCTAAACTGTTTGCCCGTGGATAACAGCAATATATTATGGAGTAAAGCTTTAAAACACTGGAAGATCAAATTATCTTTTCTTTATTTTTGAATTGTTTGGATTGATTGTGTACAATTTCAAATTATAGAATTTACATAAAACTTTGAATACTTCAAATATAAGAAAATATTATGTATATATATTTTTCCATTCAAGTGGATAACAGGGATTGAACTCTGCCTCAGTGATTTCAGACTGACATTTCTTGACTAAGCCAACAAATATGCCTCCTTCTCATGTAACATGGATGTCTTTACCTATTAGGCGAAACATAAAATGGAAATTAACACAGAAGATGAAAGCTAACAATAAACTTACTGGATTTTTTCACTAACTCATCTTCTTGTCTCGTACATCGTTCTTTCATCACAGACAATTCGGCCTCAGCATCCTTAAGCTTTGCAAGATGGATATTTGCTAGATCCTGAGCACTTTGTAACTGAAAAGTGAACAAGATCACTACATTTATATAATTATGATAAGGTTGTTCTTGTTAATGCACCACTCTATCCATACATGGATTTAGGCCCTACCATACTGTACTATAAAAAAGATGGAAAAAAATTGTCAGAAAAAAACATTATAAAATACATACTGTAAGTGAAATGATTAATATATATTTTTTCATTTTTTTCAAAACTGCAATCTTATTTCTTTTAAAAATAACTATGAACTACATGTATTACATTTTAAAAGTCCTTCAGTAAATTGCTTCACATTTTTTTAATCATGTACAGGATGTCATTCTTCGGTGACACAGCTTACCGGAATCCACCAAAATACCGGAATCCACTCTGATTTACCGCAATCCACCTTAAAAATGGCTTTCTGAGTAATATTTTTGGAAATTAATACATGTATTGTGATGTCAGAGCGTTTTAAGGCAATGTGCATCTAGATTTGAAAGTACCGACTGATAGCATTCTTCTCAGTTTAAATTTGCCGCGCACGTTATAAAAATTCACCCAGAATCCACATTAAAAATGATTTTTAGAGTTATATTTTTGGAAATTAATACATGTATCATGATGTCAGAGCGTTTTGAAGAAACATGCATCTAGATATTAAAGTACCAATTCCATTTTTCGATGTCATGCATGTATCAATTTGCCATGCGCGCTATAAAAATTTGTTTGGATTATTTTTAGCGTGGGCGCGGCAAATTTAGACGTACATTAGGACGAAAAATCTGATTGGTACTGTCAAATCTAGATGCATATTGCTTTAAAACCTTCTGACATCAGGATTTGTGCATTAATTTCCAAATATCTAACTCAGGAAACCATTTTAAGGTGGATTCCAGTAAATCAGAGTGGATTCAGATGGATTCCGGTATGTTTGGTGGATTCTGGTAAGCCGTGTCACCCATCATTCTTGGCTATCAGAAACAATGAAGTTCTCTTTAATTAGTGGGAAACAGCCCACAGGCAAACACCAACCATTCCCAGTAGCCAGTCAGACAGTTATCAATAATTACATTTGCTTGCTTAGAATATGATTACCAGTACTGCATATCAAAAACTAAGGTTCAAGAGAGCTAAAATAATATTTGGGTAAAAAATCCATTTTATTAGCTTAACCCTTTACTCCATATTAAAGGGGTTTTAACAAATGTGCAAACAAAGTAGATCCAGATTGTCTGACTCATCTGTGCTGTATTCTCAGAATCAACACTATCTGCTTCTTGGTCAGAAATAACAAAATGAATCTAAAGTGAACAGTGTAGATCCAGATCAGGAGGCATGGATGTGCCAGCTGATCTGGATCTATATTGTTTGCAGATCGGATGAAACCCATACATATGGAGTAAAGGGTTTAGACATTTTATATTTTACCTGTTTTGAAAGACTTAATGAATTGCTATTCTTTTCTTCAGCATTCATTTCTAATCTTTTCAAATATTCTTTCAATTTTTCAACTTCGTCCTCTTTTTCATTTAAATGACTTAGTGCACTATTCAATTGTTTTTTAAGTTCTGTTTCTTTAGCAGCAAAATCTTTTTGTAGTTTTTCTTTTTCTGCTTTCAGCATATTCTGTGCTTCTTCGGTTGAAATATTATTCATTTTCATAACAGCTTCTAATTCTTTTTCATAAAATAATCTTGCTTTTTCTAGCTTGGCTTCAAATTCATCTTTCATTTGTATTTTACATTCTTCCAGATCTTTACACTTTGCAACTAAGGATTCTACTTGTCCTTTATATTTCTCTTCTAACTTTTTCACTTCATTTAACCATTCATTGTTTTCTTTTCGGTAGTTGTTTCTAACCTCCTCAATTTCTTTTTCATGTCCAGACTTTAGGTCTCTGATTCTTTTCTCATTTTCTTCATTCACATTTTCCTTCCATGACTCAAACTGTCTTAATTTATCTTCAAAACTTTTCTTAGTTTGTAATAAATCATGTGATAATTCCAACATTTTCTGTGCATGATTTTCCTTTAGCTTCATTTCTCTTTCTTCTGCTGACTTCTTGAATAATTCAAACTGACTTAAATGTCTACTTTTCAAAACTTCGTGCTCCCGTAAACTTTTTTCAAGCTGCTCAATTTGTGTATTTTGCGAGGATTCTATGTTCAATTGTTCCTTATATGTTGCAATTTTTTCCTTCGTTTCTTTAAGTACTTGCTGTAACTCTTCTTCGTGTTGCTCTTTGAGTTGTTGAACAACTGCCTCATGCTCATCATTCTTGGTATTCAGAGCATAGATGACCTGAAAAATACACCACAAGAATTTAAAACAAGGATCTTAACATAATTTTTAATTTTGTGAAATATTGGAGTTTGTCTTCTTTTATTTGTTTATAACATAATTTTTAGCTAACCTTTACTCCATATACGTATACATGTATATGTTTTACTGCATGTGCAACCAGTTTATATCCAGATCAGTCAGCACATTTGTGCCATCTGATCAGGACCTGTGCACTGTTCACTTCTGTCAGAAATAACAAACCAATCTAAAAAGGAAATGTGTAGATGCTGATTAGTCAGCATGAATGTGCCAGCTGATCTGGATCTACACTGTTTGCCCCTGCAATAAATGAAGTATACATGTATTTGGAGTAAAGGGTTAACTGTGCAATCCAGGCTGATTTAAGTTTTAAATTGTCCCATTTTTGTTTATTTTCTCTTGGCACTCTTACTGTTCATAAAAGTAAGATGTTATTTTACAGTAATGCAGATCTGGGTAATCAGTAAGTTATAATAATCAGAGCTCCAGATAATTTTTAAGGGCAAAGGGT
This sequence comes from Corbicula japonica, assembly GCA_038501625.1. Lineage (NCBI taxonomy): Eukaryota > Metazoa > Mollusca > Bivalvia > Venerida > Cyrenidae > Corbicula > Corbicula japonica. The sequence goes on from JAZAYU010000302.1 coordinate 528,071, forward strand.
ATTTACCCCCTAATATTTTTTCCAAAGGGTATTTTAATCCTTGACATTTTTCAAGAGAGGGTATTCAAGATTTTTTAGCAGGTATTTTCTTATAAACACCTTGACAACTCAGATTGCGTCCTTTGTTCCATCCCTCATAACACATTAATTTTACAGATACTGTTGCCTGTTGAAGGTTGTTCTTCCGAGTTTTTGAGCTAACTATACCATAAGCAGGCATTTTTAATTTGAGTTTGAAAATGGTGGTAAATTGGATGCACTTGATTCATTATAAGATATTTAATTAAACTACTCTTTTCACCCTGTAACTGCAACATTCAATGTGGCAGTTTTGGGGTGAAATGAAAAGTCTCAACCAGGTCTTGAACCTTGGACCTCTGACTTACAGTGCCAGTTCTCTACTTTAAAACAAATATGGCTACACAGGTATCTTACAAGAAGAATGAGGCAACTGGAAGTTTACACTGACATGGTGCTGTTACATGGGTATAAAAAGTAACAGAAAGTTTTACTACAACAGCTGGTAAAGTATCAGCGTGTATAACTAAACATTGAACCATTTATAAAAAGCAGGTGTTCATAAACCCACCAGTGTTTGTGTAAATGGATGGTAGGGCGGGGGAGGGTGTAAGTCTGCAATCCACATGATCTACCAGAATATACCATAAAAACAGTCACATGCATGGATAGCATCATTTGCGATAGAAAGACAATGGATAGATAACAAACATAACAGTCAGGGTTTTTTTTAAAGAAGAGGGGAAGACGCTGGTCAAAAGGGGAAAAAGACGTGAAAAATACAAAATTGGGGAAAATTTAGTTTATTACCGGTATACACTCTTACTTGTATTGCTACAGTGAATGTTTATACTCAAGTTTATGCTTCTGTCTTTCTTTTTTTACTTTAGCTTTCATTACCAAACAGTCTATTTAGCATACAAAGGCATGTCTCTTTGTTATCTGTTCTTAAAAGTACAAGAATCAGTTTATTTATACTTGCTCACTTTCCGAGCCAGCTTAAAATGTATACTGTCCATTAATTGTGTGCTTAGAATCATAATCACTTCGGCTGCAAGATTTCCAGAAATATATTTTTAGGGCATTGCTTGGGTAGTTATTGATAATTTCCAACTTAACTGCTGAATTCCCCAAGAAAATTAAATATTGGTTCTCAAAAGGAGGGTTCGAGCAATTCTACTGACACCCCCCCTGATATGCACAGCTAATACAACACGCGACGTACGATGATAAATGATCATAAAATTACACGGTACTTTTACTTTTAAATGTCACGATAATTTATTTTTATTATAGTTGTGAGTCACATTGAAAATTTGGACTTCAATGAATACTCCGAAAGATACAGGATATAAAATTCTTGGGATAAAAATGATTGCCTGGCACAGTTTTGAATGTGTGTTTCACCTGACGATTCGTATTTTTGTGACAGAACATGGCGCCGTATTCTGTTGTTCGTATTTTGCATTATTCATCGTCCATTTTATCTGACAGAGCAAACAGGATGCATCCGTTTAAAAGCACGATGAAAACAATATACCACAACTAGATATTTACTCAGTTAGTCTTCAATTAATTGTCAATTATCAAAACAACAGATTCTTCTTTTGCCCAGTGTCAGAATACATTCCTTGGCGATAATAAAACCGGCATGCACATGCATTTAATCGACTGGTTGGTATTTTTCAAGTAGGTGGAGCTTATTGTTTTAACAAAATATTTTTTACTATCTAATTGTAAACAGTGTGACCTGAAAGGTTATAGGTTTTCTTTATCGGAAGTCCGCGGGATGTATGTTATCGAGAAATTTGGCGGACAAGTCGTATTTTAGCCCTAATTTACAGCCACACGCTCGCTAATGGTACTAAACTGTTGTAAAATCCATTTAAAACTAGCAGGTAGAATGCCTTTATTCGCAACACGACGATAATCCCGTACCAGTAATGTTAAAGTTGACAACCAGGATACAATTTCTGTGACGTAGCGAATCTAAATTTAGTAACATTCATCAAATATGAAATAATACTCTGTTCCTTACGTAACTAAATTCTAACAAATATTCGTGAAAATTGTGCAGACTTTAGATGAAATAGATAAAACATAACTATAAATTACGCTTCTGTTTACGTTTTGCTAAAAATTATCACTTTACAAGAAGGAAAATGATTTTCGTTGGGGAAAAAATTTCATTGGGAATTTTTTCCGGGGAAGATGCTAACTATTGGCGTCAGTTTGCTAAGGAAAAATAACCCCTGACAGTTCAACTTATCTTATGGTCATTTGAACAGATGGTTCCTTTGGTTGTCATGTGTAGCAGATCTTGACAAATAAATAGGACAACTAGACTAGAATCTAGATTATCGGACAGAGGATGATCGCAAAAAACTCAATGGCATTTGTTAGAGAGACGCTGGGGTGTGAGGCAGTATTCCACATAAACTCACTAGCGCTAGGAATTATTGAAATTTGTTTGACACATGACTTTGCAGTGTCTCTGTCAGTAAGGTGATTGAAGCTGAAACCATCGGAATTTATGGATAGGAGACTGCTCGCAATGGAAACATTGTCTCTGCATATGATAAACCACACGCGAGTCCGGAGCCTCACATTGCTTTTACCTTTGTCAACTGAGCAATCTTCTTTGACATTTTAAGATGCATATCCTGTGTAACCTCCATGTCTTGCGTCGTATTCTGAGGCAGAGTACCGTATTTTCCATTTTGGTAATAATTAAACATTTTGGCACTGGCCGCCATCTTCGTTTGGGTTTCTGTGTTTACACCAGAAAATTCGACTTGTCGTAGTTATCCGGAATTGATTTTTATTAAATGGTTGACGCATATTAGCGAAACATTGTGAGTTTTCTTATATTAATTGTTAACTGATTTCAGGACAGTTAATCTAACACGAACAAATAATCATTACAAAATGTGTATGCTATCTGATAGTTTACATGTCTCCTTGACGCGAAGGGACATAACTCTGCTTTAGTCTAAAACTTTTACAAAAATGTATCGTCATCGTCTTAGGTCAAATATAAGGAAGTGCGTCCGGGTCGTAGGGTCCTCAAGTAGTTCCTAAAAGTAGATCTATTATCGTGCATCCTTTTGTTAAAGATGAAGTTTAAAACAATAACATTTTTTTTCAGTAATGATACAGGGCTGTTCCTATTAATCAA
>JAZAYU010000302.1:548766-612297 GCA_038501625.1 Corbicula japonica
TTAATGGGCGCCAAACCCTGACACCCTGGTTTCATATAAAAACCAAAATATCGACATGCCTTTGATGTTGTATTACCAGGGTATTTGTAAAGTTGATTATTATTTCAAGTTTCAAGTTTCAAGTTTCAAGTTTTATTTTCAACCTAGGCATGTAATATGCATCAGGTTATAACAAGAACAAACAAACAAACAAACATGGCAGCATGGAAAGTGGAAATTGAAAATTCCAAGATAATCCAACCATCACCAAAAAAAAAATATCAGACATATTCCAAGGGAGACTACTTGTGATGTGTACCTGGAAATTGATAAATATGTAATTGTCTCCCTTGTCTAGTAATAAACACTATGTCTGTAACTTAATGTCAGTGGTAGTTGGAGAATCTACAAGCATACATTTAAATAACATTTGAGATCATAAGAATTATAATACATATACTAACAAATACAATAGATGTTTAGGGTTAAGGTTGTGTACTGTTTTGGGAGAATGAGTTATTTAAAATTTGACATTATAGTTTTACAAAATAAAGCTAATCTTAACAGAGTACGGTCATTATTACTGTTCATCAGTTTATCAAGTGTAAATATATTAGGATGAGAAGTGAAATGATTATCAATAAATTTCTTTCGTGACTCTGCGAAAAATCTACATTCAAATAAGTAATGAAATTCATCTCCAAGGGGTTGTCCGACACACTTGTGACATGTTCTTTGATTTCTATCAATATGCAAATGTCTGCCCTTTTCAATGGGTAGCATGTGATTAGTTGTTCTATACTTACATAATATCTTACACAAATTTCCAGGCAAAATATCTAAATATTTCTCAAAAACCAAATTCTTTTTTAAGTAGTCTATATACTAAGCATTTGGGAGAATATATTATAACAGCTTGCCAGTTTTGCAAAAACTGATCTTTTAATCTACACTTTACTACACTCACCGGCATTTCTAATTACACACTTTTTATAGACGAAAATAACTATCAAAATATTTGACTTTTTCTAAAATCTGAAAAAAGTAATTGGATTAAGTTTTAACAGCGAATTATTATAGCACTGACATTCTTAAACTAATTGTACAATAAAATAGTTCTGTGAAAGCATTTGTAGCGTAAATGACCGTCGCCGAATATGACGTCCCGTGCATCGCGTTACGTCATTTTCGTACACTCAACATGGTATTCAATCATCGTAATATCAACGTTATGCCGTAGTTATTCTAATTAAAACAATTTAAGGGCAGTAAAATGAAGGTAAAGAATTGTAACTTACCTGTCTTACTGACGTCCCAGCTTGGAGCATTCCAACGGCACGCGCTCTCTCTACCAAAGTCATACGCGCCATTTTTTGTGAGTTTTTATACCGGCCTTTTTATCTCTGGCTAGAATTCTAATGATTTTGGCTAAATTCAAACTTGCCTAACATTTTGTACATGTGTGCACGAGGAAAATGCTGATTTCAAATTTTCGTCTCGCATGAATGAACTCGAATGGGGATTTTCGTGTAACGTGCTACGATTAGACATCAACTCCAGGTACAACTCCCGTTATAACCAATTACCATAAACACCCTGTTTTGATAGTTATTTTCGTCTATAAAAAGTGTGTAATTAGAAATGCCGGTGAGTGTATGTTCTTAAAATGGCTAAAATTATCAACATGCTGAGATTCAAAATAATATGAAAGACCTAATTCATTAAGAGTATTACTGGCATGAGATATCTAAGGTGAAACAATAATATTTGACACATGTAAGGAAAGAATTGTTCTATATAAAACATTAGATATCTTATCATCTTTAGAATTGATCAGTCTGGCCCAATAACACAATACTCTTGATTTTATTTGTAATTCAAGAGGCATTTGACCAGTTTCTCCATAAATCATACAATTAGCTGTGGATGCCTTGAGATTAAGAATCAATTTACAAAAACGTAATTGAAATTGTTCAAGAATCTGTAAATTTTCAATACCCCAAACCTCGCAACCATATAACAGAATAGGTACAACCATACTGTTAAACAAGTGTAACTGTATAGAAACTGGTAAGTTTAATTTTCTAGATTTCTTAACAACCGAAAACATAGCCTTTCTAGCTTGTTCTATTATTCTTTTTTTTTGCTTTATAAAATTTACCATTAAAGTTAAAGAGCACTCCTAGGTATGAAAAATCTTCAACAATTTCTAACTCTCTGCCGTTGTAGGAAAAATTCACATTATTTTTGTTAAATTTATGTGAACTAAAAATTAAATTTTTTGTTTTATCCTCATTTACTTGAAGGTCCCAAATTTTACAATAGTCACTCATTTCATGTAAACCATTTTGTAAGTCTAGTCTACTTTCAGCTAACAATATTGTATCATCTGCATACAATAAAAGATATAACTTTAAATAAACATCTAGGGTATCATCACTAAGACAATTATTTATAGTGCTAGACAGAGTAGTCAAACCTTCCATTTTGGATGACATAAACTCAGTAAGATCATTAAGGTAGATAGAGAAAAGTATCGGTGATAAGTTTTCACCCTGGCGAACTCCAGTGTAACTACTGAAAAAATCAGTTAAAACATTATTTACTTTAACACAAGATTTTGCCTTATCGTACATATTGTGTATGACTTTTAAACACTTACCATCAATATTATGTGACAGTAATTTACGCCATAAATGCAATCGGTTAACAGAGTCAAATGCCTTTCTATAGTCTACAAAAGCACAGAAAAGTTTTTTCTTTGATTTTAAGTAAAAGTCAATTAGCAACTTTAGAGAAAAAACATAATCTATAGTTCCATAGTTATTTCGGAAACCAGCTTGTTCTTCATTTAATAAGTTACAATTTTCTAAGTAAGTATTTAAACGTTCATTCAGAATGTTTGTAAATAATTTACCCATACAGCTGAGAATAGTTATACCCCTATAATTATTTGGGTCACCTTTGTCTCCTTTATTCTTATAAATTGGAAAGATGATGCCCTGACTCCACACATCAGGAAATATACCTGAATCAAGAATTATATTAAATAATTTACAAACTAATTGCAGAAAAGATTCATTAGCATTTTTTAGATATTCATTCAATATATTGTCAAACAAAGAAGGACTCTTATTGTTTTTTAGCTTTTTTACGATTTTCTGTACTTCACCAATAGTTATATCAGCATTTAGAAAGGTATTATTGTTACTCAAATGTTCGAAATCAATATTGTCTTGAATGTTATCATCTACATCAGTTCCAGCTTCATTTAACTTAACAAAATGTTCAAAAAAAGTTTCCTTAGAAATTTTACAAAAAGTATCTTTACCCTCATTGCTATACTTATTTAATAACCCCCAAAATGCTTTAGGATCAGAAGACCTCAGATTAGATAGTTTCTTATTAACATCTTTTTGATATAATCCAAGTTTCTTGTTAATAATCTTTTTATATGCTTTACTATCTGACACCATATTGATATAACTATCCTGAGTTTTAACCCTTCTATGATATTTTTTACTTGACAAATACTTTTTTCTTGCATTTAAGCAGTCACCATCAAACCATTTTCTGTTTTTACGAAGTTCCGATTTTGATTTTGAGGAACCATCATTCTTGTTACTATTACAGCCATTCTTAGGTGGTTTGTTATTTACATCACTTATTAATTGACATTTGTCTGCGGCATTGATCAAAATATCAGACACCTTTCTAGTAATATCATTAATACTAGCAATATCATAGTTTTTATCATTATGTATTCTAGCAAACTCAGTATTGAGCTCTTCAATAACAACTTGATCCAAGTTATCCATGAACTGCTGTTTAACAGAGCTATCCCAGATAGGCTTTTTATAGTTGTTTTCAATAATACCACTATCCAAATCAACATTATTAACATTTCTACCATGAAACTCATTGTCAGTAGGATCCTTTATGGAAAAATCAGCAGTTAAGCAACTGTGCATATCAGACAATATAGGATCAAAGTCATGAACTTCAAAACACTTAATATTTGAAAAACTATGTTGTGACAACAGTAAATAATCTAATAAGCTTATATCTTTACATGTATTTTTCCCAATATAAATATCTTTGCCACATCTACCATTAGCTATAAGTATCCCTGTTGATTTGCATAATTCTAACAGTCTATGACCATAATTATTCACATTATTGCTATCTTGAGAAAATCGTGCTAACGGTAAACCAAGATTAACCAAATTACCTAGCGACATATCCTCAACAGTAATGGCGTCAAAATTCCATTCGGCTACAAATTCATCAAAAACAATGTAGTCAGGTAATTTACCAGTTTTTGCATTGAAATCACCAAAAATGGCAAAAGATGCATTATCAAATTGTGAATTAATATCTAAAATATCATTTTCTATCTTGTCAAAGATCTCTAGATTGCCATATCTCGAACTTTCAGGAGGTATATATATTACTGCAAAAATATAGTTCGAGTTTTTTAATTTGTACCAAAAACAATTTTCGCAGCTGTTGTCTAAAACATGAATGGTATAAAGTAAATTATTCTTAATTAGTATACCTACACCACCTGACCTATTCTTGAAAACATCACGATTTTTACCCATAAAAGCATACCCATCTACAATAACATCATCAAAGCAATCTAACTTTGTTTCAGAAAAATGTACAATATCATAGTGCTGAATAAAAGAAATAAAATCTGGGTTACTTAACTTTGAGGTAATTCCACAAACATTAACATATGCTAATTTTAAAAGTAAATTTGAGCTATCAACATTATAACTGTGATCTGTATACAAAGTGTTAATATGACTAGAAGAATTGCTATCCAACAATAAAGACAATGAATCATCAACAAAAGGTTCATCATCCAATGAAAACGAATTTACACAAGATGAATGACAGAATGAAAACGAACAGTCTAAAGGTTCTTGCAAAGTCTCATTCTCCTCAGCTTCCTATTTGAGCTCTTTGAGACCAAGCGCCTCCAAATCAACATCTATGTCCAGCTGGAAGAGGTCATCTGGCGAGGATACCAAGACGTGTTTGCCTTTAAATGTGCAGTGAATTATTCCGTCACGAGTGTACACGTTACTAGTTGCACCGTCTTTCTTTACAATGTCAAACAGCTTCATCCTCAATGGGGTAAGATCATACGTGATGAATACTCCCTTATACCTAGGGGACGACTTCAGGTACTTCTTGGAACGAAAAACTTCGTACAGCTTATTCCGCGAAACGAACCGTACAATGATTTGTTGTTTCGAGCCATGCTTAGGTTTAACCGGGTGACAAACACTAATGTCAGAAGAGCAGATTGGTTTAGACCGCTGAGCGGTATCCGCGTTGACCCGAGTTTCTGTACTGCCATCCTTGGCTGCCAGGTCTGAGAGATGGTTAAAGAGATCTACAACCAGTTCTGTAAGGTCCATATCTGATGCCACACTGAAGTTATGTATACGACAGTTTTCTCTTCTAGTGTACTGCTCTAATTTATCACATTCGAACCTGTTGGTACGAACGGAACACTTCAAACGCTCTACTTCATCTTTTGTTGCCAACTTGCTTATCGCATCGTGTAAACTTTCGAACTTCTCGTTGAGCTTCTGTTCTAGAATGTCTGAGAAGGCATCCAGGTCACATGCTGCGAATTTGTTGCCTTTACCTCTGGAGCCTATGGTATGACTAGTTGAGCTTATAAGATAATGAGCGAGTGTTAATTATGATAAAATACAATATCAGTTTGTTATTAAATTTCACTGGGATAAACGATGTACAAAATAATGATTTTCCACTTTCCTTCCTCGACTGCAAATGGTGACCTTCAGTGTCTCAGTAAATTTCCTCTTCTACTCCGTTGTACAAACGAAATAATCGCACAAATGACGATTTAGATAGTCCTTCTTGCGAAACTCACCGAAAAAGTCAGGTAAATAACACAGATGACACTAATACTGCGTAGATTCTAAGTTTTAAAATTCGACTTTATGCCGCCAACCGCCATCTTAACCGGAAAACTCCAACGATCACGGACAGGCCAGGTATTCTCCATGTTTAAGAGCAGTTATATTTAAAAGTAACACAAAGACGATTAAAGCGCGAAAAGATATACACTGGACTGTCGCCGTGTCGGAGACAACGGTCAATTGTCTTCAAAGTGGGGTTTACCTATTTAAAGAATTAGCGACTAGAATGGATTCTTTGTAGTCAGAATCGATGTCGCCGACTTTGAAACTTAAGCGACTTTTGATTTTGTCTTTATATGTTTGCAACGCCGATCGTGATGCTGTATTTATTTATTTAATATTATTTTTTTTGCCGCCGATAACAAAGTTGTATTCATTAAATTTATTTCTGCAAGACAACAACAGCATAACAGCAACACGAGCAGTAGCATCCTCCAGAACCACTCCAAAAGGTGGCCTCTGCGGACAGGCTCGTGGTCTTTAAATTGTGTTGCCGTAGTCTAAACCGTCTTGTCACTGGCTATTTAGTGACAAAAATTTTGCCTTATGTCAACGGCCATATCTCGTAACATGTATGCTGTCCTTAAGTCATAACGTAGTGCCATCTGTCGCTGGACAATGTTATTTCTATACTCTATTGATAAGCAGATTGCTTATAAATTTTAATGTCGATCATTTGTTAAAATTCACACGTGTTACTTTTGTATATTGATGGAATTTCGAATGGCACGTATCCATTTGTAAGAAAGTTTGCTCGCTTATTCTAGGTGTTTGCTTTGTTAAGTTGTAGTTCATGAGGGTAAATTTTATTAACCAGAGATGGAACATGATTATCATTCATATTTAATAAATCATCAAGGTACGTCGAGGTGTTGATAAAGGCTGTAACAATGTCGTCTTGATGTTCGGTAGAAAGAGTTAACATAAAATCTCTTTCATAACAGTATAAAAATAGATCAGCAACAATTAGTTTCCATTGGAATGCCTATTACTTGTTTATAAGTAGAGGTACTAAATCTCTCATAAATATTATCCAATAAAAATGTGAGCGCCTCGATAAGGTCTTGATTAGTACATAAAATAATTATCATAAGAACCATCTTTAGAAATGGAAATTGGAAGATATCCTTTATTTACCAATAGCAATGTAAGAATCGTAAAATATTGGTTAAAATTAATTGCAGTATTAATATTTTTTATTCATTATGCGTATAACCAGGTGTTGGCTGACTGTAATGAAGGTTATACAAATTGGGTTTTTTTTACGTCAAAACGTCAAAAAGCTTTTAAATATCTATGGTTTTACATACGTATTTGATAATAGAATTATAGACACCTTTAAGCAAGAATGGAATACACATATAAGTAATAGTTGAGTTCTCGATATGTATAAACTATCCAAATCATCTTTCGAATTCGAACGATATTAAGACTTATTACCAAAAAGAGTTTAAGACTATATTTTGTTAAATTGAGGGTTTCTGCGCTCTCTTTGAGAATACAAACAGGAAGATATGCACGCAACATACATCGACATGAACGTTATTGTTTGTATTGTAATGTTAGAGATATAGAGGATGAATACCATTTTTTTGTCTGTGTCAATGTTATCTCAAATTAAGAAAATATCTCAAACGTTATGTTAATCCATCTGTATTTATATTTCATGAACCGTTGACTTCATCTGATAAGAATTAATTTGTTAATCTTTGTAAATATATGAAAGAAGCTTTTTGCTACTGATCATTATGACTAGTTACAAAACAGTCTATATAATTTTAATTGTATATTCATATGCTGTTATTATGTAAAGCATATTATGCTTTGTATCGCCCAGTTAAGTGAATCTTCCTACGTTATACGCACCTGAATTTCCCGTAAGTCATTGAAACGCATAGAATAATTCATGTCAATTTGTTTGTAAGTTTGTAAATGTAAGTATGTTTTTTCTTTTAAAATGTTGTACTGACCCAAAGAACCAAAAATCTCACCATCAGAATAACGTAAATACAAATCTTTAAATTTCCCACATGGAATGACCATATAGTATTTTACAGAGAACTATGAAACACCTTCGTTAAATCCAATGTAATTAATTTTCTCTTTTTTTAACAAAACGCATATTAATTGAGAATTTTAGTTCCCGACATGCTAATCTGTTATCTTTTTTCCATATGAAATGACCATATCATATATTTTAATACAGAACTATAAAACTATCTCGTTAAATATAATGGAATGATTTTTTTCACACAAATACTTATTGACACTTTAACATCCCCGTCCGTCTTATCCCATACTCATTTAATTTTATGCATGGATACACGTGTCACTTTGATTCCGTTTTTACCATAATCAGACTAAACATACAGGAAGTAAGACCCCTTGTATAAACAGATTGTATTGTTTCTGAAATGTATACAAATGAGTTATATTAAATCTTTATTGCAGTATTTGATTTTTTAACACTATGTTTGTCCTACTTGAAAATATTCAAACCCTATGGAAATGACAATCATTATGTGCATGCAACAAAAATACATTCTTTAATAATAATAATAATAATTTCAATTTCAAAATATAGTTTAAACACTCAGATAAATTTCAATCAACACATTTATTACCTTTATACTTTATGAATAGAGTACGATGACAAAACATATAACTTAAATAGCGTTGTCCTCTTCAAGCTGCCATGTGCATGTGATAATTATTCGAGTATATATATTTAATGTACTTCTCATTCTTTTGTTATGTAACAAACCGAGAAATAAGGTAAATGAACTTGGACAGAAGAATGTAGACCCTGATCATACTGTACGGATGTTAAGTCAAATCTGTACATTCATGCTAATAATATTAAGGGAACACCGTAGACCCCGACCAAAGCATGCAGAACTGTATACTATTGTAATTAATACAAAACCGAACACTGTAGACACTGATCATACTGCACGGATGTTAAGTCTCTATTGTATAATTAGTAATTATAATAAAATAAAACAATGTAGACCCTGATCATATTGTAAGAATATGAAGTAAAATTTGTATAATGATGTTATTTATATAAAGAAAACAGCGTAGAAGCGCGAAGACGCAAGACCGACTTATCAAAACAAACACCTTGGCCAGGTCGATGGATGCGAGGTATAGTTGACGTCGCTGCTGCCGGAATTTTCCTGGAGCTGTCTCAGGAAGAACTTCATATCAATGGTTTTCTCTAGGCCCAGAACCAACACTGTAACTCGGAATAAACGCGGTCTGTTAATACCTAAAGGCGGTTGAAAACTGTCTTTGCGAAGCTATTTCCACGATTTTAAGGAGAGAGCTCCCTCGATAGTCGTTGCGGTCACCCTTGTTCTTGTAGAGCTAGAAGATTCCGCATATCTTTAGGCAATGTTCCTTCTTTTCATGACTGTATCAGACGCTCATGAAGATGTCCAAAAAGGGAGGTCTCTTTTGCGGCCAAAACCCGTCTTATGCTCTTACACAGCCAATAGCCTTACAGGGTTCTCGTTGGTTGGTGGAAAGTCAACTCCTTCACTGGCAGGTAATGGGGTGGTGTTCTCCGTAGCTGTATTGGTGACAACATTGCACAACGATCTAGAGTACAGCTCCACGTAGTGCTTAACCACTATCTCTATCTGCTTACCACGGTCCTTAATGAAAAAATTGAAATATGCATATCAGGAATGGCCACATCCAGCAGACAAAGCCTCCCCCCACAGCCAAAAAGTAGAGAGGAAAAGAGAGCATGGTAATAATCAGCTTCAAAATGGAGGCCCCAACCAATTAACCCCTGCCACCGTCGTGCAACCAAAGAGGTAAGCATAATGATCAACTGTAAATGGGTACCAAAAGGCCTGCAGAGCGCTGCAAAATATCATGTTGATAACCTTTCTTTTTGAATTTACAGATGGTTTTTAAGTTTAACCGGGAGAAATTAACATTGCCTTTTATTTTCTTAAGTATATAAATTTAATCTACATAAAAAATCGGCTATGAAATACCTTGTTGCAAAAGTGATATTAAACTGCATCGGATTCTGTATTTTTTAAATTAAATCTTGGTATCGGCGATAAAACTTACAAAAGGTTTTCCTTAATTTTCCTTAATTTATGATACCGATAACCTTGTTTTAAAAGTTTTTCTGTAGTGTAAAGATTACGTTCATTGAAATCATTAACATCGTTGCAAGCTCTTGAAAAGCAAACAAGCTGTGAGATATAAACCCCGTAAGATGTTGTACGAGGAACATCGCCGTCTGGAAACTGGAAATTTACTATATTAAAATTAAAATCGTCTCTTTTAAATCGTCTTTGATTGCGTCGCAGGAATTGCAGGGCTAGGCGCTTTCACCGTGACGGTGCGGGTTCGCTCCCAGCTAGAGGCACTATCATTTGAAATTCACAGTAGCGCTATTTGTGCAGTGTGGCGGCCGTAAAAAGTCTCCCCGTACATATAGTCAGTACTGTTATCAGTAAATAACCCGTTACCGAATGTCATGCTATCCGGTCAACCTTTTTTGGGGTTGTCCCGGTTAGCTCAATTGGTTGCGTTGCAGGCTAGGCGCTGTCGCCGTGACGGTGCGGGTTCGCTCCCAGCTAGAGGCACTATCATTTTTTATTATATATTTTACTAGTGACGTAACCATTTTAATGGACAGATTTAGATCAAGAAAGTTTGCTTGCTTTTCTGAAGTGTTCGCTTTATTAAGTTGTAGTTCTTTAGGATAAATCTTATTAACCAGTGATAGAAGATGGTTATTATTTATATTTAATAAATCATCAAGGTACCTAGAGGTGTTGTTAAAAGCTGTAATAATATCATCTTAATGTCCGGTAAAGCATCTAGGGCACGGAATTGGTCTAAATTACCGACACACTCGTAGAAAGAGATAACGTAAAAGTCTCTTTCATAACAAGGGGTTGAACAATAAGTACCCATTGGGATGCCTATTACTTGTTTATAAATAGAGGTTCCGAATCTAACATAAATATTATCCAGTAAGAAAGTAAGCAACTCTATTAGGTCTTGACAAGTCCAGAAAGTAAAATAGAGATCGCCAGAGGTTGACTCGAGCGGTGCGGTTTTTGTAACATTTTGGTCCAAATGCTTTCTCTCTCCGCTCGTCATGGCACGGGTGTTCCCACGGACTTCAGAGGTCTTGATGTAAATGCTTGACTTCGGTCAGCAGTCGTTGATAGATTTGCGGGAGACACTCTTGGCATCGTTGCGGGCTTCTCTGTAGGCAGCTAGTGTTTTCTCGCAGGGATTTCTCTGTAGCTGAGAAGCTCGTCACCATTTGCGGCAAAAGTAGTCTCCATCTCTTCAATCCCATCTTTGAACCAGTCATTGTTCTTCATGACTCTCTTTCCGAAGTCCCAGCGTGCTGTTGCGCTTTCTGTGGAGCAGTCTTCCAGGGTCTTGTTGATGGCATCGGCGAAGCCTTTGCGCAGCTCAGGCTTTGAGGTACTGACCGTGTCGATGCAAGGCCGACCCTTCTGCTTAGAGCGGTGGATTCGTCTGGGTCGTAGACGCACCATGCAAACGAGCAAGGAGTGTTCAGTGTCGCAGTCAGCACTATAGTAACGGCTCCTGCTAAGCATGTTGTTCAACATGGTTCTTTTAGTGATGACGAGGACATGGAATGTCGTCAAGACACTGTAACGGGCCTTGGTGGGATAGAAGGTGTTGGGTATTGCGAGATCGTAGAAGGAGCAGAGATCCTGGAGAGCCCATTGCTAGGATTCCTCTCTCGGCATTTCTGGCAGAGTCCAACGGAAAGGCAGCCGACACGGCCAGTGCTGTTACAGGATGTGCCTGAAAGCATCGAAAAGCTCAGCCATCTGCCTGTGTACCAAATTTTCTAACTGGGTTTATTCTAATAGCCTTTGTCCAGGCAATGTCGACCTGCAAGGTGGTAGAAAACTCGTAGTGGGCGGGAGCGTTCATTTCCCGTAAAGGTGCAAAGCATCTGCCGACTGCCCCCTGAAATACCGGTCAAGACCTATTCGTAATGAGATTACTGCAGACAAACATACTACAGGACAGAAGATACAGCCTGGGCCCTTCAGTATGGGATAGAATCCGCTTTATCTACGTTATAAATAGCTTAAAGAATACGTATAATACATTTTCGTATGTGTAGCGACTCGTTATTGAGTGATGCAAGTCCGCAAGTCGTTATTAAATATGGGGCGAGACGTTATAGGACGAATCTTTAGTGGGCCGAAACTTTATATATTTTTACTCTCTTTCAATCGAGACTCGCATCAACAAAAACGTCTGTATATAACAAAGAAGTAAATATAGGTTTGGTAAAAACACAAATACTTACAAAGAGACAAGCAATACTACAACAACAAACAGCAAATGAACAAAAGTAACAATACAAGTTAAACTTGTCCTTGGAACTATACTATAAAGGAGAAAGATGGTCTAAAGATATGTTTAATGGATATCTGTCAATAAAGTGAAACTTTATTTTATACAATGTATACGTTTTCCGTAATTTTCCTAGTGTTTGTTATAAACTAAACTAATTACAATATGATCGATTAAAATGTAATTTCATGAACAGATGATATAATTCAACAGCTGTGAAATAATGAACAATATCTTGTTGAAACCATTCGCGTCCGATCAATATGTTGAATAAGGAAATTCTTATTTAAAATTTGAACACTGTACTTCTTAGACTAGCATTTGCTATTTATTAGATCTAGAAATGCAATATTTCCATTTATAACTGAAAAAGCAGTCTCAAGAAATATGACAACATTGGGTAATTCCAAAATGCTGTTAAATATTTCTTTCAAAATATATTTTGTTTGATCTTCTCAACCTTACAGTGAAAGTGGTTAAGAGCAGCAACACGTACAGACCAGCAGACTGGGAACAAACATTACAACAAGGTTGAAACCCATTAACAAATGTCAAAACAGACAACACGTTGACAAAATAAACAAAAAAGTTCAACATGGTAAGGGTGCCGCTAAAGAACGGTCAATTACAAACAAAAATATATAGGGTGGGCTTAAAACTGATTTGAATCTTAAGTCAGAACTTCAGGGTCTACACATATTTCACTGCAATCCGTCAGTAAAATTAAACCATATTTCATGATTTCAATAACGTTTATTTCAAACTCAATGTGTTACCACTAAGATCGATTAGAAAGTAAATGTAACTTAAATGTATGTAAATGTCAAACGAAATCGATTCGGAAGTTTGGTCATGTATCATCCAACAGCTGTGAATATAATGAATACTAGTTTGCTTAAACTTATTGCGTCTCACCAATACATAGAATGATGAAATTTTGATTTAAATTTCATCAAAAATTCTCTTGTTATTTAGTAGATCCAAAGATGCAAAACCCATATAAAACCCCATCACTTCTCTTTGATCCCCAATCCCAAACCTTTCCCGAAATTTCTCTTTACTACAAATGATGTTTTATGATGTGTCAACTTTTGTGGTTGGTTTTCGATTGATAACTGCAGAATGGATAGATCTACAGTCACAATACTTGGAAGTCAATTACATGAGAAATGTAGACTTTTCATCAAACCGTCAAAGCAGTCAACAGACACATGGTTTGCAAGACAGATAAATGACCACCTGATGACATATATGTAAAATCCTCCAAGTTTTTCTATAGAAAACCGGTTTCGGATCATTAAAGGTAAAAAGTGTAATACGCATATAAGAAATATCCACATTCAGGAAAATTATCCTCAGTCTTTACACGGCGTAAGAGAGTGAAAGAGTTGTTATTGAATTTATTAAATTCATATAATTGTAATTGCAATGATGCTTTTGATTGCAAATGTGGTTTTATTCTTAAACATAACGTTGTCATTTACTTCGACCCTGCTTGTCAACTAAACAAATGAGCCTGGAAGTAACAAGCTTAAGCACCAAATACTGCTATGGCTCTTTCAATTTTATTATTTTTTACATTGCGACATTACAGCACTTTGCATGGATAGGGTGTTGCAATGACTGTTGTCGTCAATATACTAACTTGTGCATGTAGTTCAATAATTTTAATTCAGCTTTTACATATTTCAATGACAACAAACTATAATAACAAACTAAAAAAATATCTTATTTTATTTCTCAGTTGTCTAGACTGTATGTTTATGAAATAGATGAAAAGAGATCTTTGAAAGCCACTGAACACGACAAATATGAAAACATTGCAGGCTCGGTTTGATTGAGTCTGTTCTTGAGCAGTAATGGAAATTCATATTTCTGCCCATGCCGCCTAGCCCCGGGTTAGCGCAACTCTATATTTACATCAATAAACAGTAAAATTTCGATCCATCCCAAACGATGGAATGCATATGGCGTTGAACATGGAACCTTCAATGCGGTTTTTTGTTTAGAATAATACCATTTCATGTTCAGCGGCATATGGTCCCCTGATAAAAGAATTGGTTTGCCCTAAACGAGAAAACAATGGGCGGAACTAAACTAAATAGAATGTTGACAGCGGATCAGAGAATATAAGTCCTGCATATCAAAGGCAAAGGTTGAAAAAGCAGGAAGTATATCCTTGGGGTGATTGAACAATATCCAATTCCTTTTTTGCTGGGGTATTGAAACCACCCATCTTTAAACTGGTCGAAATATTAACGCAAAAGTAATTTAGAAGTACAATTAACATAGTAGATATATATCGTAATGCTCAAGTACCTTCGAAGGACGTAACTCATAGCATAACTGATAAAGAACGTGAATAGTTTCAAATCATCATGAAAACTGTAAGAAAACAACATGTGTTACCAATCGTCCTTGTTCTTACATTGCTTTACTTTTTAACTAATAACAGCACTGATAAAGTACCTGAATAGTTTAAAATCAACATGAAACCTGCAAGTAAACAACATGCGTTACAAGTCGTCCTTGTTCTTATATTGTTTCACTCTTTGACATGGTAAGGTTGGCAATGTTTAAAATGGCGTTACAGTAGCCTACTTTTTTGTCATCGTGGTTCATACTGTGGACAAGTGCACAATAACTAAGTCTCAATAGCAGAGCGCTTAGAAGAACTGTCACCTATATATTTAACATTGACTAATGCAAGTTTGGTCGTAGGTTCGATTTACATAATTTACATTTCGTTTTGCATTATACATTCATTTTAAATCTCCCATTGCTTATTTCTTTTTTTCAAAATAAAATTGTGAAATTTCGATCCTACTCATGTCTCGAGACAAGACAAAATTTCTTAGGATGAAAATCAATGTTTTTATTACATCTAATCGGGTATTGGATATGCACACATTTACAAACGAAATATTGTTAATGATACATTTAGAAAAAAAAACGAACAAAAATTATTATCTCGTATATGAGATTTGTTATGAAGTGTCTGTCATAGGATTCAAACCCATTGCCTAGAAATGCCGTATCTGACATACTCACATCTTGATTGACCATAAACACTGTCTTCATTTTGTCACAGAGTCGCCATTTTGTGATACTGAGTCGTATTCATAACAATGGCAGACGAGAAACATAAACAACGGTAGGTACATTCATTATGTCACGATTTTTCCCTAGTTGATCTATGTATGAGGTAATTGTTTATACTGTTTGACGAATAAATGATTCTTCTACACTCCGCTCTAGCCTTCCTATTGAAGATGCTTCAATATAATACAAATTTTAAGTAGAACATGGACAGGGATGGAGGACCATTTATGAAATGAGTAACCGTGTGTATTTGATATTTTGGTAAAGAAGACATTAAAACCAAACAATGAGTATAAAATTGTAAGTGGTTCTTTGCCAAATGGATCTCACTACATGTCTGCTAGCTCATTTATTGAACTGCCGAAAATTTTCAACATAAATAAAGTCTCCATGATACTAAGGAGACACGCCGATCACAGGGCCAATACGAAAAATCAGCGCCAATAAGTCTTTCAAAGAGCCAAAATGAAAATGGACGATTTGATGGCATGATGCAGTCAATACGAGATTCTTTCTACATAAGTTTGTTGGTTCGCTTCTTTGAAAAAAAACAACAACAAATTATCTATGCTTAAAGGACTCTTTTACTAAAATTCCAGCATTTTGTCTGAAATAAAAATCTGAAGTTACGAAGAGCGCCAGAGGTTATGTCTTTGTTGCCGCTTTTGTTAATATCTTTCTGTGTAATTGAAACCTTTAAATATTTCTCGTAGACCAAAATACCGTCAAGATGAAAAATTTGCAAAACTGTGCAAAAATGTGAACTAAAGTGCACGAGGAAAAAAACCATCTGGAAATGTCTACAAGTTTAAAAATTCTATGCCGATATCGACTTTCTGCCGCATCAACACAATAACGAAAACAATGATTTAACAAAGACGAGATTGACAATTAACCAGAACACGCTAGAAACACAGCAAAATCATCTAAACCTACTCAATCACCAGATTCCGGGCTTCAACCAAAACACGCCGCTGGTCTTCTGGTTAACTACCATAACCAGTTGTCAAAAGGAGTACAGTGAAACCTGCCTTAGCAGCCAACTGCGAATAGCAACCACCTGTCTTAAACAGCCAGTTTGAATATGACCTAAACTGACATTTTGTTCTAAGCTTTTACTGTCTTGAACAGCTACCTGTCTTTAGCAGCCACGTTTTTTCACTTCCTTGGGTGGCTT
Source organism: Corbicula japonica (assembly GCA_038501625.1). NCBI lineage: Eukaryota > Metazoa > Mollusca > Bivalvia > Venerida > Cyrenidae > Corbicula > Corbicula japonica. The sequence goes on from JAZAYU010000302.1 coordinate 565,378, forward strand.
CTAAAACAGGTTTGACTGTAGTCCTCTACACCAAAACATTCGCCGGAATCGTGGCTTAAACCAAACAAAAGTCGCTGGAGATATGGTTTACTCCCATCACCTGTGGCCGCAGATAGAGAGCTCGCGGATTTTGACTTTTGCAGTGACTAGAAATCAGCGTGGACTCTTTTCCTGTTGCGAAGTATACAAAGAAAAACGACGAAAACTTAACTACAAAAGATGAAAGAGAGATCGATGATAATAAGTTTCGAAGCGACATTGTAAGCAGTGTAGATCCCCTTGATGCAACGAAAACAAAGAAAAAGGACATGAAATTGACTGCAAAGGACGATAGAGAGATCGCGGAGTACGAGTTTCGAAGTGGCAATGAAACCAGTGAAGATGCCCAGTTGTTGTTAAAACGAATGAAAACGATAAATTAACCACAAGGAACGATAGTGACTGAAAGTTACCAGTTTCGAAGCAGGAATTAAATCAATGTAGACCCCCGGTTGTTGGTAAAAACGAAGAGAAAATACGATTAATTAGTCACTTGGAAATAGTGACATTGAAAGTTATGAATTTCGAAGTCACAATTAAAACAATGTAGACCCCCGGTTGTTGATAAAAACAAAGTGAAAGTACGATAAATGAACCACAAGGAGCGATAGTGACATTGAAAGTTATGAATTTCGAAGTGACAACGAAATAAATGTTAAATATGATTAAAATAAAATCAATGCAGACCCTAATATTGTGTAAATAAAACAAAAATTAATATTTTGTTAAAAACAAATATACCCGATTCCAGTGAAAGTGTAAGTTTTGAATACAATTCATGTTTTAAAACACACTGGAACAACAAACGGATGTCAGCAGCAAGCATTCTGTGAACAAAATAAACAGCGAATTTTAAGGAATAACTCTGAGCAATTTTATTATGCATTATGTTGCAAAATATATCAAATGATATTGCCTTTCCTGAGAATCGAATCCGCACCTTCACGGCGACAGCGCCTATCCATGCAAATCCGACAACGCTACCGACTTAGACGGGACAAACTCAATAAATGTTGATCAGATAGACACTGCACGAATAGCGCTACTATAAATTCAAATGATGTTGCCTCTACTGGGGACCGAACACGGACTGTCACGGCGAGAGCGCGTAGCCAATGCATGCAATTCCGTCCACGCTACCGACTGAGCTAGCCTAGTTTTGATAACTTACAAACATGATGTGTTTAATTGAGTTTTAAATACGTAGTTGGAACTCGCAAGAACGGTAACATGTTTTGGATAATAAATTTAATACAGACTGGATGAACAAGAGACTAGTGACGTAACCATTTTCAGATTTAGATTTAGAACTGTTTAGTAATATTTATGTTCATTTAGTATTCAAAACGAAACAACCTGCATATATGCATCTTCTTGGCAGCTTATACCAGCCAGGACACTACTGTAGACTGATTGAAAATCGCCAGAAATTAAAATCGGAGTAGACACCATATCAAGTAATGTAAATTAGTAAATTTCAAATTTAGAACTATGGATGTTTTGTTGATTGACAAAGTTGTCATTATTCAAGTGAATTCATGTTGTTCTTGTCATTGGGCCTCGGGCAGTCATATTTAATCCTCGGCATGTGGCCTCGGGCTCATATGACTACCCTTGGCTAAATTACAAAGCCAGTACGAATACACTTGATTCATAACATAATTTTAAAAGTACTTACCTACATACCATGAACCTAACACGTCTAGCTGGGTGGTGACAAGTATTAGATATTAAACTTTAAGTATTGATATATTTATATAGCAGCAACCCATCTGTTCTACGTTACTTTCGTGTTTCAGAAACACTTGAAAACTCGGACGGATAACATACATTTGTAAGTTTTAATAAATATTTGCTAGGTTTTCTAGTTAGTTAATAAATAATCATTTTCACAATTTTATTTTACATGGAAACTGCCGGAGCAACGTTTCCATCCACCTTAAATAAAAGATGTAGAAATTACTCGCTACAGAAGATTTTGTGGCTTTTGTTTTTACCTTGATTTAATGTTAGTGGCTTTCAAAGGCATGTGGGATTGTAATAATGATTTCAATATAAAGAAGTGCATTTGATGTATCTTATTAAATTTAAAGTTTGAATAGTACACTCCGATTCCATGATGAAAATTAAATCGATATCATCGTGTAGTAGAACCATTGGTTTAGTATATAACCGGTGTCCAAGGTTATAAAGCTGAGATTGGAAACCAGTCTCAAATCTTAAGCATCCGATTGGCTGAAATGGCGACCAGTCAGATGCTTGAGATTTGAGACTGGTTTCCAATCTCAGTTTTATAACATTCAGTCCTAAAGTGTCTTTTACTTAAGCGATGTTTTGAGGGAAATACGGATTAACTGAGAATGCATCCACATAGTTAACTTCCAATCATCTTAAAAAAGAGTGTGTCTTTTATTTGTATTTGTATTTTGTATGCTTTACGTTTTACAAATTCTTATTTTACAAATACTTATTTTACAATGCTTCGGGACAAAAAGTTACAAAAATGTGTCGATAATCGGCTTATTCAGAAAGCGTGTTATGCCCGCGTGTTACTATCATTTGGATTACAAATTTACAATTTGTTTTATACTTTAATTTCATTTGTGTCGATTGGTATATCATATTTTCGAATATCTTTTAGACATATAAAATTTGGGCTTCTCTGCATTGAAGTTTATTTGAATTTTCTCAGTTTTATTGAAAATATTCATTCGTAAGTGTTTCATTCTCGCCTTTCTTTCATTTTTTTTGCCACACCATTTTCATCCATAAAATCGAATTATAGAAATTCTAAAATGACGGCATTTTTTTTAAAGGAAGTGATTCAATTCCATTTGGACCAGTTCATTAGCCAATAAGAATTCACCAATTTCGTATTGGCCCAGTAAAACATGTATTGGATCTGGTTATCTGGTATTAGTCAATGAGTGATTTCATATGAATATGGCGTAATATATATATATATATATATATATATATATATATATGGATAGACTGATTTGTACATATTGTGTCGATATTATTTTTTGTTAATTAATAGTATCTGACCACCGTCAAAATTCTATTCTATTCCGCCCATCGATTTTTGAGGACCAATCCACATTAATCCAGTGACCATATGTCGCTGAAATTGGGATGGTATTAATCTAAAAGTATCGCATCGAAGGTTCCACATGATTTTATAATCCCTGTGTTTTATACAGTCATCTTCTTCCGGAAGCAAAACCTAACTATTGTTTTTTATATTATAGTGATCTTCTTAACAAACCAATAATGGCTAACAGTCGTCTACAACTTCTGGTAAGTTTATCTTATCTCGATCTGTTTCTTTTATTTCTTTCTTGTTCTTGCTAATTAAACTCCAGGGGCTCTTCTTTAGGTAAAAACATCGAGTACTTAACTTTTTCCTTGACAAGGCTCTAAGACTTATGTTTTATAAATTTGTGTGCTTTTGGATGCAACATTGTCGAGTTGAGGTGTTGATTACATGCAATTCACCAAGACAGTTTGGTGCATCATAGAACCTGGTTTAAACTATCAGTGGCCAGTTGTTTTGCAACTGACCGTATAGTGACGATAAACACTCAGTTTCTTTTTTTGTTAATTATTTGTGGTGCTCCTTATTTGAAATTGATCATGACGTGTGAAATACGTCATAAACCCATGGCTCTACCTTTTGGTTGCACGAGAATGCTAGTTTTTCTGAAATTCAGATTTTTACTGTTTACTTTTAAACTGTTTAAACTTATACATTACACTTTAATACAAATACAAACACCTAATTTTCGAGTAAAATCTGAGAACAGAGAATCGTTGTTTGTTTTCTTAAAATCACTGCCGTAAATATTTTATGCTACTTACACTTATTACACGACATTGAATGTTGGAACAAACTTTTTTAGCTTTGCTATTATTGTTTCTAATGCAAACATGCTTCCTTCAGAAGGGTAACAGAGACTTTGCAGGAGTTCCTCCATGTTTGCAACCTTTAAATCATAGTACCCAAGCATACGTTTCTTTCTTCAGATTTTGATTGTTGTTATGATGCCTGAAGTTATAACAGCTGAAAATCAATGTGAGAACCTCGCCGAAAATGAGGTAAGTGCTAAAGATTAATCCTGTTTATTTTTCTGTTTACTTTCCAGCAAATCTTCCAGTTTATATGTACCGATAAAATCAAAGCTACATCAAGCTCTAGCGAAGGTCGCGAAGAGACTCAATCGTCTAGCGGTTCTTGCAGTACTCGGGAAACCATTGAAAACATAGGCCTTCCTACCATGGAGTTTAGGTTGTTCGGCTTAAAAATATTGTTAAACAAGGAACAATAAGGCCATATATTATTAATTTAATCTAAGGACGATATAGTTACCTAAAATCCATGTTTTTTTTCAACAATTAAGGTATGTGGGACAGCCGGGGACAAGATAAAACGTTGTCGGAAAGCTCCACCGCATTGTGAAGGGGGTGATTGTCACCTAGTCTGCGTTCCAATCAGTGAGTCACAGTTCCTTGTTAATTACACTTATGTCAATAAAGGAAATAGTCAGAATTATTTTATTTATAATTTTAGCTAACATTTCTCACAATTATTACCAGTTTTGGAGTAAAGTATTACTTAATTATAGTGTCACTCCTATTTTAAATGTGCGTCACTCTTGGTCTAATAAAAAAACTCATTGTGACCATCATTTGTTCCTGATTATTATTTATCTCTGTGCTAGGCGCTTGGTAGATAAAATAGTGGTTATCATTTTAACTAGCTGCCCGCTCAACAAAGAGTAACGTCAGAACTTGTCCGTTAAGGGATTACATATCCCGCCCAACGACTGATTTTCGATTGTCAAACATGTTCATGAAATTACCTCGGAGGGAGTTTCTATCTGCATTCCCATTTAATACCGTTATTTCAAAGAAACAACTACAGAAATGAGGAACATAAACACTCAACGATAATGGATAAATGTGACTTGTCTCAATGCCATCAAGAAAATCGGATATTTCTGGTCGGTCTGTGGGGTTCTACGAACAAGACTTCCGTCAAAATGTATCCCGACGAACGTGTTAATACGTTGCAATGCCACTGAAATTATTCAATCATTTTGTAATAACGAATAAGTTTCTGAAACATTCAACGGCTTATTCTTAGTAAATATATGTAGGTAGTTCAAAGTAAGGTCAAAATAATTTTGTTGTGTTTATATACTAGTATTTCTACAGTTTCATGACCGACGCGCTGTGCAGTGTATTATTTTTTTTCTGTGCAGAAGATAGCAGTGCGTGTTCCAGTAGTCCGTGTGTACATGGAACTTGCACGGATGATATGAATGGCGGCTACTCATGCTTTTGCGATCCAGCCTGGATTGGAACTAACTGCGACCAACGTAAGATAAGTTTTGGCAAATTAAAAAAGTGAAATATGCATATCAGAAATCGCCACACTCAAAAAACACAGCATTCCCACGCAGCGAAAAAGAAGAGAGGAGAAGAGAGCATGTGTTCATCACTACGCCTGCAGAGCGCTGTATTATCATGTTGGTAACCTTTCTTTTTGAATACACAAATGGTATTTTACGAATGTATTGAACAAATTAACATTGCCTTTTATTTTCTTTAGTTTATAAATTAATTCTCCATAAAAACTGTCTGTGAAATACCTTGTTGCAATAATGATTTTAAACTGAATCTGTATTTTTTAAATTAAATATAGATATCGGCGATAAAACTTGCAAAAGGAACCCCTTAATTGTGATACTTACCTTGGTTAAAAAGAAAAGTTGGTTCTGTTATGCAAATATTACGGTAATTGAAATCATTAACATGATCGCAAGCTCTAGAAATGAGAACAAGCAGCGAGATATAAACCCCGTAAGATATTGTACGAGGAACATCGCCGTCTAAAAAAGATATTAAAATAATCTCTTTTATCAAATGTTTTAGTGGTGGCGAATCCATTTTCAATAGAAGTTAAGCAAAACATCCGATGGACTGTTATATGATTCGATTAATCCTTAATTTCCTTTAAATATATACTTGTCGAAAAAGAAATGTAACCACAAATATTCTGGTGCGAATACGGGTGTATTTAAAAAATTCAGTTTGTTTTACTGAGAATCTGTATGTTATAAACTATATTCTTTTTTTAAAGGAATATATTTAAGTATTTCATTTTGTATCTTTGTATATCTTTGTGTATCATTAAGTGATTGCCAACTATAAATTGTACGTTTCGAAACCCCGTGTTTAACATTTGTCTTCTTTTTGCTTAGTATACAATGAGAAGGTTAAACATAGTTCATGCCACTTTCAACGATAGGCAAAGAGAATTCAATATGGATGTGTTTTACTTTTGTTTCCCTTTAATTTAAACCCCCAAATAACATGTAAAAATAATTTAAATCCTATTCGGGATTAAGATTGTAAATTGTTAGTCCTAAAAGATCGAGTTTTTATGTGGCTTGCAATTAAACATTGTCGTTGATTTTCATTTATTTGATATTTTCGTTTTAGCGTGGAGACCTACACGCAGTGAGTATGATTTTTTTCTTCAGACCATTAGAAGATATATGGGTTTCAGTCAATATTTAGATGTGCATTGAATCCTTTATAAATAATAGTGCAGGGGATAGACTTGCGTTTAAAATTGTATAACTTCTGATTCCATAAGATTAAGATATCTGAAACTCATTTACACTTTATATTAAAAATACCTCAATAGACATAATATTATGCAGCAAAGTAAAATTGTCAAACCAATAAAAACTGCGAACCACTTATCACGAAGTTATCTTTTTTGCCTGCCAGCAAATATGAGTATGCAGCAATAAGTCGCATTTATTATATATATCACACACTCTCTTTAACCGACTTTTCCGCATTTTAATAGTTATACACATTTCAATTTTCACAGGTTAATACAAACTTAATATTTTCGCAAATATTATTAGAATATACTGTGTAGCTTAAACGACTGTTGCAGAACATATATTTTTGGTATCCCGAAAAATGTATGTATCAAAATAACTAAAGCATTGAGTACGTGTTTGCATAGAAAGGTAAATATGCATATCAGGAATTGCCACATTCAGATAAAAGAGCATTCCCACACAGTCAAGAAGGAGAGGGAGAGAGATCATGGTTAATAAAATGATCAGTTTCAAAAAAAAGAGACCACAAACAATTAACGAAAATGAGCCTTGGAACGGTCAGTGGCAAATCAAGTTGCCACTGGGGGTTTAAACTAGGTTCTAGGGTGCACCAACCTCACACTTGCCTCAGCAGGTTCTCAAATCAACACACAAGTTATCTTGGTGAAATAACTCCAGCCCATCCATCAGCTCAACAATGTTGCAGGAAAAAGCACACAAACATATTAAACATAATAAACTAAAAATATTGCAAAGTCAAAGGGGCGGGTACTCAATGACCTTACCTAGACCAGAGCTCCTGGAGTAAAATCAGTAAGAACACGATGACATGGATAAAACAAATCGAGCTTCTAGTTCTTTTAAGAAAAGATTTCCCCATAACTTTCATAAACGCTTAAACCCCTGCCACCGTCGTGTAACAAAAGAGGTAAGAATAGTGATCAACTGTAGATGTGTAAATCACCAGGCCTGCAGAGCGCTGTAAAATACCATGTTGGGCTTTAACTGTTAATTCAACTTGAGTCTGTGACATACAGAAATCGATTGCCAAATCTGAAGACAAAGAGATTTTCCAATGTTATATAGTGTCTTAATGATAAATTTCTTTTCCAGAGTAACCGAGTCAGATTTGAGACTTTCGAAAATGAAGATGCTTCTCTGAAATCTTTAAAAATCCTTTTAAAATATATTATGTGAGTCTCAAAAGAAGAAATTAAAAATAACACTGAGGAAACGAAAAATAAAACGAATGTTTTGTTTTACTTACCAGTAATTGTTTAACAGTGTTAGTGTAAGAAGACGATTGCTCCTTAGTATTACAAGTTGATATTAAAAGTTGCCTTTAAAATTTGTAATATAAACAGAAGAAGCCCGGAAACAAAGAAAATGTAATGTAAGTAATACTATTACGCCTTCGATGTACTTAATGCAAATATTTTAAAGCCAAAGTTGTTTTAGCGTTACTATGTTAACGCAGTAAAATTCTTTCACAACAGATCAGAAAAATGTATTGATCAGTATAAAAAACGGCGACATTCGCATTGTTTCATTTATATTTTACGCATTATATAATGGAACACCTAATACATGTATTAACCACAACTGAGACGTTGAAGCGTACAACCATGACTGTTAATAGAAAGCTTTATGGCATATTGATAAGTTAGTACAGTACAGTACAGTACAGTACAGTACAGTACAGTACAGTACAGTACAGTACAGTACAGTACAGTACAGTACAGTACAGTACAGTACAGTACAGCTTTATGGCATATTGATAATTCTGATTTCGTTTTATTATATAACATAATAACAAGAGGACCAGTGCCACACACTCCACTTGTCAGAGAGTGGACATACTAACCTGGTAAGTTTTCCGGTTATTAAAAAAAGGTGAAATATGCATATCAGGAATTGCAACATTCAGAAAAAACAGCCTCCCACACAGTTGAGAAGAAGGTGGAGGGAGCATGGTTAATAAAATGATCAGTTACAAAAATTAAGGTTCGCAAACATAGCAAATGGTGAAAACTGGCTAAATTTCAAAAATTGAATTATGGGGAAAATACTTATTCATGGGATAGTATGTGGCACTGCACGAAGATAGTTAAGCGAGGAAAATGTTGCATTGGGATAAAAATGGCGGTTTTGTGGGCATTTTTTAAACAAAACGGATTTATTTTGCGAGGTAAGTGCCTTCATAATATATTTAATTTAAAGTCCACCTGTGCATTCTGCGACCAGATTCCTTAGGTACCCTCTACACTTTGTTTCAGGAAAGCAGGTTTTGTAACAAAAAAGTTATTTAAGGTTTTATAGAGCAAAGGTAATGTAAACACGACAAACTATGGCATTTAAGGCTTATTTTCAGACATCTGGGCACTTCCATATTGGGTTTTAGCATTTTATCAAGTCAAAATAACATATTCTTTTTTCTTCTTGGCTCGTCCACAATAAGCAACCCCTATGCTCGAAAGAAAACAGAACATGCCATTTTCTGGCATTCAAGGATTCCCTTTTTGGCATTACCTGGATATCTTTACTGAAAATGTTTCTCATGAAGCACTTGCTTATTCACAGATTTTAATAAAGAATATGATGTTTTATTGTTATGGATATGTTTACTGAATGTGTTTTCATAAAAAAAATACATTTTCAAAATTAGCATATGCGCAAGGTTACAAATATGTTGTTTTTTTCCATAAGATAGAGATCTTTAGTGAGATATTTTCCGGGTGCCGATGTTTGGCTTCAGAAAAGTGTAAAAAATGATCATGATGTGACATGGCATTATACCTAGCTATAGCATCTTTAATGTTTAATAATTAAGTTCGCTTACAATTTGCTTTTTTGAAGAGACAATAGCAAATATGAAAAAGGGAGGTAACTGCGTAAATAATTGATAGATAAAAATGAATGCCAGGCCGCAATGCAATATGCATCAATATATTGCCTCGTCTCCTGATGTTATACTCTCGAACCGTAAAGGAAAAATTAAAACTATCAACGGTAGCAAAGGAAAACATCGTAACTGGTCGTTTAAGAAAAAAGTCATTTTGAGATAGCGTGGAGTAAGGCCAAATTATAACAAATTTGTGGATCAAAACACATATCAAAATAACTGCTAAAGTAAAACTTCTTCAAACTTCGTGTGTTATTCCCAAAGCGGTACAATGCTGAAAATTTCGAGGGAGGATATTACACGCCGGTATACTGGGTGAAATTTTATAGATGTTCAAGTTTAATCATACTAAGCCAGATGGCTAAAATGCTAAATTGAAACTTCCAAGTGTTCTATCTATTTAATAATTCCAATATGATATGCAAAGCATAAATGGCTAACTTCCAGTCTGTGATTTTGTCACATGAGTTGCTTAAAGATGCTGACGATTAAATTATTCTGCAAATGGAGGCACCTGCACTCGCGAACCTTGAGGTAAACGTTAGCATTGATTCTTCAGATAGCTTAACGTGTTTACACTCCAAATAATAACTGCATTTCGAATGGCAATAGGTCACTTATATAACAGGCAAATGCTTTTAAAAGAAAGTTTCATAACTGTATACCTATATATACCTATACTTTACAAAAAAAAAAATATTCTACCACGGTGTCATTTTGCGCGTGCTCGATGGTTTAGTTAATGTATAGGAAACTGGATAAATTGTCGTATTTAATTATGCCTTATACATCATAAATGATATTCTAACTTAATCTGCTAATATTCAGATCGTTATTATATTAGAAACATAAACAAGAAAATAAACCTACATCCTAAAATCTTAAAATCTGTAAATAAGCAAGTGCTTTATGAGAAACCCGTTCAGTAAAGATATTCAGGTAATGCCAGAAAGGGAATGACCCAATCCTCGAATGCCATAAAATGGCATGTCCTGCTTTCTTTCGAGCGTAGGAGTTTGCTTATTGTAGACGAGCCAAGAAGAAAAAAAGTATATGTTATTTTTACTTGATAAAATGCTAAAACACAAAACGGAAGTGCCCAGATGACTTAAGATAAGCCTAAAATACCATATTTTGACTGGCGTGTTTACATTACCGATACTGTATAAAACCTTCAATAACTTTTTGTTACAAAACCTGCGTTCCTGAAACAAAGTGTCGAGGGTACCCTAGGCATCTGGTCGCAGAATGCCCAGGTGGATTTTAAATTAAATATATTATGAAGGCACTTACCTCGCAAAATAAATCCGTTTTGTTTAAAAATGCCCACTAAACCGCCATTTTTATCCCAAATCAACATTTTCCTCGCTTACCTATCTTCGGATGCAGTGCCACGTCCTGCCCCCTGTTATTGTCACCTAGATTTTAGTGAAGAAATGTATTTATCTAAGGATGTTCTAATGTTTTCAAGCTCAGTTTAGTCTAATTCATGTTCTAATTACCAAGCACATGCTAAAACAAAGAAAAAACCGTTTGCATGAGAACTCTGAAATTCATGGATAATATACCAAGACAACTCACACCTGAAATAAGTATATGCTGGTCTACAATCATCAGTGCCAATTCGTCAAAATAATGTTAGGCGTTTCAAGGGTTAAACTGAGCTCGCAAACATTAGTCCATTTAGGTGGATAAAAGCTTAGTTAGACAACAGACAATGATATTGCAAGAAAAACAAAATTCGTCCTGAAAAAGGGTAGATTCGCTAATGCATAACAACGGCCTAAATATCTAAAATGTTCTAACGTGTTGCCATTCTCATAACGTCTGTCCATTAGCACTTCAAATTATGTCCAGTGTAACCAACGAGGCTAACTAGGAACTACCTAAGATAGGTCAATTTTACAATTTAGTTTTCTAGAAGTCAAACTCTGTCCAGACTCCAGAGAACAAATTTTCAGCTATAATTCACAGCACAAAATATTGTTACCTAACCGCAACCACAGCTTAAGATCAGTGTTACCTATGGGCGCAAAAACAAACCTTAAGAATATTGCATTTGTCCAGATCTTAATGTCGCCTCTGCTTGAATGGAAAATGGCTGCTCATAAAAGGAAATAGTTATTCGAGGGTTTAATACTTTTGCACAGAAGAATACTTTGAGCAGATATTTACTCCAATGAAATGTGGTGTTCAGTTTAATTACCATGACCAGAATTGAAAGGATTGGATCACAAATTCACATAACTTAAATTTGAGTTATTTCACGTTAAAAGGTCAGCGCACAATTGTAATTCAGGCGCAGCGATATTGTTTATCAATAATTTGGTTACTCGTTCAGCGGAAATTTTCGTTTAATCCCAGTCATTAAAAATTCACCATCTAACATGATCATGATTATATTGACAAATTAACTATCATTTGGGGCACAATATTCCATATGAAATGTTGCACCAGTCTATTACTTTGTATCCAAAAAAATAGAACACAATCGAATTAAATTATTCTTCTTCTTCTTCTTCTTTTTATTATTATTATTATTATTATTATTATTATTATTATTATTGAAGTAATGTTTTATGCGAGTGACCTATAAAGTTACAGCTGGATGTTATTTCTTTAGAGTTGTAAATAAACGTGACGATGTCGAATCGAGACCAATTAACTTGCTTTAATAGCGTGCAGTGGTTAAGTAGATGCCTACATACTCTAGAAGGTTCGAACCCCAGACGATTGTGACAAGGACTTGTTCACAGCAATACAGCAGCCCTATTTACACATCTTACCAATGCGCACAACTAAATAATGACAAACATATTATGGGATAAGGCCGCGATATTGTATTTCAAAATAAAAAGTTAAACATGGCACATATAAAACACATATGATAATAATTTCATATAAATTGAAGGGGAAACTAAATACCAAAAAGATTGCATTTGGTCTACTTTTTCTGTTTTTAAACAATATGCCATGCCTGAAATGCACATTATGTGTGTTCAAGGACCATAAAATACGATTTGCCATATAAAATGTGACAAATGTACTGCTCCATATATAATAAAATAACCCAAATGAAGTAAGGTTATTTGAATGCAAAGGGTTATGCAAAATATGATTTATAAAATTGACTATTCATGTTAGCATTCTTATCACGAACTCGTTTGCCCAATTCGACGACGAAAAATAATTGATTGTAATGTGTGTAATCTAACTCTTAAATGTGTTGCTTTTGATTTTAACACATTGCTTTATTATTTGACTATGGTTTTTAACAGCCTCTTTAAAGTTGCTTTTACCCTGTTTACAATTTTTGTTATAGTCGGTTAAAAAGCTCACGAGAGCCTTTGTTGCCGTATCGTTGTTGTCTGACGACTCAAAATAAATCCTACATTGTATTGTATTGTTTGAATTGTATTGTTTATATTGTATGTATTGTATTGTATTGTTACAGTAGGTTTTTATAAAAAAGAGCAAGGATCTTTTGCAAGATTTGTAAGAGAAGAGGTACAGCAAGCAGGGATATAGGCCTGAGTTTTTTAACAAACGTTCAGTAGCATTATTACCCATAGTTTTTGCATAAGATGTATTCTACATCGAGCTGCACGTTTTATTTATATCTACTTTTGCGAGCCTCAACAACAGTCACAACACGCTCATTAAGACGTGTTTTGAATAGGCATGAGAACGCTAGACCTTTGTTTGAAGGACAACATGAATGCAGTCATGTAGACTTCTAATCTAGGAATTTTAAGGTCGGCAATTAGCCCAGTGTCAAACTAAACACTTGGAATCGCATTATTGGTAACATGTCAAAGAAGTATGCTGGACCAATTATCCGCTAATATATGTAATTGTTGTTGTGTTCCGAATTTCACATGAAAGCAACATTCGTTTTCTTCCGTTCCGACACGGCCATTTCCAATTGCAATCACTGTGAAAACACGTATGTTTGCCATTGAACTTCTTTACTTCACCTTTCGCATCAAGTGTTAAAAAAGCGGAACGCAGTCAACTTAAAAGCAAATTCCAAATGAAATTTCCTCTCGCTGGGAGCGAACCCGCCCGGTCACGGCGAGAGCTCCTGGTCTTGCAATTCCGACAACGCAGCCGATTGAACTAGCTAGGAGCGATGAACAGGGCGCAGTATAGCAATGGGTCCACTTTACATTCTGTACTACATGTAGAAGAAGAATAGTTTATTATGCAAATAAACCCGACAAGATCCATAGCATAGCAATATCAACAACAAAACCATTTGTAATAACTTACTGGTAGAGCAAGATATCATACGACATAGTTATTATATATATTATTATTCAATTATATAATATTCAAACAAATATGTGACACTTGTAATCCAACACATAAATGCTTTTTTCAAAAAGACAGCATAAGTCTTCTTTGGTTTACTATAACGGCAGATTTTTAATGGGGGAGAGATTGAGTATTAGGAAAAAAAACACATTAGCCAGCTACTAATCGGCGTCTTATCTAAAAAGCCTTGAGGGTAAGTTTTTATTTCAACTGGCTTTACACTGTTTATCGATTGTATACATGAATCAGGGCTTTAGGACGACACAGGACATTCCTTTCCGTGGCAAAAGAATATCTAAAGTTTTCTAAGGTTTTCCTGTTCTCAAAACGTCTGTCGATTAGCCATTCAAAGTATGTACAGCGTAGATCAACACGGCTACTCTGATACATAACTATCTATCAATCATTCTACACTCATCAAAAGTTCTAAGGGCACACCTTAAAATTTTGAATATCTCAAAATTATAGTATCCTAATTAAAGGCATTTTGATATTATGTTATATATGACCAAACAATAGTTATTACATGTATTTGAAAACCGTGCGTATGTTTTACTCATTACGTCATCCATGTCAGCATTCAAATAAATGAGTTTGCAGCAATAATATTTAATGAAAAAATGCATTTTCTATATTAAAGCAATTACTTGATATTCTTTTTACTTTTTTAATGAATTAGGTCCGTTTACAAAATTATTTTAGATGATTATATAATTAGTTTATTGACATTGTTTAAAACAAAATGTATTTTTCGGCGTTAGCTGTCTAATGTCACTTTTGACCTAGTTTTTCGACCAACGAAATGTTGTAAATAATACTCGTATTCTATTATTATGCAGCGGGAAAATGAAATAAACTATTTCGATTGGTAGCTATTTACAACAGAGAGGCATCTAGCAGGGTGGAGAGGTATCTAGTGGGATTTTGATTATTATGCAGCGGGAAAATCAAATAGATTATTTCAATTGGTTTTTTAGTGGGTGTAGTTTACGATTACCGTAACGATTTTTATATTTTATATACTGGCACTTACATGTTCGAGCATTTTTATTTTTAAAAGCGATAATTGTATTGGAGAAAAACATATTTAAAATTTATATAACCTGTCAAGTCAATATATATGGCTTAAATACAATTTTATATAGAATATTATTGGGTGTCAGGTAAACATTTGCGTATAATACTAAGTGTAAAACGAAAGAAAAGTGCAGATATTTCTAGTTCTTACTGGTTCCTTTCTAGTTCCTTTGATACTGATTGTTATTTTCAAGTGGGAAAGTCACGTTATCTGTAGCGTAGTGTAGTGGCTACTTCTCTCGCCTCGCAAGCGGAGTCCCCGGGTTCAATACTCAGAAGGGACACTTTTTTTTAAGTTAATTTACGTAAAAGTTGGTAGATTTCGCTCTTGCAAGAAGCTGTTATTATTTATATGTATTAAATTTCATTTATTCATCTTGAGTTCTAACTCTAAAAGAGGTATTTTATTGAAACTGAATAAATGTAGATCAAGACTTAATGTAAGGCTTTGCTTCTGGTTTAAACCCCTGTGGCAATTCGATTTGCCATTGACCGTTTCAAGGCGGTAACCCCTCGGGTTCTCATTTTTGTTAATTCTTTGTGGTATCCTTTTTGAAACTGATCATTTTATTAACCATGCTCTCTCTCCTTCTTCTTGACTGTGTGGGGAGGCTTTTTTTCTGAATGTGGCAATTCCTGGTATGCATATTTCAACTTTTTTGTAATCGACATGTTATCACAGTATGAAATTATTGCAACAGCTTCAAAAATTGTTTGAAAGACATTTTCAATAAATTTATGAGTTGTCATGATTCGGTCGCTAAATCTCTAGGTCATGCTTAGAAGGCAGGGAGGGTTCGTCAACAGCTACAATGTATAACAAGTGAAATAAAATAACTAAACTGTGTCTGCTTCGCCTCTCTATATTTCTTTCTTTCTTATATACATGTATATATAAATCTTTTCCATCAACGCCGTTTATCTTTTTTAAAGATATTTCTTGTTATCACTGCAATGCACTTGATTTGAACAAGCAACAAAGAATGCATTTTATTATACTGCATAGAAATTTCCTTGAATTTGATTGGATAATTTGCCGCTGATGTATATCCGTATTTACGGATCGGCCGTAGATATGAACTGCACGTGCCTTAATTTCCCCGTCTGGCCTCCCACCTTTTGTTGTCGTCCGCCATTTTGTTTTGAATTTCCATAAAAATGCATAATTTGAAGCCGATCTTGTAAATTATAAAGCGGTATGCTTAGGGATTACTAAAATTGTTACGGAAAATATTTCTGTTATGTTTTTAACGTTGAAAACGATCAGATTGTTCTCAAATTTTGTAAATAAAAATCAAATGGATAGTCCATTCAATTTCTATAGAAGTGACGTCATGCAGGTAAATTAATGACGTCAGACATGTAATTATTGAGGTTCTCAGAGGGGAATTAAGCCGTTTGGCATTAAATAAGCAAAAATTATCGAAAAATCGATATTTTCTTATTAATTTTGTCTGAAAAAGTCTTTGCAGTATAATAAAACAATTATTTGGTTCCTTGAAAGGGTATGTGAGGATATATTGCCGGTCTGGGTGTCATATTATCCCTCGCCTGCGGCTCGGGTAATATGACACCCAGACCGGAAATATATCCTCACATTCCCTGTCAAGAAACCAAATAACTATATATTACAGTACATTAAACAACACCACATGTATTGCGAACAACTGCCTTTTGGAATTACTCACTGATGTTATGTTCAAGTACATTAAAAAGCATATAGATAATAAATAAATATTCTTGTAAAAAAATTTAAAAAAGACTTTTTATGCTGTACAAACATATATATCGTCACAAAAATAATCACAGAAATCAGACACATATGTTAAATGTGTTATCTAAAACTGTACAAAGATTATGAGAACTACTAAAGATAACAGTTACAAAATACATAAAGGCTGATAAAATTAAACAACAAGAACAACAAACTTTTATTGCAACTCATCATCTACATGACTTTGGCAACGAACAAAAGAAAAACATATTACACTTATTTCTATTATGTGGCGCATGCAATAATAAAAGTTTTACATAAATCACATGCAGTTCATTCGATATTGTTACCAGCGTTTCTGAACAGAAAAGCATCTCTCAAAAATTTACAAAGTTTCACTAATGTACTATTTTTGGTTTTCATAAGTGAGACAAATTTATCACGAATCGGCCGACTTTGGCAACATTTTGGTAAGAATTTACATCTAATTTCTTTATATTTAGGACATCACATTAAGAAATGATACTCGTTTTCAACAAAATTTTGGGTACAGTTTAAACAGATTTTATTTGTACTTTTTATGCCTGTATATCTACCAGTTTCAATGGACAGGCTATGTGACAACAGACGAAAACATGTCAACAACTGCCTCAATTTATCATTATCTACCGATACTAGTTAATTCTCAAACTCAAAGGTGTTTTTAAACTTTGAATAATATTCTAGTTTTGGCGACTCAATTATAGATGTATGCCAATGAATGAACTGGTCTCTGAGACGTTGTTGTAATATTGGAAAAAGTTTAATATTAATATTTTGAGTTTGCCACAAATGGATAAAGTCTATTTCATCTAAGGTTCTTTTAACAAATTTAATCCATGGGATACAATGTATACTATCGACATTAATGCGTTCCTTTATATATATATTACATATGTATACATAACAGATTTCGGGTCCGACATTATTTTGAGCCAGTATTTCAGAACCCGTTCTTTACATATAAATGTAAGGTGGTAACGGCCAAGTTCGCCTAATACACCCATATTTGGTGTCTGGCTTTTAACCCCTAACATGGTTTTACAGAATTTAATATGTATTTTATCTATCTCATGTGAGGTATTATATATTCCCCATACTTCCGAACAATATAACAATATTGGCATTACCATTCTATCAAACAGTAATAACTTATTAAAATATCGATCTTCACTCTTGAAAAAATGGAGTACAGACCATTTAGTGCTACAGAAGCTTATTCAGAAAGTGCTTTCACTGCATCGTTTAAAAGACTATTACGAGAAAATTTAACAGCTAAATAGCAGAATGAATCTACTATTTCTAACCTTTTGTTATTAATGTAAAAATCATTATCGCCTAGATTTCTCTTTCTGCTAAATATACATATTTTAGTCTTTTTGATGTTGATTTGTAAACCCCATTTTAATGAGTACATATACAGACTATCAATTTGAGCTTGTAAACTCTCAAGCTTTGTAGTGAACAAAACCATGTTGTCGGCAAATAAAAGCATTTTTATATACAGCTGGTTAAGGTCACTTTCTGATAAAGCGTAAATTAAAATCAATGTTACATGTGACGTCATTTACTTATAGAAGAAAAAGTATCGACGAAAGCCTCTCCCTTTTTCAAGCCCAACGTGACGTCGAAAAGTTCTGATAGTGACTTATAATTTTTCACGTAAGCCAAAACGTGGCTATATATGGAGTTTAATAACCTAAGCATTTTGTCACTTAAACCTATTTCAATGAGTTTATGCCATAGCGCTACTCTGTTCACGGTAAATCATTAAACACTTGATTATCTTCGCACCATTTGTTTTCATATTTCTAAGTAGGAGGCTAAAAAGTTTTGCCATGGTATTTATCAGGGTAATACCTCTATAATTTGAAGGATCAGATTTATCGCCCTTTTTGTAAATAGGGACGATAACTCCATTCGTCCAGCTGAGTGGATACACACTGTCTATGTACAATTTGTTAAATATTGTAACTAAAAATGGTGTAATAAAATGTTTAGCTTCAATGAAGAAGTCGAAAGCCAGATTATTATTGTTTAAAGTATGAAAAACAATCTCAAGATAAATTAACAAACTACATTTTTGTTACTTTTTATATGTACTTATAGACAATGAGACTTTAGGGCAAAGTAATAGTAAGGATTATTGTTGCCTTGTTTAACTAGAGCCATTATAATAATACCCTCTGAATAGTCTTTAACAGTTTTTCATTAACACTTTATACTTTCAACAATACCATGATTAGAATAACCATGATAAGTGTCAAAACTATTATATATTTTTCAACTTTCCCATTAACATCGTGTTTTTCTTCAAGATATCATAAAACTGTAATGTCCATAAAATAATAAAACACATTTGCAAATTGCTTTAATTCTCCGTAGATATTCACTAACAAGAAAAGACAAGATACTCTCATTATAAATTGTTGAGTTAATCTGCTTCCTCTTATAATTTAATAAAAAATTAGCAAATAAATAACTTAATTCATTGTTTTACTGATTTCACAGATGAAACTATTAAAACAAAACTTATTTATAATGTATCGAATTAGGATTTGATATAATATTGTGCAAGCATTTAAAAATGCGATACAGATTTATCAAGTGATGCGTATTGCGTAATAATCATCATTTATTGAGTGATAAAACGTTATCATCAAAATTTGTTGAGTGACGCTTAATTACGAACCGATTTCTTCAAAATTCAAAGCAAACATAACCGACCATAGTATAAACGCTCCATTTAACGCTCTTGGCTATTGTTTTCAAGAAATTCAAAACGTGGATTTGATTTTCAAAAGTGAAAACCGATCATGACTGCCACGGGTTTTCAGACCCGTGGCCACGATGAGGCGCTGCCTCGTCGAAAATTTGAGAAGTGACAAAAGTCGTGCGTGTTTAAATCTGAATTAATTGATCTAATCAGTTTGAAACTCGGAACATTTGATGCATGCATTTGGTGAAAATATTCCCAAACAGCGCAGCCTGAAGAAATCTTTGTCTCGTTGCTTTTGTCGCTCTTCATACGGCTCTGGGTTTTGTCCATTGTTGGAATGAGGACCATCAATTTTTGTGTATTGTTTATTTGTGTTTGTTTTCTCAGTCGGACTGTGATATTCTCGTGTTTTCATACACTTCCATTTTCGGGACGTCTTGTCCTTCTGCTGAAAATATACAAATTCAAATGACACTTGTCTCAACTAAATTAGGGATTTTAGTAAAAATCTTCTTTGTTCAATTATCACCCGGCTAATTATATAATCACTTAGTTAGCTGTAGTAAGTGTGGCTATACCATGTGACTTTTAGAAAGTCGTGAATAAATTTAGATTGGAAAAATCACTCGCTTCATGTAGGTTCATTGCTTATTTCTCGGTAATTTATGGGCCGATTTTGATCAGATGAAGAGCACCGTACTGCTGTTAAAAAGCATTTTCATCGACATTAACCGCCATTAACAATCGACTGTCGTTTTCTCTAACATACAAAGTACTTAGAAAGTGAAATGTGCATACCAGGAACGGCCACATACAGAAGACACAGACTAACGCCACAGTCAAAAAGTAGAATGGAAAAAGGTAATAAAATGTTTAATTTCAAAATACATTTTAAACAATTAACGAAAATGAGAACCTGAGGGGTAACCGCCTTGGAACGGTCAGTGGCAAATAATTTGCCACTCGGGTTTTAAAACATGTTCTATGGTGCACCAACCTCACATATTTACACTTCAACTTCGTCCTCTACGATGAAGTCTTATTTATCAAACGAATCATAATTTCTAATGGTAAACAGTGTGAAGTAATAATTTGAAAGGCGTGGCTAAAGTTGAACCGTTCACAATTTATTGGACGTTGCACAATGTTTTGACGTGTGACGTCGCCGTCGGAGCACGCATGTTTTGCCACGAGTTGCTGTGAAAAAGCATGGCGTCATTCACTTTGTCGTCAATGTTGCTGTTCCAACAGTCATCCGAAAAAAGCCGTTATATTACAAATTCTTTTAATAATTTCTGTTTTAAAGAGAGTATTAATGGGTGAAAATATAAGGATTAAATCGATAATTTGATGGTTTTCATTTG
Organism: Corbicula japonica; assembly: GCA_038501625.1. Taxonomy (NCBI): domain Eukaryota; kingdom Metazoa; phylum Mollusca; class Bivalvia; order Venerida; family Cyrenidae; genus Corbicula; species Corbicula japonica. The sequence continues at coordinate 586,193 of JAZAYU010000302.1, forward strand.
GGTATGAAAACAGTTGGATTGTTTAAAGTACGCGTGAAGCCCTTCGGGCTTCACACACTTTAAACAACCCAACTGTTTCGCATACCCAAATGAAAACCATCAAATGATTCGATTCAATCCTTAAACTAAGCTCGATGCAAGTACGTTGTATGAAGTATTCATGTCGTAAATAACATCAGTGTTTTATTAAGTATATATTTAAGAAATAATCAATAGCTTCCGGTGAATTATCGCAGGATAATTCACGGGGCGGAGTTCAGATGCGTAAGGATATATCACGAGGGGCGTAGCCCCGAGTGATATATATCTACGCAGCTGAACGACGCCCGTGAATTATCCTGCGATAATTCACCGGAAGCTATTGATTATTTCAATTCTAACACGACACATCTGACTGAATAAGCGAAACAATCGTAACTCAATTTTAGCGCGTCGTAATAAACGCAAATGGGTTATAAGATCGGCAGTTAGTGTTTACTCCCTAAACATCTCCATAATTCAATAACTGATAATAATTAAAAAATTGAATATCAAACTTGAATACATGTCCATCAAACCGCGCATTCAGCTCTCTACAGTCGTCGTTCGAACCGTATTTGTCATTCCAACGGTTTGATACTGCACCAGGAAATAACATGTAAACAACGGAAATGACGTGACGTCGTTAAAATGGCGCGTTAACGTCACCTTAACGTTGCCGCAAAATAGCGGAAAATAATTATAGTATTTTATCTGAATACATTAAATAAACATTATTCTATTACTGTGGTATCATCATATTACGCGCGGGTAAAAATTTCGCGTATTTTGTGCTTTCTTAAATGCGCGAAATTAAATCCCAGCGAAAAATACAATTGTCACGTGATAAGTTTATACCGACAGGTAATTAGTAATAGCCGTGCCCACGTGCGGTGAATTATCGTGTAATAATTCACAGCAAATTCAATGGGGGAAAACGTCAAGTCGTGTTAGAATATATATTATACCTGTTGTTGGAGAACTGTAATGATTCGTTATCGAAGAACCTAAATCCAAATCTTCATAACCTTGCAACTCAACTCCATTACTGCGAATAAAAGAAACATAGAAGGTCTTTCAAACGATGATCATATACATGACATACATATATACAAACATATAACGTTACGACTAATTAAAATTAAACAGCTAGAGGCACTAGCATTTGAAATTCACAGTGGCGCTATTTGTGCAGTCTGGCGGCCGTAAAAAGTCTCCCCGTACATAAAGTCAGTACTGTTATCAGTAAAATAACCCGTTACCGATGGCATGCAGTGATGGTTACGTATATCAGGGCTATCCGATCAAACTTTTTGGGTGGGTGTCCCGGCTGGCCTAGTTGGTTGCGCCGCCGTAATTGCAGGGCTAGGCGCTGTCGCCGTGACGGTGCGGGTTCGCTCCATGCTAGAGGCACTATCATTTGAAAATCATAGTTGCGCTATTAGTGAAATATGCATATCAGGAATGGCCACATCCAGCAGACACAGCCTGAACACACCACCAAAAAGTAGAGGAGAAATGACGATGGTTATACAATAATCAGTTTCAAAATAGACGCCACAAAACAAATAACGAAAGTGAGAACCCGAGGGGTTACCGCCTTGGAACAGGAGTTCTTAATTCGCGGGAGATAATCATTTAATTATAATACGCAAGTGAGAAAAGTAACAGAAGATGTAGCACAAGCATTTTTTTTTCTAAATGTATACTTACTTTTCATTAGAATTTGGCGGAAACTGATTTGTGTTCGTTTCTTTTCCTTTAAATAACTTGTTTTCTGCACCTGGAAAGACAGCATATGCCTGTTGGATTGACATAAAGGTTTAAAAATGTTTTTGTTAAGATCCCTTATAGGCCTATTACTTAGTCATGTTGCATAATGAAGTACATAGTACGCACTAACTTGCAACATGTCTGCATTTGCGAAGATACAAGAAATTGACATGTCAATTGTGAATTTCGTATAATATTGTTAACAATGAAAAAGAACTGTGTAAAATCATATTCAATCAAATTATATTTACATATACCATCATAAATGAAGCATTTAAATCATTTATTTTCATATTCAGTATGTTACCATGATCATAATATTATTAGCAGCAGTGAGATAAATGTGCAATATACGCTAAATAGTTTAATCAATATAACAAAACATGTTGCAAAGAAATTTGGTGACCAGGTCATTAAAATTTTTAAATGCATATGTACATTAATGACCTCCAAGATTATTCAAATCAAAAAGTTCTATTTTCTACAGTGATCAACGAGATTTGACAGGGCTTTGGTTATTATATCGAAGATGTATTCAATGCTGCAAGAGAAATGTAACTGTTCTATAAAATTTAAATAAATATAACCAGAATTCTTTACTTATATGTTTTCTTTATTTATACGAAAGAAATAAATATAACTCTTGCCATTGCCAATTACTTGCAATTTTATTGTATTTTACATTTATTAACAACATTAAAATATACATTTATGAGCATGCTTACATTGTTTGCAAGGTATTTTTCCAGACCGTATGCAATAACATATACACACTATTCCAAGGAATGTGGTCGTTAAGGTTTGTACTGTAGCCAGGACAGCAAAAGCAGCAATCTGGGCAGTGTTATCTGGAATCGAATGACAAGGTGATAGTACTTTTTTAAACTTCCAATATTGCAAAGCACACATCATACTGATATTCCGCAGAAAACAGGAAAGGGATGTCAGAAACAGACAAATTTCGTTAATTTATGCATAAACGCGTTACGTTCATCGAGTCAGTATTGCTGAGTAGTATATGTGCTTTTAAATCAAATGCGTTGACTTTTTAATAAAATACAGATGTTGATTAAACAATATTTAATAATCAATATTTTCAGCGTTTTCCTACAAACTACATAGGTGTTTAAAAACCGACCCATAGCAAATGCTTGAGTAGTATATAACTGTACCGATAGACATTACATGTACAAACGTTCTTCTTTTGGAAACCTGTGCTTCTATTGGGTTTATGAAAGTATTATTGGTTTCTTTTCAACGGAAACTTTTTGGTGTTGTTTTTAAATATTTTTTAATAACCAGCATTACCCGATCTTTCGCACATTTGATGATTTAGGGTAATATTATAAATTGCAGTTTCCAGATGATCGCGTGTTTATCATTCAAGGAATGTCGGTGGCTAAAAATGTGGGCTAAGTTTAGTTAGTCTTTGCTAGCTTAAACTAAACCAAAGGCATTTTCTGTTTACTCTACCTAATACATTTACAAAGATACTTCTTGTAACCACACGCTTGGTTCCGTTGTCATTGGTTGCTGTACATGTGTATTCTCCAGAAGATGAAGCCGACACTTGATTCAGCCTAAGTATATGATCGGAGCTGTGCTGTCCCCAGGAGATTGCACACGCAGGACTACAGTAAGCTAGACACGATATGTCCGGCATTTTGTCTCCATTGTTTATCATGTAATAACTCTTATCTGGTTCAAGTATTAGAGGCCAGTCTGGGCCGTCTGAAAACGTAAAACAATATTTAAAACAAAACAGATAAAAGAAAATAGAATAAGACAGATAAAAGTATAATTTTGAATTTCATAGATTGCATGATCATTGCAAATATTAAAAAGTATTCATAGCTACTGGGTTCACGGAAAATTTGTACTTACTGTTTAGAATTAAGTTCAGCGTAATACATATTAAAATAAATAAAGAATATAACGCGATAAGAAGTGCATTTTCTATGAACCAAACATAACGAGACGAATAGTGCATGTACAACATCAATCCAAAGATCTAATTTGTTTTACTTACAAAAGATTTTTAAAGTAATGTTAACCTCGACCATCTGCCCAGTGTCCTGAAGAGCTCTATAAGTCACATTCTTTCCATTAAAGTTTCGTGGAAGTCTTGCCGTCCACAATGAACCGTCCTGTACCAGAAATTGCTGAGTCAGATTAATGGGCCAACCGTCAAGCAACCATAACATTGTCGCATTAACAACAGGGCGAATCATCAGAGAAGCAGCAGGTTGGGCAGATATTCCAACCCCCTCGTTTTCAACAATAGCGCCCACAGGATATTGCTTTATGTCTGAAAAGATCAAACAGTTTCCATTTTGTTGTAAGAATAACAGAAAAGTCCCCGTCTCAAAGGCCATTTTTACAGCTGGTCTTGACCGGTCCAAAACTTTGACATGCAATGAGAATTTTAAACAAATATTTTTAATGGTTGGTAGGAATTTGGGTATTTTTGATTTCGTGGAAAAAGCCCATCTTTTTTAGCAAAAATTCATTTTCCGTGTAAAATCTTTTGAAAAGTAAAAAGATTATTTAGCACGGTTTTCTGGCTCAAAAAACCTTTATGCATTTACTTATATTAAGTATAAAATGTATGGTTATATTTTAAAAATATTTTTGTTTAACCGGGTACATGATTTCATACTAAGCCGTCTTAATTAAAATCGCAATAAAATTTAAACAAGTTTGTTTCATTTTTATTTTACATTTTATTATATTAGTAAATATCCATCAAAGTTGATTTTGTTAAAAAAAACAAAACATCGTTAAGTAAAAAAAGTTGATGAAACTGTGAAATCTTCTTTTTTTTAATTTTCTCTTCGAAAGCAAATCATGATAAACATCGTCTGTTGGTGATCAGGCCCCGTGACTATAAAACTTGTTTCGTGCTCGACTCAATTTTAGCATGAAAGTTTGATGGCTTCGTTTCTGTTTCGTTTCTGTTCATTATATAAAATAACACATTTTAAATTGAAAAGTGACAAAATTGCTCTTAACAACAACTATTGAACAGATAGTTATTCCTTATTTATGAAGACTGTTCATGTTCTATAAATTTTAAGTTTTAGCACAGAACTGAGTTGAGCATGAAAGAAGTTTTATAATCACGGGGCCTGATCAAACCACTTTGAAAGATGATGAGCACTCTAAAATTATGCCTTATTAGACAAAATAAAAATGCTATCTTTTGCATCTGAGCATTTCTTTGTAGAAAGCAAACAATTCACCACTTTTTCCTTCCGTACAATGTTAACTGCAGTGCCTTCAGAGCATTAATAAATACAGTCAAACCTGTTTTAAGCTACCTCCCAATGGATTCACAAAAGGCTACAAAACACAGGTGGCTGTTTAAGACTGGCAAAAATGAGGACATGCCAATTAACGACATATTCAAGATGGCTGTTTAAGGCAGGTGGCTGCTTAATGGTGGTGATGGCGGTTAAGACAGGTTCAAACTGTTGTACTCTCCATTACAACTATAAAATGTTTAATGTAGGTAATTCTTTACTTGAGGAAACCTATAGAAAGAGACAAATTCACTTTTCATTGAAGCAAGGTTCCAAGAAGTGCAAATATATTGTTTTTATTGTTTGCATTGTCTAAGAATTCTTAAAAACATTACATACCTATGACAAAAAGTATCCAACAGTGTCTGTCACCAGTTAACATACCATTTGTTTCATACGTCCCGTTGTCTTCGAGTTTAATATGTCGGATCTGTATCGTGATATTGAACAGATATGGTTGCGTGAAGTTTCCGTTGACATCTGTTCGGTTTTCTAGTGTTTTGTCATAGAAATCTACTGGTATACTATCTCTGTCAGGAGAAAAGCCCCCACTCCTAATTGCGAGTAACCATCTTGATGAAGGAGACCGTTTCACGAAATACGTACCAAATCTATCAGTCATGATAAATACAAACGTAGCTGTGTGTCCTTTTGGTATAAACATGGTTTGGTTTGTAGTGCAATCTAAAGAAATACAAGTTTTAGCTTTCCAAAAAGCTAGTCGGTCATTAGCAGATAAATTAACAGAATAAGTATGTATTCGTGCTTGCATTTACTTTTTGACCAATGGAAGTCAAGGCTATGTCCAGTTTTCTGCCGATCAATGTCAAGTAGATTGTATCTGACAAACTATTTGTGAATTGTCCACTGTTACTCTAAAGCATACAAACAAAAGTTGAACGGCTGATGTTTGATTTTTTGAAACATGAACAAGACGTGTACCGGCAAGACATTAATGTAAAAATGTTTCTAGTTGACGCAATTTATTACTATTAAATCATTTTATTTCGTGCGGATTTAATTGTCGCGTATTTCGCGCTACGGCAAGATCGCGAAATTCAAACCCAACACTCTTACAGTGTTTCTCATAGGAAAACACAGTTGCGCTAATTCATTTCGCCGCGAAGTTGTTATTTGCTTGTTTTGCGCGAAAATTCGTCCCCGCGAAATTAAATGATACTACAGTATTTTATTCATGTATTTTATGTAGAAATAATGACGTTGTTTAAGCACCATCGAGTTGGAATTAAATATGTTATATTAACACGAATGCTCACAGAGGTACCATAGAACTTTCCACAGTCGATGCTTATTTGTACAGTGAGCAGTATTCGTTACCAACATTCATAAAGTGTAGTGAAGTCTGCAGATCTGGTCAAACTTGAAGTTGATAAGCGTTAGAAGAAGTAAACAATAAATAAGGATGTTGATGCATGTATTATTTTCACTTAAGCTTTGTATGCTGGTCATAAGTTTTGTTTGTGTTAGAACGATTTTCTCTGAAACTATTATAGAAACTCGAGAAGCACTATTTGTATTTAAATTAATTTATGAAATTCTCGTTATGTCACAGTTGTGATTTTTTTCACAATTATTTCTTTACTTTAAAAGATGGTTTTGCATTGCTTGCAGTATATTCTGGTAGATCGCTCTTACATAGTAATGATAGTGCATGTCTTGTCTACCTTACTGTACCGAAACCAGATCCGTTATATTGCATGTGTATGTGGTAGCAGACATCGGGGTCAGGGGTATCCCCGGAAATCTTTTAAAAGTTAAACTCAATTTGGATTGCAACTGTGGCGAGTCCAATCGTTCACTATTATTTTGACGAATTGGCACTAAACATTGAAGACCAAAATATACTTATTTCAGGTATGAGTTGCTTTGGTATATTGTTCACGGATTTCAGAGTTCTCATGCAAACGGTTTTTCTGTTGTTTAAGTATGTGCTTGGTAATTAGAACATGAATTAGCCTAAATTGAGCTTGCAAACATTAGTACATCCTTAACTAATTACATTTCTTCACTAAAATCTAGGAGACAATAAGTATTCCCCAAAAATTCATTTTTTGAAATTTTATCCAGTTTTCGCCTTTTGCAATGTTTGCGACCCCTTAAAATAGATGAACAGGTAAATTTGCAAACCACCGAACACGACAAATATGAAAACATTGCTGGCTCGGTTTGACTGAGGCTGTTTAAGACTTTTAAGCAAAAAAAATATACCGCATCATAATCAGTGCTCAAGTTTGGATTTCAAAAGGACAGGGAAATAGATAAATCTCAAAGAACAGGACAGTCTTTGCGCAACAAGCTCAAAATTAGGCACTGTTATGCAAATCTTTGAGAAAGAGCATTACAGTGTATAAATGTCCCTCTGAATGAGTAATTGCAAATAAAAGATAAAATGTAATGCAATGAAGACATGAAAAGTCATCCAACCAACTAGTTTGAGACGCTCGCAGCTCGTGTTTTAACATTCAAAATTCCGAGGTTGATTAGCTGATCACAACTAGTTATGGATTGAAATGAGTTTTCAACATATTTGACTAACGAAGTACTTGTTAATATATGACACCAAAAACTGAGGTAACATTTCGCCTTTTATCATATTAATAGAGTTCTTTCACATTGTTACCTCCCCTTAGCGCTCTCTAAAATTGAAGAGCATATTTAGTCGATAAATGCACGCGAGGGGGCATCGTTTACTATTGTTAATATGACTAAGTGATTATAAAATTAAGAAAATGTTGATTAATCATTTCAAATTTATAAATAAGTAAGTTCAGTCAAACAACGAAGAATAAAAAAAACGTTATGATCTTTTAAAAGCACATCAAGAAAGTTTATGCGCATTTTAAACATTGTTTATCGCGGTATTTTCAGGACGCGAGTATCCAACGGATTTGTTTTGGTTTTTTATGAAAATACACACGTGAATTGTGTTTACTAAAAATAAATCTGTATAATTGACAATTCAGACGAACATTATCGGACATTTTACCGTTTAACGGCATTTTTTTGTAACGCTATAATTTATAGTGGAATGAGACATAATTATATTCTGATGTAGCTCGTCGGTGACTAGGTTGATATGTGTTTTGCTTGTTTTGCTTTTGAGAAAAAATAATACATATTTACATAATAGGATGATTCCAGCTACAACTCGAGAAATGGTTAAATTGATTGAACCAAACGAATATTGCCGGACGGCAGGCCAACCAAAACCTATTCAAAAAAAATCCAGAGAGTTTTGTTGTTGTTTTTTTTTAATAAAAACTATTTTGATGTTGAAGTTCGTAATTGTTGTCGCTGAAGCTTTTGAAATATAATATTTTCATTTCTGTTTAAAATCAAAATGACCATGGACCAAAACAAATGAACGGGACTGCGATATTCAGGTCCGAGTTTAGTTTTATGACACTTAGCTGTTGTGTACATGTGTGCCCGAGGCAGCGTGTCACTATCACGTAATCTCTCAATAAACAGGAAATTTTGGAGCCGTGACCAAGACCAAGTTTCTTAATATTAAATAATATAATTGTAAAACCCATTCTAAATTCAGTTAAATTTATGTTTCATTAATTATCCTTTTCAATATTTTTAAATCCCGAGATTTTGCCTGAAAATCCTTAGATGCGGAGAAGAACCTTACGGTCCGGAGATTTCAGATAAAATCCTGAGATTTTTGAGGTCTGCGGACATTTTATCTTCTTTCTACATCATTCCCGTAACACGTAGATATTCATGAAATGCGACGATTTTATATAAAAAAAAAGATGTTTATAATAACATGAATAACTTAATAAGCTTAACGGGCGTTGAATACAACGACGAGTATTCAACGCCGATACATTGCTGAATTCATCCGTTTACCTCCAATTTAGAGAGATCATGTAACATAAAATATATTTCTTGAAGTAAACGCATTTTGTCAGAAAAACTCGATAAGCTTATATATGTGTCTGTGGAAAATATACAGTAACGTGTAATCCACAATGTATTTGTTTTCATATAAGACTTCCCGATTCAAAGTGGCAACCACGTCTTTGGTTGTTTTACGCTTTTCACAGTCAAATCTTGCCGACCAGACGTTTTACGCCTATTATATTCGGAAATTCTAAAACTCGAATTTATTATGCTTTATCATAATTATTATTATAATTTATCATTAGCTTTAAGACGACACCGTGATCATATCTGTTCATTCTGTTAGCAATGACACAGTTAAATGCCCCATCACTTGTCGGTTTAGGATAAAACCAATATTTTCCGCACCTAACGTGGCGTACGACGCATGCGCACAACAATGTGAAAGACCTCTATTGATATAAGACAAAAACAAAAAAAACTCATTATTGATACTACCCTGGCACTCTGAACGTGTAATCATAAAGTGCAATTAACCTCCTGTGGCCATCCTATTCGTTAAGCTCTGACGTTCGTAGCTAATTATACGTATCGATGACTGTCTTTTAGCGTACCGCCAACCTATTGACTACGCTTATCATTTTAGATAAAAAAAAATTGTCCATGCTGATCTCCTTTGTTAAATAATTGTCATCTCACGTTCGCTAAACCTCCGGTTATTTCTGAGAACATTCACCAAATTGCACTGTATATCGCAAACAAATTGCAAAATCCCTGACATCCCTAAGTTTACTTTAAACAATGGTCATCTCACATTCGCTAAACTTCTGTTAACTTCTAAGAACATTCACAACATTTGCACTGAAAATCAAAAAAAACAAACAAGATCTCTCTTTAAAAGTCAATATTTTTACAATTAAGCAAAGTTCTGAGCATTTGCTTCGTCCTAAATGCTTTTTTAAAACCTCTTGTCATATGCTATAAGCCTCCGCTATTTCAAGACCATATGTTTGGTGATTTATACCACAGGAAAAATTTTTAATGTGAACGCATGGGTAGAAGTTTTCATCAATTTTCAAAGTGAACGCATCGACAGGATTTTTTTGAGACCCGCATTTTTCATATTACATGGCATACACCTATATTGACATCCTTAAAACAAACAAAAAACAACAAGAAAATGTGCAAGAACCTGTAATATATTGCATGTTGAAGTTCTAAATAAATAGAAATACCAACATTCAAACGAAATTGTTGACGATCAGAATAGTAATTATAATCCGTTCGAGTCCCTGTCAGGCTGCTGTTGCAAAATGGTAAGATTTATCACCAGCTTGTGCATATCAGCTATTTTATATATTAATATGATGTTAACATTTTATTATTTTCAACTACAAATGAAGTTCCCATGCAAAATTTAGTCATTTTCCTTTGTTATGTATAAATCAATATTTACCATTGCTGTGATCATTGTCAGTGTTAGAAATATTTCTCTTTTTTTTTAATCAAAACAATTTTCAATTTCTATATACTGTACTAAACACAAACTTAATAACTTGAACAAAACTTACCGAAAACGACAACCCACTATACCAAGCTTGACAAAGAAACTCACAAAACGTAAGAATATTCCATCACTATAAATAACCATTCTAAAAAGTTTATCCTTTTCAAAAACGCCAACGCCGATTAATACTATCTTCGATTTATGAATATTCCATAATTCTTTTTCTTATAGCACTGGTTTGCTTAAAATAATACTCTTAACACTAGAATTAATTTTATAGAAACACTTTATAAAATCCAAAGAAAGAATCGTTTTTCGTCCTATTCCATAACTCACTAATCCAATTTTAAATTAATGAAATGTCGCGTCAAACACATGATAAAATCTTTACCTACTAACTGATAAATATTACACATTATCTTCCGATTTGTATACACGCGTCAAACCGGTTTTTTGATATCCCCTAAATAAGTTAAATAAAACCGGAAACAAAACAAACAGTTAAAGTTTACTTTTTACAAACTGTAGGTGACGCTCATTCTGTAAAACGTGTTGTTTTCTTTTTCTTTTTCACTCATACTTGTATTGATACGGCTAAATTTGCTGTCCTCTTATATATAGTTTATGTAATCTGTTATGTTAATTTTTGTTGTTTTCTGTTTTTACTTTCTTTACAATTTTTCCTCTTTCATAAATTATGTTTTCATGTTTGAGTGACACGTTTGTATGTGTGTATGTTTTTATAAGGATCGTCTCTTGTTTAAGTACGATGTACTACTGAGATATTTTGTGAAATAAACTTGAAACTTGAAACTAAATGCATTACTTAAAAAAACGGAAATATATATATAAGTAAACTTATTTTGTATGACATCAAATAAAATTTAAGCGCTTTTATTTCAAAGCGGCTTAAAGTTTTTAACTTCAGTGCCATGTTTTTTTGGTTAAAGGTTATGCTAATGACCGACTAGCTTTTTGTAAACTTTTGTTTACAGACAGCATTTCCCGCCAAAGTCGGCTATTAGTGAGTCTCTAAGAAAAACATAAACGGTTTCTTGCTTTTGACGAGCAAAATCAAGATAACTTAACGAATCTATTTCATATATGGCATCATCCTGAACAGTTGTTTGATTCAAATAAAGGATAAGTTCAACTTATGTGCAACTAAAAATTTTGCTATAAAGGTTTGCATCACGTGACTTTCTAAATAAAAACGCATAACATTATTTCAATACGCTGTAGAAAATACAACACACGTATGTTTACATAATTTAACGTGCCGTTATAGATCAGCTCAATTTCTGATTTGCCGTAACTACAATGTTCAAATATTGTAACATCAACATTTAAATTGCTTTTCTTGCAAGTAGGGGGAACGAAATAGCATTCACAAGCTTTAGACGGGCGGTTTTGTCTAAAGTGACAACGTCCGGTAACGCTGTTGACCGGTGTTACCCTTCAAAGTTCAAGGTTGGTCCATTATAATATGTCGGTCATCAGGATGACCGACAATTAAATTAAGTATACAAGTAACACGATTATAAACATTGAAGTCTTTTCCGGTAAACATCTTCTCTATATATCAAGCAATCATATACTATCTTTTTGCATCCGTAAAGAGGTGGCATAGTCTAAAAAATGCGTTCCGTCTGGTACATGATATCACTGTTAACCGGTTTTCAGGCTAAAGATCTCAAGTTTGGTCAATTATAATATGTCGGTCATCAGGATGACCGACAATAAGAATACCAAACATAGCATGTAACTGAACTCGTTTTAGTTGAAACAAACCTCAAATATGCAAGCCGTTTAAAATGAGGCGAGTGCGATGTCGAAATAGTAAGTCGTTTTTTTCAGGACCTGATCCCTTAAATTTTATCTTTTATAATTAGGAAAATATAATATTATTAAAATATTCTTTAAAATTCATAACATGTTAACTCGATTTGTTTGAAAATGGAAGTTAAATATACATGAAAGTTAAGAAGTTAAATACTTACATATGTTTTTGAAAATAAAACGATCACAAAGCATATATCAGAAAAACAATAAAAGCCAGATATCTTAAGATGATATGTTTAAATAAAAAAAATCGTAAATTTAATTATATATGATATATTATAAAATTGGCCAATGAAGGAAATTAAATTTGTATTTATTTCCTCCCTCCACCCTCCCATCCCACCAATATAATTAAATCTTTTTTGAACTATTAGTTTATTTTATTATTGATTTATTAACAGGTTTTCTAGATATCTACAGTTTCACCATGGATTATGTAACACCACACATTACAAAATGCTAACAAATATACATCAATATAAATTCTTACTTTCATAACGTAAAGCATCTTAACATTAACACTATTCACATTTTCTGGACACATAGGTTGCATCAATTTAGACATACCGATTTCATTCATGTGGTCATTCATCAACTAATCAACATACTAGGTTTCTGACATACCTGTACTAAATTATGATACTGAATGAACACCCCAAGAATAAATCCTGCCGCACATTACTGATTAATAATTTTTGCAAGTTTCACAGAACTTTAAGCGTTTACGACAGAATATTACAGCAGGTAAAAAAAAACAACAAAAAACTAAATTAAAAACGTATCAAGTTCTCATCACAATTAAACATTTCTAGCGTATTCAGTCTATTTTGGATATAAAATACTAGATACACAACATCAAAGTGCTCAAGTTACCATACTTGTTAACATGTGAACAGTGAAAAGATCGATACATTTTTTTAAGATAAATGATAATATATATATAATTGTATTTTAACTTATAGTATATAATATTATACATACAACTGCTGAAACCTTCTATTCCGAGCATTTGTGACATCATCACAACAATTAGAAAAACCTTCATTTTAGTACCTTCCAGTGTTATATAACCGTCATAAATCTGTGATAACTTCATTGACAAGTTATGCATTAATGCGCGCATTGTACCAATCAGGAAGTGTTTCAGTGCTGTTAAATTTTAAATGCAGTCACGTAGATTCGTTTACTATGATTAGTTTAAAGCCTTTTCATGAAAACATATTTCTTTGGTTTAAGGTATTTAGAACATCTTAGCAATATGACAAGCGCAGTTTACAACTAGATTAATTTTGATATTCAAGGCCAGTTAAAAACCAGTGATTAAAGATCAACTTAATGCAAAACGACTCTGGAAAACCGTTGTTTCAGAATAACGTAATTCCATTCGTATCATTTTTATCAGTTTTTAAAACGAAATAGACATTCGTTTTCAAAACGGCATTTAAAACGTTACAAAATACAGTGTCATGTTATCATTATATAACAGATTACCTTTTTATGACTACCAAAGTATATGTAATCAGTTTTCGGCTTTCCGAAATTTGATTTTGAATACATAAGACAGAGATGTGTAATAATCGGTCATGTTTAGAACTGAAGAGAAACGTATCCTTAATGCTTAGAAATACCACATCCGAACACGGACACTATCTATTTTCCACTTATCCATCAAGTCACGTGCTTTAGTCCGATCGGTCAGCATTTCTCTAGAGCCTCGTTTTATTAGACTGGCGCATTCGCCAGTCTTAAGTAACGATGCCGTGAACACTGCAACGCGCCGTCGTTAACTTCGGGTGTATCATTGCGACCACGAGAGCGTATCAAGTAAGTGGGGTTTTGTGGTCACCGCGAGAGCAGGCCGAAATGTTCAGCACAAGTGTGAAGCACAATGCAGCACACCATTCCACGAATGCTGAGCGATTGATAGTAAGTTTCCGTGTAATTTTGGAGCATCCATGCCAAAAAAGCCAGCTAACAAATATAGAATGAAATCACGACCAGCAACGGCAGTGAACAAGCAACTGGATATGCATGAGTAATTTAGTTACGCCTGAAAGATTTCGTAGTTGTGTGGCATAAAAAGTAGTGCATTTTAAGAAAATACAAATATTTCGAGAAGGAATGTGAACTTTGAAAGATAATGCTACAAATAAAAACAAGAAAACAATTTAATGTTGTTGTTCGAACAACTATGAAAGGATATTAAAAGAACGATTAAAAACAAATCAGTCACGTGACAAGTGGGAGATAGCGTGGGTTGCCATTTTGGTTAGGTTGGAGTAGTTGTGGAGGTTGAACCAAAGTAAATCCAATTCCTATAGACCTCAATGTTAAATTCTCAATATTCAATGTACATTTAACATGATTTCTGTCATCTTAATTTCTAGACAACCATATATTGCCGTGAAGATCTACATTTCATCTATTCAAAAACACACAGGAAATAGGGGGTAAACTTACTTGTAAGACAATTACCGATCTCTAACCGGACAGACCCTATTTTAAACGCGGTATCGCAAATACGGTGCCAAAAATATACATCCGCTTATCCGGAACTAGTTCGCCTCTACCAAACGAGATATAGCATGAAATTGCTTTCATTTATTTTCCTGATATTGTTATTTCTGCAAACAAGCCACAAACAGGTCGATTTCTAACAGTTAAGAGGCCCCCAGATGATGAGAAAAAATAACATATTATTAAAACGGACTTCATTCGAATGGACCACGGAGGGATACAGCGTGATTTGGTGTAATTCAATCTGGATCGAGATTTTGCTCGGCTTTCAAGGACCGGGCCGGGCCCGCAGTGTTCTCCCCAGCTATCATAACGGTTGTCGCGCCCGACAATCGTTAACAAGCTGTGATCTATTTCCAACAAGCGTTAAATTCACCGACATCCGTTTATTCAAAATCGACATGTCATAATTTTCTGTTTCTTGCATTGTAAATACAGATCGCTTTTCAATAGACACCTCATTCAAGGTTAAGCAATGGGCGATTTGACAATCACAATCGATTTCTTTACTATCAGCTGGATAACTCCGCCTCTCCACATGGTCAAATTCGCAAGTCTGTCGGTGTCGTTTGATCGTATTTTGGCTCTGCCGACTTGATATTCTCAATTAATAGCGGGTGTGTTTGACATAATGTTCAATGATTTTAATGAGATGCGATCATGAGTAATAATCTGGTTATTCTTTGTTCTGTGATTAGAAGACAAACACTTCGAAAATTGTACTGTATACATGTATGAAAATAATTGCGCGATAATTGATTTGTTTTAAACATCTATTTGCAAGTTGCAGTTAGAACTTAAATTGCAAAAGAGATGCATTATGTGGCATTTTACTGCGCTATCATCGTAACGATCAGTTCATTTTCGTCGGACACATTTTCAAGTATGCATGCGCGAAAGAACGACGACTCGTCGATTCTGTCTTATTTCAAGAGAAACCGGCCTTGTGAATTCCATCGGGCATTCTGAACTTCAAAATTCTAGAATGAGATCGAGATCATTCCGGATAGCCCTTCAAGAGCGACTCTGACGACGTCAAGTACCCCTTCACGTCGTGAAATTACTTCGACGCCGGACGCGGAACCCAACATGCCGAGACACTGAATCAACGCCGGCTACCTCGAACAGCCAGTTCGATCCAGTCAGGTGTCGATCCTAAGTGGAAGAGAAAGTCGGCAATAGTTTTTATATATATTTACTTAGCCTTGTGACTTGCATTAAATAAATAAAATAACTCAATTTCATGCTACTATAATAAAAAGGGAAATATGCATATCAGGAATTGCCACACTCATAACACACAGCCGCCCCCCCCCCCCCCCCCCCCCTGCAGCATAAAGAAGAGAGGAAAATAATTGATTTGTTTGTTGATTGTTTAACAAAAACGAGAACCGTATGGGTTAGCGCATTGGAAGTCAGTGGCAAAATAATTTGCTACTGGGGTTTAAACCAGGTTCTAGGGGTGCACTATATAATTTATTATACCTGTTTGTGTTAACTGAATACCTATTATGATATTATTTTTATATATATGAAGCTGTCTATATGTTTACTAGTATCGTAAATTAATTTAATTTCAGATTGTGGGTGGGGTTTATCCACCTTATCAAGAGTGAAGACAAAGCTTAGAAGCAGGCTTAACAATTCAACATTAAATTCATTGTTAATGATATCCTTGGAAGGTCCTGGTGTACTGAAGTTTGATTATAATAAGGCAGTCACCACTTGGGCCCAAGAAAAAAGAGGCGTCTGAAAGTTTAATCATAATCCTGTCAGTTGTAATGAAACACTGAGTTTGATATGTGTGAGATATCTTGGACAATGAAGGTCAAAACTAACTATACAGAGTATATAGTTGACAATGTAACTTGATGAGATCATATCAGTTTATGTAATTAAAACACATGTTGACATACTGTTCACACATTGTTTCACATTATTTATGTTTTTAACTTTGTACCTTTCTTGGCTCTAAAGAGATAAAAAACATCTATGTACTATATACAGTTGTTGCAGTAAACTTTGGTACAAATATAAACTGTATAAAATGATAGTTAAAAAATAAAGTTTCGCGAGCTAAAATCCACGAACAGTCCAGCGACAACCCTTCCAAAAATCCTGGGGAGACCGTAAGTAAGTTGGCGAATATTTTTGTTAATGCATTGTTGCGATCGACGTAAAAATTAAGATTGTAACTGTTTCAGTGTCTTAAGGTACGTGAGCCTTGTGCATTTCATTGTTGACACTACTCAGTTGTGGCGGAGCCTGATCATCGTTATTCTAGCAAACTTTAACCACCAATCATACGCTCCTGCATCAAAAAGACCCACAACCTAAGATTAAGGTGGGAAAAAAGTGGAAAACCTAATATCCTTGCATCAAAATACAAGTAACTGCATCTATTGAAATCCCTGAATATACTGAATTATTTGCTAATGTTGATGATAGTAACTGTCACAAAGTTTAACGAAAAAATCACACATAGTTTCATATGTTTAAAGTAATGATATCTGTGTAGGGCAAGTTCGATTCAACCAGCGCACCAGTCTTTCAACGCTTTCAGCGCTTTGATCTTGATATCTGGTCACTCGTACATGATTGCAAAACTGTTTATTATGCCAAAACAATTCTACTCAGGGCTATTTCTCAGCAACAACCAATTGGAATTCGTCGACACTAAATTTATGGACAAGAGAAGTGCATAATTATAACAGCATGTTTTATTTCCATTATTTTTGTGCAAGTTTCGACCATTTGAATTACCGTTTAGTAGGATGTATGGGCATAAATGTCCGTGCTTTTTTTAGCAATCATCTGTTGGAATCAAATGTCAAATCATTAGTTTCACCAAGAGGAAATGCACATATTATCGGCATATCATGGCCTGATTGTTTCATTTTTAGTTCTTTTTCAAGATTATATATCTTTCATTTAGAATAAAATAGCACCATAGCATAAAATAACGCTATTTCTTGTCAATCTCTACAGGGGTTACGTGGCACAGTTTCCGAAGATAGTTAAGATATGTTATTTTGACTTGATAAAATGCTAAAACCCAACATGGGTTAGATGTCTAAGCCCAGATGTCTGAAGATCAGCCAAAAAATGTCATATTTTTGGCGTGTTTACATAACCTAAACTGTATAAAACCTTCAATAACTTTTTTGTTACAAAATCTGCGTTCCTTACACAAAGTGTCGAGGGTACCTTAGGCATCTGGTCGCAGAATGCAAAGGTGGATTTTAAATTAAATATAGTATAAAGGCACTAACTATGCAAAATAAATCCATTTTTTACAAAAAGGCCGACTAAACCGCAACTTTTATCCCAATCCAACATTGTCCTCGCTTAACTATCTTCGGAAGCCGTGCCACGTCCTACCCCTGCTCTAGTTGCAATTCAATAAAACTGTATGTAAAAATATTTAAAAATTGTTCGTACAGTAACTATTGTAGAACTTTGATTAATATGTGCATACGCTTATTTTTTCAACTTTCCTATCTGCTCAATTTAAAAAGATTTTGCACATAGAAGCAATGTTCGTTCTGCATAAACTGGCTCACAATGACTTAACATTCAATAAAAGTAATCGAGATGCTGCTGTACATTTTATTATTTTTGCATACACAGGTGCAAAGAAAAACAACAAGGGAAAACTTCCTTTAAAATTATTGTGATAGCAAAAAGATTCTTAAAATTTTCCGAAATTGCATATTTCTTTTTATCCAAATAAAATAATTAGATGAATTATCCGATATGATATGCAATATATACATTTTTTGCTCACCGCCATACATCCCTTATTTGATTAATTCTTCTACTTTACTTTCAAATCAAAGTTTACAACTTGTCACCAAACAATAGGTACAAGTATGAACGCGTGATGTAATTGTCAAGGTTTTGCTGATACTGGCAACACTCGGCTACATGTAGGTAATGGTACACATAACATCTTGTTAAGGTATGGGTTGCATATGCCCCCACGTTTTGCCCGTACTCAGCGTTACTCGAATGGGAACCCTGAGCTGTACGCCAGGACCACACAAGTTCTCTGTCTTCTCCATTACACATCGCACTTTTTCTGTTAACATAGAAAGAACTAAGTTCATTCGGGGATTTGGACTGAAAACTATAGATCGCTGCCTTTCCTAAGATCTTATATACTTGCCGAATGTTCAGTGACTTTCTATTCCTAAATCCTATACTAGACTTTGTGTTCCAAGGAACGACAGTAAAGTAACATACATGTGGTTCTAATAGTTACGAGAAATCAACGCTACTGACAAATGTACATGTATTAAACATATGTTTCACCACTGAGACAATATTGTGTACTGCTTGAAGGTACAGATGTTTTAGCAAAGGATTTTGTTTCTTAAATGTGGCTGTTTTTAATGTGTCTACTCAACATTTTCGATATTCTGATTTTGAATTGTTTATTCACAAAACTGTATAATGTTATTTTTAAATACCATGAAACACCTTGAAGTTGCAACATTTCTTACTATTAAAACAAGATAAACCTGTGAGCTAATGCTCACAAGAGATACCCCCACTTAGAGAAATATGACTTTCAAAATGTAATTTGCAAGCAATTGTCATATGTATGAATGGTGTCAATTTTTTCCGAGTATTTACCTATATACATATAAAAAACTAGATGTTTTTTTGTGAAAAATGCATGTCTCTCTCCTGCGCCCTGGCCCCTGTGACCTTGACCTTTGACCTACTGACTCCAAAATCAATAGGGTTATTCTACTCAATAAGGGCTATTATACTATTTTGTTTGAATGCTCTGGGTCAAGCGGTACTCCAGTTATTGACCGGATACAGTTTTCACTCTTTGGGGCCCCTGTGACCTTGACCTTGGACCTACTGACCCCAAAATCAATAGGAGTCCATCCATCGTATGAAGTTTGAAGGCTCTGGGTGAAATAGAACTCCTGTTATTGAGCGGAAATGGTTTTCACTCTACCGGCCCCTGTGACCCTTTACCTTTTCCCTACTGACCCCCAAATCAATAGGGTTCTTCTACTCAATAAGGGCTATCACCCTATGAAGTTTGAATGCTCTGGGTCAAAAGGTACTCCAGTTATTGAGCAGAAACGGTTTTCACTCTTCGGGCCCCAGTGACTGACCTTTGACCTACTGACCCCAAAATCAATAGGGTTCTTTTGCTCAATAAGGACATCCATTGTATGAAGTTTGAAGGCTCCGGGTGAAATAGAACTCCTGTTATTGAGCAGAAATGGTTTTCACTCTTCTGGCCCCTGTGACCTTGACCTTTGACCTTCTGACCCCAAAATCAATAGGGTTCTTCTACTCAATAGGGACATCACCCTGTGAAGCTTGAATGCTGTGGGTCAAACGGTACTCCAGTTATTGAGTGGAAACAAAGTGTGACAGATGGACAGAGGGACAGAAAAAGTATTCGGTGAACAGGAAGTTGGTGAGCAAGGAGCATAAAATCGCTTTACACCATATGGGAATATATGATAAAGCAATAAGCAAAATATCAGGCTGCTGCATGTTTCAGTTGCTAAGAAAACTACAACGGAAATTGTGCATGTATGTCAACTATGTGCACAAATCTAAGTATTCGTTAAACAGGAAGTAGATGAGCAAGGAGCATAAAATTGCTTTACACCATATGGGACTATAGGATAAAGCATTATGCATAATATCAGGCTGCTGCATGTTATAGTTGCTTAGAAAACTGCGACGGAAATTGTGCATGTATGTCAACTATGTGTAAAAATCTAAGTATTCGGTGAACAGGAAGTAGGTGAGCAAGGAGCATGAAATCGCTTTACACCATATGGGACTATAGGATAAAGCATTATGCAAAATATCATGCTGCTGAATGTTATAGTTGCTTAGAAAACTGTGACGGAAATTCACTTGCCCTTTGGTTGATGTAATGCACCTTTATAGTAACAAAACCTAAAATATTTGGCAAACAGGAAGTAGATGAGCAAGGAGCATGAAATTGCTTTACACCATATGGGACTATATAGGATAAAGCAATATGCATAATATCAGGCTGCTGCATGTTATAGTTGCTTAGAAAACTGCGACGGAAATTGTGCATGTATGTCAACTATGTGTAAAAATCTAAGTATTCGGTGAACAGGAAGTAGGTGAGCAAGGAGCATAAAATCGCTTTACACCATATGGGACTATAGGATAAAGCATTATGCAAAATATCATGCTACTGAATGTTATAGTTGCTTATAAAACTGTGACGGAAAATTCACATGCCCTTTGGTTGATGTAATGCACCTTTATAGTAACAAAACCTAAAATATTTGGCAAACAGGAAGTAGATGAGCAAGGAGCGTGAAATTGCTTTACACCATATGGGACTATAGGATAAAGCAATATGCATAATATCAGGCTGCTGCATGTTATAGTTGCTTAGAAAACTGCGACGGAAAATTAACATGCCTTTTGGTCGATGTAATGCACCTTTATAGTAACAAAATCTAAAAATATGCGGCAAACAGGAAGTAGGTGAGCAAGGAGCATGAAATTGCTTTACACCTTATGGGACTATAGGATAAAGCAATATGAAAAATATCAGGCTGCTGCATGTTATAGTTGCTGAGAAAACTGCGACGGAAATTTTGTTACGGACGGACGGACGGACGCACGCACGGACGCACGGACGGACAAGGGTAAAACAGTATACCCCCTCTTCTTCGAAGCGAGGGTATAATTAACCCGAACAAGGAACCTACAACACATTACTTCATGGATGTTCATTTACCTGAAACCGTCTGTAAGTCGGAATCAGCTACTTCAAATAAAAGTTCATCATGTATCTGCACAAGTAACCTGAAGAGATATTTGAAAATTTTTAATGGTAGACTAAACCACACTAAAACTGAAACAAAATAAAACTAATCAGAAAAAATATCCTCACTAAATGATTCTAGAATTATGCAGTGTTTGTTTGTGATAAAATGGAATGAAGTTCATCTTTCCTTATTTATATACTGATAATTCATATATCAAGAAAATGAATTTGTTTGCAGACCTGAATATGGCTTTATATTTTAAATACTTATAGGACATTTGAAAATTAACATTAAGCAACTTTTCTTGTTATTTTATTAGAAAGACAGTATTGTTTTCAAATTTGTTAAAATGTAATGTTGAAAGAAAACTGTTAAAAAAACATAAAAATACAAAAGGGTTGGTTCTAGACAGTACTGGAAAAGCATATCAATCCCCATGCCCCTTGTAATAAAATTTTGACAAAGGATTTGAAAAAATAAATCGAACCAATCAGTAAAAACTAAAATCCAGTAGGTATAAAGTTGAAAGCCAACAAACTAGACTAATATGAACATACAGCCGGGTCAGTTATATTAGAGCAAATGAAAAGAGAACTTTGAGAGCCCGGAACAAGACAAACATGTAAATATTGCAGGTTAGGTTTGATTGAACCTGTTCATAGGCAGTTATGGAAAGGCATATTACTGCCCACGCCGCCTAGCATCGGGTTGAGCGCTCAACGATCTTCAAAGAACGCAACTGTAAACAGCACTGATTGAATGTCAAGTCGACTTTATACAGATGTCACACGGCACAAACACCGCTCATGTGCACTATTTTCGTAAGCAGTAATGGATTTGCATGTTACTGCCCTCGCAGCCTAGCCCAGCTAGAAGATGCCTTAATTTAATAAATATTACTTTCGTGTCGACGATAAATTTGTGCACTTGCTCAAATCTTTGTAGAATTATTTTTGTAATATTTTTTTGGCCATTTACACTAGTTTTTTAGTGTCTGCAAAAATATTAAGTTGCATGTTGTTGTTTTTTTTCAAATGTAATCAATTTTGCGATACATTAATTCTTACCTTGCTTTCAGCTCTGGCTCTTCTGAAAGCATCTTTTCAACCTGAAGCATAGCTGCTTTACAGATGTCTGCTGCTGAACCTGAAAATCATTAACACCAACATTGTAACAATAAAGTATGGGGTCAAAAAAAGTAACCTTAAGAGGCTTGATGCTGGACATCGGTTTTTAAAATGTGACAAACGTAAGTATTTTTGTAACACCGCTAGTCTTTTTAATGACAAACAACATGAGAAAATTTATTTACATCAAAACTTTTTAATGTTTAACTTTTATATTACCAAAATAATATTTGTTTTGTACAGTGTACGTTCATAATCATTTTTTAAACAAAACTTGTTGGAACTGCTTGCTGTGGAGATCCTAACTAAGCCAAAGTTTTTCTCAAATGTTGGTCTTAAAAGACTTGCATGATCCTTGGTTGCACGATTCTGATTTTATATGGACACTTCGAGGTGCATACAAGGGTGCAATACCGTCACCTAAGGTCAAAAACGGTAATGTCAAAAAGGGTTAAACGTATAACTTTTTGAACTAAGGTGAGGGCAAGTGTTCAAGTTAACCTTTTGAATTATACCGTACTTAAATAGTGTCTTTTACAAGCTTAACATATATCCGTAGCATGTTTTATTACTGTAATGGACTAATCCTTTTTAAATGTGGATACTAAAATAAAAACTTACAAACAATAATATGACCCTCATCTTATTATATTGCATGCATCTTGGCTTCGATTGTAGCATAATGTAAATGTTCTATTAAAATCTAACCTTGTACACAGAAGTTGACACATTGTCTCTCAGCTTGGGCTCTAACTGCTGGATTTTCGTGGTAAATGTTTGGAAACAGCCGCCTTCTTTGCATAATACTGCATGTGTACCCTATTATCACCAAGAATTAAATTCAAGTAGCCAATGGACCCAACTTATGGACTTAATGACATACATCCAAAGTGAACTTTGGCACACTGGACATAGCTTTCGCGCTAACGACGCGTCTATCGCGCCGACGACGAATTTCTATCGCGTTGACAACGCATTTTTATGGCGGATTTCGTGGTGAATGAGCGTAACCACAGTAAGTTTACACTTTTTACTTCTTATGCTGGTGATACAGTGGCAAGGGACTGATCGCAAAGTACCCCCTCACCATTCTAGTTTTTGTTTGTATCACTTGAAAATGCACAAACCTTGCTGATTTTTTGGAGAATCGCCCACAGTTTTGCGAGGTAGGTGCAAAATGCTGCGATTTCAAAGAAAAAATTATTTTGTACAGTACAACCAGGCATATGCCCATGCCTACCAGAATTAAAATATCGAGGGAAGTTATCATTTGACAAATAATACATTTCTTGTAAAATATTTGCATCTTCTGCTAACTTATCGGAGAAGAAGTGAACTGAACGCGTCTAGAACGCTTTCGTCTGAACGCATATACGACGCTATCTTTTTTTATTTCATCTGTCTAGTAATTTTGGTGCGTGTGAGATGTGGCTTATCTAAGAAAAGAACATCCGTTTGTCAAAACATATCATGTGTATTATTAACAAGCCAATTTTCCTGTTATTTCTCGCGTGGAAGCGCTATCGATTACATGTTTAACGGAATAAAACTTTTTAGAAACGATAAAAGAGCTAAGAACCAGATTTACGCACAGGGATTTTACAGTCAATCTCCTTGGAACTTGTTAAAAATAAAGACTATAGACCACCATAAAACCACTATTCAAACAAAAGCGTTTTAGACTTATTAAAAAGCTTATTGTACATACATTTAAAGCACTTTTTTCGGAAATCAGATTCTTCCGTAAATCGTTATACCTATAGGAAGTAAATGAAGCAGCAGTATATGAATGAAACATTCCCGAACATAGCATATCTAGACTTTTCAAACTATCGTTAAATAGCATTAACATTAACATTGTGCTGTCCTGTTAAATGATTTTAGGGACAAATAGTACATACCGGTATCTCAAGCCATGTCCGCCTTCTGCGACTAGATCGAGCGTAGAAGCTCTTTAGCAAATATCGTCAGCATGTTATTCGCGTCTGTTTTAACAATAATTTTTTGTAGGAGCACTGTCATAAACATCTCCTAACAAGTAAATGTTAAAAGTTTTAAGTTGATATATGTGCTTACGTGAATGAACATGCATATGTGAAGAGATATACAACTTACATGTATGCGAGCATAAGACATTAACTATTCCCAATATACATTTTTCTCTGGTGGCATGTTGTTAACCGTACTCTTCACAGAACAGTGGATATTTGAATATAATTCGTATTATAAAAGAAGTCAATATCAAATCTTCTGAAAGGTAAACTTAAACATAATTTTATAATGGAAAGAATGCGATATTGAAAATCCGAACATAATTTTAAATTTGGACGCCAAAACGAAGAATTTCCAACTTGAGTAGATTTTTTTTTTCACTTTAAGTTTTACAAAGAAAACGTGTTTTTTTTTTCAAAGAACATCGTTTCAACTTTTATTGGTGTTTTTTTTACTTTACTTGCCTTTGACTAATTGATAAAAGCAGTAGCATTATTGTGTGTTGTTAGAAATATAGTCATACAAGTTTTGTGTTCATTTGCCTGATGCGCATGCGCGCAGAGCAGTTTTTAGACCAGTGGTGTCAGAAGAAATACTGTTTGAAAAAAAATCTTTTTCATATATCCTCCGTAGAAAAAATTGCAATCTGAGCCAATAAGTAAGCGTTTAACATAGAATCACTCTGCCTCTACACACCGAATATCCAAGACTTCGTTGGTTTTACATGCAGTATTATTATGTTATTTAATATTAATTTAGCTCTTTTGTCATTGAAACCATTTGAGAACATTTGCGAAAACTTTGCATCAGGACGAATTTGCCATAGCTTGACGAAACGCGTAGCTGTCAAGCTAATAAAGAGAAGAGATATTCTGAGACACTTAATTTTATGTCGATTGAAACAAAATCAACACAAAATTATTCTTTAAATTGTTGGAAGCAGCATGCTCCCCTGCCAAACCTAACAATTTACATGGAACGAAAAGGGTCGCGTCGTATGTGCGTTCAGACAAAAGCGTTCTAGACGCGTTCAGTTCACTTCTTCTCCGATAAATTAGCAGAAGATGAAAATATTTTACAAGAAATGTATTATTTGTCAAATGATAACTTCCCCCGATATTTTAATTCTGGTAGGAATGGGCATATGCCTGGTTGTACTGTACAAAATAATGTTTTCTTTGAAATCGCAGCATTTTGCACCTACCTCGCAAAACTGTGGGCGATTCTCCAAAAAATCAGCAAGGTTTGTGCATTTTCAAGTGATACAAACAAAAACTAGAATGGTGAGGGGGTACTTTGCGATCAGTCCCTTGCCACTGTATCACCAGCATAAGAAGTAAAAAGTGTAAAATTA